>JAKOOJ010000017.1:17486820-18014320 GCA_022577455.1 Arizona elegans
ATAAGAATAGAATAGAATAGAATAGAATAGAATAGAATAGAATAGAATAGAATAGAATTGGGATGGCGAACCTATGGCACGCGTGCCACAGGTGGCATATGGAGCCATATATGTGGGCACACGAGCATTGCCCTAGCTCAGCTCCAGCGTGCATGCGTGAATCGGTCAGCTGATTTTTGGGCCTTCCGGACCCACTGGAAGTCGGGAAATGGGCCATTTCTGGCCTCCGGAGGGCTTCCATGGGGGTGGGGAAGGCCGTTTTCATCCTCCCCAGGCTCCAAGAAAGCCTCTGGAGCCTGGGGAGGGCAAAAAAACAGGCCTTCTGGGCCCACCGGTAAACTTTTTGCCATCGCATGCCAAATGCGGGGGGAATTATGGGTGTGGGTACGCACGTGCACGACCCCCCACGCTCTCCACGTTTTGGCACGCAACAGCAAAAAAAGTTAGCCATCACTGGAAGAGAGCCTTAAATAGAACAGAATTAGAGTTAGAATTGAATTAGAATAGAATAAAACAGAAGTTAAGAAATAGAATAAGAATGAAACAGAATGGAATTTTGAATTGAATTGAAATGGAATAGAATAGGAATTTAGAATAGAATAGAATACTATCACTAATACTTTACTTTATTTGGCAAAGTGTGATTAGAGACAGAAGAAATTTGTCTCCGGTGCAGAAGCTTTCAGTGTACATGCGAAGCAACAGATTAATCATCATCCTAATAGTGACACCAATAAGTAATAGAGTAATAGAGGAGGTGAGCAGGATAATGATAATACTACAGCCGTCCAACCTGGATGAATACATTTAGACCTTAAGAGAGTGCCCTGGGAACTAGATGCTCTTGCAGGGTGATGGCACGAAGGAAAAAAACCGTCCCTGCGTCTAGTTGTTTTATTTATTTATTTATTTATTTATTGGTTCGATTTATATGCTGCCCTTCTCCGGAGACTCAGGGCAGCTTACAATGTGTTAAGTAATAGCCTTCCTACTTTTGTATATACCTGCTTAGTAGGGCTTTCGCCGCCCCCCCCCCCCCCCAAAGCAGTGTTCTTTTTTATACAAAGTCAGCTTATTGCCCCCACAATCCGGGTCCTCATTTTACCTACCTCGGAAGGATGGAAGGCTGAGTCAACCTTGAGCCTGGTGAGATTCGAACTTGCAGTAATTGCAGGCAGCTGGCAGCTAAATACTACTTTAACAGCACCTTAGTCCGCTGCGCCACCAAGGCTCGTTTTGGCACGTCACGCCCTATGGCGGGATCCCGAGGGGAAGACTTGAGAAAGGTTATTACGTCCAGGACTGGAGGGGTCTGCAGTTATTTTCTCAGCCCTCTTTCTGACCCACCCCCATGATATATACAGGTCTACTTAACAGGCTGGTTGCAGTTGTATTTTTTTCCTGCAGTCCGTACGGTGATGTTTGCAATGGCTGGGCTCTCCCTCTCCTTCCAAACTCGTCAAGGCAACATCTGGCCGGTCCAGATGTTCGCGTTATCTCTGACTCAGTGCCTACGCGTGTGAAGCTGACGTCCCTCTCGCCCTTCTCCCTCTTGTCTCTTAGCAACAGCTGGAGGAAGAAGCTGCCAAACCTCCTGAACCGGAGAAGCCCGTCTCCCCTCCGCCGGTGGAGCAGAAACACCGTAGCATCGTCCAAATCATCTACGATGAGAATCGGGTAACACGCTCCTTTCCTCCTTTCGCCGGTCTGCATTTTGCTTAGTTTTGCTGAGAACTTTTCGTGGAGAGGATGGGTGCAGGGAGAACCTCATTCGGTCTTCAGATCCTCCACTCAACAGGTTCTCCTCCTTTTTCCCTCCCTCCCTCTCTCAAACTCTCGCGATTCCTGGAGCTGCGAGATTGTGTTTTCTTGTTGTGCGACATTGCGGAAAAAGTGGAGGTTTTTATTAAGATATCGGACAGACATTCGTCTGAAATGGTATAGGTTAGTGATGGCTAACCTTTTTGCCATTGCGTGCCAGGAGAGGAGGGTTGGGGGGGGTTCGCACATGCTCCGCCCCGCTCTCCCTGCTCCTGGCCCGGTAGGCCCGTTTTTCTGTCTCACCTGGCTCCAGAGCCTCTCTAGTAGTGATGTCCCAGTGTCTGGAGGCCGTGTGGGTCTGGATAGGGAGGAACAGGCTTCGACTCAACCCTTACAAGACTGAGTGGCTGTGGATCCCGATATAGCCAGCTGGTGCCCTCGCTGGCTATCGGGGGCGAGTCATTGACCCCCACAGAGGGGGCTCGCAACTTGGGCGTCCTCCTGGACACACGGCTGTCTTTCGAAGAGCACATGACGGCCATGGCCAGGGGGGCTTTTTATCAGGTTCGCCTGATACGCCAGTTGCGCCCCTTTCTGAGTCGGGATTCCTTATGCACAGTCACTCATGCTCTTGTCACTTCTTGCCTGGACTACTGTAACGCTTTCTACATGGGGCTCCCCTTGAGGAGTACCCGGAGGCTCCAACTGGTCCAGAATCGGCTGTGCGGGTGATTACGGGAGCGACATCGCACTCCCATATAACACCTCTCCTGCGCGAGCTGCACTGGTTCCCGGTGGTCTTCCGGGTGCGCTTCAAGGTGTTGGTTCTCACCTTTAAAGCGCTCCATGGCTTAGGGCCAGGATATTTACGAGACTGCCTTCTGCTACCGATAACCTCCCACCGGCCAATACGCTTTCACAGAGAGGGCCTCCTCAGGGTGCCGTCGGTCAAGCAATGTCGGCTGGCGGCCCCCAGGGGGAGAGCCTTCTCTGTGGGAGCACCCTCCCTCTGGAACAAGCTACCTCCCGGAATACGGCTGATCCCGGATCTCCGCACTTTCCGTAAGGCCCTGAAGATGTTTTTATTTCAGCAAGCCGGCCTGGCTTGAATAGGTTTTATGGGTTAGATTTTAATTGTATAGCTTGGGGCTTTAAATTGGGAGGCCGATTAATTTAATTTATTTTTAGTTATCTTCACTTTTATATTGTATGTTATTTTAATTTTCGGCTGTTCACCGCCCTGAGTCCCTTCGGGGAGAAGGGCGGGATATAAATTAAATAAATAAATAAATAAATAAATAAATAAATAAATAGTAGTCTGGGGAGGGTGAAAACAGCCTTCCCTCCTCCCGGAGGCCCTCCAGAGGCCAGAAATGGCCCATTTGCCAACTTCCGGTGGGACCGGAAGTTCGCAAACAGGCTATTTTCGGCATCCAGAGGACCTCCGGGGGGTGGGGCGGGGTGGGAGGCTATTTTTGCCATCCCCAGACTCCTAGAAAGGCTCTGGAGGCTGGGGACAGCAAAAAATGGGCCTTCCAGTCTCACCAGAAGTTGGCAAACGGGCCGTTTCTGGCCTCCGGAGGGCCTCTGGGGTGGGGTTGGGAAGGCCGTTTTTTGCCCTCCCCAGGCTCCTAGAAAGGCTCTGGAGCCAGGTGAGAGAGAAAAATGGGCCTTCCCCACTACCTCCCTGAGGTCCTCTGGAGGCAAGAAACAGCTTGTTTCCCTAACTCTGGTGGGCCCAGAAGGCCCGAAAATCAGCTGCGCGCGCCCAAGAGCTGAGCTCGCACGCTGACTGATACGGTGGCACGCTTGTCATAGATTTGCCATCACAGGTATAGGTTCTCCTGCCTGAGCAAAGGGTTAGACTAGAAGACCTCCAAGTTCCTTCCCAACTCTGTTATTTTGTTAAATAGTTCAGTTTCCCCGTCCGCAAACAGTTAACACGAGGGACTGACCGACGTGTAGGTGAGGTTTAGGAAAAAACAAACAAACATTGGCAGCCTTAAAGGCTGTGATCAAAGTGAACCTAATAACGCCCTTCTGTCGAACTCCGGCTTCTGGGGACTCTTCTTTGCCGTTTTCTTGGGAGCGTTTCAAAAGTCATTTCCGCCTTCGTCTGGGATATGTCAGTCTAGCCAACAGCTGGAAATAGCCTTCCGGGTGGTCTCCCCTCCTCCCAATTCTGGCCCGAGCAGACCCCGGTGAGCTTCGGAGAGCAGCCCAGATGTGTTTTGGTAACATGGGCTGTTTTTCTTCAGGTCGTTGAACTGTCGCCCTGTTTTGCAACATGCTGGCAGCTGAGCGAGGAAAGGCCAACGCTGAACCGTGGAGTGTCTTGCAAAATGGCGGCACTGGTCCTCGTTCTTATTTATTTATTGACCTTTACGGGCCACCGAACTGCGGTGGATTTTGATCAGTGGACAAAAGTAGGGGGGAAAAAAACATTAAAGAGAGCCAGTTAAGTCTAGTAGTTAAGGCACCAGGCTCGACACCAGGAGGCAGTGAGTTCTAGTCCTGCCTTAGTCATGAAAGCCGGATGGGTGACTTTGGACCATTCACCAGGAGATTGTGAGTTCTAGTCCCGCCTTAGGCATGAAAGCTAGCTGGGTGATTTTGGACAAGTAACCAGGAGACAGTGAGTTCTAGTCCCACCTTAGGCATGAAAGCTGGCTAGGTGATTTTGGACAAATAACCAGGAGACAGTGAGTTCTAGTTCGAGTTTAGGCATGAAAGCTAGCTGGGTGATTTTGAGCCAGTCACCGGGAGACAGTGAGTCCTAGTCTCGCCTTAGGCATGAAAACTGGCTGGGTGACTTCAGGTCAATCACCAGGAGACAGAGAGTTCTAGTCCCACCTTAGGCATGAAAGCTAGCTGGGTGATTTTGGTCCAATCACCAGGAGACAGTGAGTTCTAGTCTCGCCTTAGGCATGAAAACTGGCTAGGTGATTTTGGACAAATAACCAGGAGACAGTGAGTTCTAGTCCCACTTTAGGCATGAAAGTTAGCTGGGTGATTTTGGGCCAATCACCAGGAGACAGTGAGTTCTAGTCCCGCCTTAGGCATGAAAGCTGGCTAGGTGATTTTGGACTAATCACCAGGAGACAGTGAGTTCTAGTTCCAGTTTAGGCATGAAAGCTGGCTAGGTGATTTTGGACAAATAACCAGGACACAGTGAGTTCTAGTTCCAGTTTAGCCATGAAAGCTAGCTGGGTGATTTTGGGCCAGTCACTGGGAGACAGTGAGTTCTAGTCTCGCCTTAGGCATGAAAACTGGCTAGGTGATTTTGGACAAATAACCAGGAGACAGTGAGTTCTAGTCCCACTTTAGACATAAAAGTCAACGTGGAAAGCCAGCTTTGCTTAATGACTTCACATTTCCCTTAACAAGTGCAATGCTTCACTTAACAACGGTGGCCTAAAAGGTCATCGAATAGGCCACAACTCACTTTACAACCCTCTAGCCTCAGAAATATCGGGCTCCATCGTAGTCGTAAGCTAAGACTTCCTGAATTGAGGGGAATTATTGTCGTTTGGTGTCCAGTGGACGCTGCCCGACTTTCGCAAGGCTTCGCTGTTGACTTCGAATGAACCCAGCGAGGATTGTGACCTGTTTCCTTTTCTCACTGCGGGGGTTGTGTTTGTGTAATGTGGGGGTGGGAGGTTGTGTTTGTGGGCCGTTTCTGCTCTGTCAGAGGGGAAAGATTGATTAGTTTGGATTGTTTCCTTGGTTCGAAAGCTCAGGGGATTTGGGGAAAAGGAGGGGGTCAGAATACAGGCAGTCCTCAACTTACGACCAGAGTTGAGCCCTTGCACATTTCCGTTGCTAAGTGAGACATTTTACCGCTTTTCCCGCCACGTTTGTTAAGTGAATCGCTGCCTTTGTTAAGTTAGTCACCGGGTTGTTAAGTGAATCTGGTTTCCCCCGTTGACTTTGCTTGTCAGAAGGTCGCAAAAGGGGAATCATGTGACAACCCCCCCCCCCCCCCCGGGACACTGTGACCATCAGTTGCCAAGCCTCTGAATTTTGATCACGTGACCATGGGGATGTTGCAACGGTCGTAAGTGTGAATCACATAAATCGCATTTTCAGTGCTGTTGTACCTTTGAATGGTCACTAAACGAACTGTTGTAAATTCCAAGGCTGCTTGTAGTCCTGGACTTAACAGCGCTTCGTTTAGTGACCATTTGAAGTTGGAATGGCATTGAAACATGTGACTTAGGACTGGGCCTCGTAGTTATGACCATTGCCGCATCCTCCCAGCGACATGATTCATGGAACAACCCCAGCGATTCGCTAACAACAGTGACAGGAAATTCAGGCACCAACTCATTTGAGCCCTGTCTTGCTTAGCAACGGAAATTCCAGTTATGGTCGTAAACTGAGGACCCCCTGCCATTCATAAAAGACTTCCTTGTGTTTAAAAGGAGTATTTTTCCTTGGCACATTCACCGAACATGAGGCTCGAAAAAAAGTTTGAATTGCCGAGATTTTAGAAACGTTTATCTGAAATTCTGGATAAAGAGTTTTTTTTCCCTCTTTTCCTGCGTTGCAGAAAAAAGCAGAGGAAGCTCATAAGATTTTCGAAGGGCTGGGCCCCAAGGTGGAGCTGGTGAGTACTACTACTACTAATACTACTACTTCTCCTCCTTCCTCCTTCTCCTCCATTTTTCTTCCTTCTCTTCTTTTTCTCCCTTTTCTTTCTTTCCCTCCCTCCCTCCACCTCCTTTTCTTTCTTATCTTCTTCCTTTTCTTCCTCTTTATCTCAATCTTTTCCTTCTTTCCTCCCTCCCTCTTTCCCTTTCCTCCTCCTCCTCTCTTCGTCTTTTTCTTTTTCCTCTTCTTTTTCTTTTCCTCCTCCTCCTCCTCTTCTCCTTCTCCTTCTCCTCTTCTCCTCCTCCTCCTCCTTCCTTCTCCTCCATTTTTCTTCCTTCTCCTTTTTCTCCCTTCTCTTTCTTTCCCTCCCTCCCTCCACCTCCTTTCTTATCTTCCTCTTCTTCATTCTTCTTCCTTTTCTTCCTCTTTATCTCAATCTTTTCCTTCTTTCCACCCTCCCTCCCTCCTTCCCTTTCCTTCTCCTCTTCGTCTTCTTTTTCTTTCTCCTCTTCTTTTTCTTTTCCTCCTCCTCCTCCTCCTCCCCCCCTCATTGGCTTTCATCCCCCTCTTGGGAAGGGACTTTCTTCAAAAGCAGGAAGAGAAGCAAAGATCTCTGGCCTAACCACGTTTCCTTGGGTTGGAAACAGCGATCCTGGTTTGCTTGCTAAATAAAACCGTAATTTTCCCCGGTTGCTTCCAAACTTCAGACGAGAATGATGTGTTTTTGGAAATACGGTACTTTCCATCTCTTTGTTTTTCACTTTCTAGGTTTTTTATTTTTTTATTTTATTTTTTTGTCCTTCCAATCTTGGAATGAGCTAAATGAAGAGAAATGTGAAGTTTTGGAGTTTCTGGCTGGGAGCCCTAGTTTGTTTCAATAAAAGATAATAATTCTTTTTATCTTGGGATTGAAATGAGGCTCTTTGAACTTGGTGGTTTTTTTTGCAGACATTTCATGACCCAACTGGACAACATCATCAGTGCTAGAAGACAGGAGATATGCGGGGTGGGGGGAGGAGGAGGAGGAGGACTGTGGGGTCCTCGGGGCTCTCTGAGCATAGTGGTTTTCTTGCAGACGTTTCATTACCCAACCAGGTAATGTCATCACTGCTGGAAGGGAGTGGGAATGGGAGTAGAGAGGAGGAGGAGGAGGAGGAAAAGGAAGAGGAGGATTGAGGGGTCCTTAGTGTTGTCTGAGCTGGGTTGTTTTCTTGCAGACATTTCATTACTCAACTAGGTTATGTCATCAGTGCTAGAAGGGAGTACAGTTTGCGGAGTAAAGGAGGAGGAGGGAGGGTAGGGTCGTCGGTACTCTCTGAGCTTAGTTGTTTTCTTGCCAACGTTTCATTACCCAAGTAGGTAACATCATCAGTGCTAGGAGGGAGAGGGGGAGTTTGCTCTCTGTTTAACTACCAAGAAGAAAACCCATTCACCCATTCACCGACACCGATAAGGCAAGCCAATGTTCCCGGTTTGGAACCGATCGCCCGATCAGGTAGCGATGGAGGCGGGTGGTTCGGAGAACCGGTAGCAAAAATCCCTGCCCCCCCAAAAAAATTGCCCAGTTGAGCCGCGCCATCATCAGAGGCTTTTTTTTTTTTTAATTTTTAAAAGCATTTTTTTCTACAACTTCTTTGGCCGAAAAAAATGCTTTTAAAAGTTTTTTTTTAAAAAAAAGCCTCTGATGATGGCGCGGCTCAGCTGGGATCGTCAGAGGCTTTTAAAAGCATTTTTTTTCTGCAACCTCCTCTGCTGAAGAGGTTGTAGAAAAAATGGTTTTGAAAGTAAAAAAAAAAAAAAAGTTGGCCACGCCCACTCAGTCATATTACCCCCCCCCCCCACCACCACCAAGCCACACCCACCGAACCGGTAGTAACAAATTTTACATTTCACCACTGCCCCCCTCCATATAAAAACAGAGAGGAACCTCCCCCCCTCCCTTCTAGGACGCACATAACTGGAGAAATGGGGAAAAACTCTCTTTGTGGGTAGATCCTGACTACGTAGTCCATAAGCCAAGAAAGTTGTGTCAGGATTCGGCTTCACATCAGACGTAAAAGCAGCTAAATCTCTCTCTCTCTCTCTCTCTCTTTTTTTTTTTTACAGCCTCTTTACAACCAGCCTTCCGACACAAAAGTGTATCACGAAAACATCAAAACGTAAGTCTGGATAATATTTCATAAAATTTTCAAGGCGGGGTGGGGTGGGAAGGCCCCCCTAATCTTTTGAGACGAAATTTCTGCCTTATATTATATTTATTCTTTTACAGACGGTCCTCGACTTACAACCGTTCGTTTAGGGACCGTTTAAAGTTACGATGGCGCCGAAAAGAGTGACTTACGACCGTTTTTCGCACTTAATGACCATTGTTAGCAACTCCCAGATTCACATGACCAAAATTCAGACGGTTGGCAGCCGGTTCATATTTACGTCGGTCGCAGTGTCCCGGCGTCACGTGATCCCCTTTTTGCGACCTTCGGACAGGCAAAGTCAATGGGGGGGAGGGCCAGATTCACTTAACAACCGGGTGACTTAACTTATCAGCTGCGGTGATTCGCTTAAAGACGGCAAGGAAAGGTCGTAAAATGGGCATGTGAGCCCCATTTGTGACCTTCAGGGGGGTCACACGAAGCCCACGGGGAGGCCAGATTCACTTAACAACCAGGTGATGTAACTTATCAGCTGCGGTGATTCGCTTAAAGACGGCAAGGAAAGATCGTAAAACGAGCTCAAAACTCAACAAATGTCTCCCTTAACAACAGAAATTTAGACCTCCATTGTGGTCCTAAGTTGAGAACTACCTGTAGTTATTACCGGCGGTCCTCAATTTACAACCGCAACTGGAAACAGAATTTCCGTTGCTAAGTGAAGCCATGACCTCCAGGACGCTGCCACCGTCGTAAACCCACACCATTGACAAGCGCCTGAATTTTGATCATGTGGATGCTACGACGGTCATAAGTGTGAGGACCAATTGTGAATTGCTTCTCCCCAGCCCCCAATGCTGTTGTAACTTGGAACGAACGGTTGTAAGTCGAGGAATAAATAGCATTTTCAGGGGTATGAACTATTTCTCCTTAAGGTAGATGCCGAAGAACCATGGATTAATTATTAGTGGGGGTTTTTTTTGGCAGGCAGAATTTGAACTGGGTGTGACGTCTTCCGCTCACACACAAAACTCCTGAACACTTTTTATCAACACAACCTGTATTTTTTCTCTCTCTCCCCCCCCCCCCCCACCGCCCCCCGAAAGCACATGCACCAAAATATTATAGGACGCGCCACCCTCTGTAAGCGAAGGAGGAAAATTCGGGTGTGAATTTTTGTCCCAGACGGGAAGGAAAACTTATCTCAGTTTTGATGTGTCCGTCCCCCACTTTCTCTCTTTTTAGGAACCAAGTGATGAGAAAGAAGCTGATTTTGTTTTTCAAGAGACGGAATCATGCTAGGAAGCAAAGGGTATGGGTGTGTTTTTCTTTCTTTCTTTCTTTCTTTCTTTCTTTCTTTCTTTCTTTCTTTCTTTCTTTCTTTCTTTCTTTCTTTCTTTCTTTCTTTCTTTCTTTTCCTTCTTTCCTTCCCTTCCTTTCCTTTCCTTCCTCCTCCCTCTCCTCCTTTCTCCCTCTCTTCATCCCTCCCTCTCGACTCCCTCCCTCTTTCGTTCCCTCTCTACCTGTCTCCCTCCCTCTCTCCCTTCCTCTATCTCACCCTCCCTCCCAGTCTCTCTCCTCCACTCCCTCTCTACCTCTCCCTTTCCCACCCCCTCTCTCCTTCCCTCCCTCCCTCTTTTCCTCTCTCCTTCTCCCCCTCTCTCTTTCCCTCCTTTCCTCTCTCCCTCCCTCTCCCCTCTCTCTTCCTCTCTCCCTCTCTGTTCCTCCCTCTCCCTCCCTCCCTCTTTCATTCCCTTTCTCCCTTCCTCCCTTCACCCTCTCCCTTTCTCCCTCCCTCTCTCTCACCCTCCCTCTCTGTCTCTCTCCTCCACTCCCTCTCTACCTCTCTCTTTCCCTCCCTCCCTCTTTCCCTCTCTCCCCTTCTCCCCCTCTCTCCCCTCCTTCACCCTCTCCCTCCCTCTCTCCTCTCTTCCTCTCCTTTCCTCTCTCCTTCACCCACTCCCTCCCTCCCTTTCTCTCTTTCTGCCTTTCCCTCTCCCTCCCTCTCTCTTTCCCTCTCTCCCCTTCTCCCCCTCTCTCCTTCCCTCCTTCACCCTCTCCCTCCCTCTCTCCTCCTCTCTTCCTCTCCTTTCCTCCCTTCTTCACCCATTCCCTCCCTCCCTTTCTCTCTCTCTTTCTGCCTTTCCCTCTCCCTCCCTCCCTACCTCTCTCTTTCTTTCTGTGTCTTTCTCGGTCTCCCTGACCCTGTGTCTTTGGTCTCTGGGGGATCCCCAGGAGCAGAAGATCTGCCAGCGCTATGACCAACTGATGGAGGCCTGGGAGAAGAAGGTGGACCGGATCGAGAACAACCCCCGGAGGAAGGCCAAGGAAAGCAAAACCCGGGAGTATTACGAGAAGCAGTTCCCCGAGATCCGGAAGCAGCGGGAACAGCAGGAGAGGTTCCAAAGGTGAGGCCGGATCAGCAGGCCGGGTTGTTACCTGGGGGACCCCGTCCTCCCGACCACCTCTGCCCAACCCATCGTGCTTGGCAGGAAGGGCACATTGGGGGTCTCCGTCTGCCAAAGACCTCCATCTGGGGGGCTTTTTCTCAGTGGTGGGTTCCTCCCAGTTCGACCCAGTTCGGCTGAGCCGGTAGTGGTGACGATATGACATCACCGAACCGGTTCTCTTTGTTTGGGAGCTGGGGCCTCCCCGCCCCCCCCCCCCGCGTTATTCTTACCACCCCCCAATCTATTGCTGCCTCCCGAGTCCCAGCTGATTGGGTAGAAGAAAAAAAACTGTTTAAACTCTTGCCGAGGGGCTTCAAAGGGCCACCCTACAGTTGATCAGTGTTAAAAGGCAGTGTGGTGGTAGACCGGTGCCTCCAAAAACGAATGGGTAGACCGGTGCCTCCAAAAACAAATGGGTAGACCGGTGCCTCCAAAAACGAATGAGTAGACCGGTGCCTTCAAAAACGACTGAGTAGACCGGTGCCTCCAAAAACGAATGAGTAGACCGGTGCCTTCAAAAACAAATGAGTAGACCGGTGCCTCCAAAAACGAATGAGTAAACTGGTGCCTTCAAAAACGACTGAGTAGACCGGTGCCTCCAAAAACGAATGAGTAGACCGGTGTCTCCAAAAACGAATGAGTAGACCGGTGCCTCCAAAAATGAATGAATAGACCGGTGCCTTCAAAAGCAAATGAGTAGACCGATGCCTCCAAAAACGAATGAGTAGACCGGTGTCTCCAAAAACGAATGAGTAGACTGGTACAGCTCTGCAAACAGTTAAAACCCTGGTAGACCAGTACCTCTGCTAAATCCTAAAGAATTGTCACATGACCATCAAGCCACGCCCATGAAATAAGCCACGCCCACAGAACCAGTAGTAAAAAAAATTAGAACCCACCCCTGCCTTTTCTGCTGTGGCTCCTGATCTCCAAAGGCAGAAATTAGGACCAGGAAGGCCTGATCCACCTTCTCTCTCCTTGACCTTCTTCCCTTGTGCCGCCTCTGCAGGGTTGGCCAAAGAGGGACCGGCCTTTCGGCCACCATCGCTCGGAGCGAGCACGAAATCTCCGAGATCATCGACGGGCTGTCGGAACAGGAGGTGAGAGCGGCCACTTTCCCCCCCGGAAGATTTGGGGCAAGGGGAAGGGGGAGACGCTCTCCCGGAGAGACCGGATCCCAGATCTCTCTGGAAGGGTTGTCGGTTTTTTTTTTACAGCGGTGGGTCATTGCGAGAGCTGGCAAATAAAGAAATAAAAACCAGGGGTTTGGTACGGGGAGTCTCCTGGAAGTATGACCGCAGTTGGAGACCAGAATTTCCATTGTTAAGCCAGCTGAGGTGGGGGGTTTCATTTCATTTTCATTTCATTTTATTGAATTTGTATACCGCCCTACTCCCGAAGGACTCAGGGCGGTGAACAGCCATAAAATAAAACATATAGATACAAAATTTAAAATGGAGATAAAACTAATTAAATAAATTTGGCTGAAACATTTTAAAACCCCAATAAATTTAAAACCAAATTTAAAATTTAAAATTCCATTTTAAAAAGAGGAAAGGTTTAGGTCAGGCCAGCTTGATGGAATAAGAACGTCTTAAGCGCGCGACGGAAGGTACGCAGATCCGGAATCCTCCGTATCTCCGGGGGGAGCTCGTTCCAGATCGTAGGTGCCCCCACAGAGAAGGCCCTCCCTTCTCTCCTGTGAGTCACAGCTGATTTTGCAACTTTTTTTCTGCCGGTTATTTGAATTGTTAGAGCTGTTAAGTGAATCACACATTATTGGGGGAGATGGCGGCTGTCCCTTCCTTCCTTCCTTCCTTCCTTCCTTCCTTCCTTCCTTCCTTCCTTCCTTCCTTCCTTCCACCCTCCCTCCCTTCCCTCCTCTCTCCCTCCTTCCCTCCCTCCCTCCTTTTTACTCCTTCCTTTCTCTCTCCCTCCCTCTCTTTCTTCTCTCTACCTCCTTCCCTTCCTCCTTTTTTCTCCTTCCTTCCTCCCTCTCTCCCTCCTCTCTCCCTCCTTCCCTCCCTCCCTCCTTTTTTCTCCTTTCATCCTTCCTCCTTCCCTCCCTCCTTTTTTCTCATCTTTCCTCCCTCCCTCCCTCCCTTCCCTCCTCTCTCCCTCCTTCCCTCCCTCCCTCCTTTTTACTCCTTCCTTTCTCTCTCCCTCCCTCTCTTTCTTCTCTCTACCTCCTTACCTCCCTCCTTTTTTCTCCTTCCTTCCTCCCTCCCTCCCCTCCTCTCTCCCTCCTTCCCTCCCTCCCTCCTTTTTTCTCCTTCCTTCCTCCCTCTCTCCCTCTCTTCCTTCCCTCCTCTCTCCCTCCTTTTTTCTCCTTTCATCCTTCCTCCCTCCCTCCCTCCTTTTTTCTCCTTCCTTCCTTCCTTCCTTCCTCTCTCCCTCCCTTCCCTCCTCTCTCCCCCCTTCCCTCCTTCCCTCCCTCCTTTTTTCTCATCCTTCCTCCCTCCCTCCCTTCCCTCCTCTCTCCCTCCTTCCCTCCCTCCCTCCTTTTTACTCCTTCCTTTCTCTCTCCCTCCCTCTCTTTCTTCTCTCTACCTCCTTCCCTCCCTCCTTTTTTCTCCTTCCTTCCTCCCTCTCTCCTCCTCTCTCCCTCCTTCCCTCCCTCCCTCCTTTTTTCTCCTTTCATCCTTCCTTCCACTCTCCCTCCCTCCTTTTTTCTCCTTCCTTCCTCCCTCTCTCCCTCTCTTCCTTCCCTCCTCTCTCCCTCCTTTTTTCTCCTTTCATCCTTCCTTCCTTCCTCTCTCCCTTCCTTCCCTCCTCTCTCCCCCCTTCCCTCCTTCCCTCCCTCCTTTTTTCTCATCCTTCCTTCCTCCCTCCCTCCCTCTCTCTTTCTTTTTCTGTGTCTCTTTTTCTTTCTTTCTCAATGAGAACATTTAACCAGTGGAACCGTTCCTCTCCAGAAGTTGTGAGCGCTCCATCATTGGAAGTTTTTAAGACGACATTGGACAAGCCTTTGTCTGAAATGGGATAACATCTCCTTCTTGAGGGGGTTGGACTAGAAGACCTCCAGAGTCCCTTCCAACTCTGTTCTTCTCTTTTTCTTTCTTTCTCTTCCTTTCTCTTTGTCTGCCTCTCCGCCTCTTTGGCTTTCGGGAAATACCCGGAGATCTGCCAGGCCTGAGGTGGGCCCCCCTCATCAGGGGCAGCAATGATGCCCTCGGTGTTCACGTGTGTCTCTCTTCCCTCCCCTTCTCTTCTTCCTCCCTTCCTCCCTTCCCCTCCCCCCTCCCCCCTTGCTTCTAGAACAACGAGAAACAGATGCGCCAGCTGTCTGTCATTCCTCCCATGATGTTCGACGCCGAGCAGAGGCGCGTGAAGTTCATCAACATGAACGGGCTGATGGAGGACCCCATGAAGGTCTACAAGGACCGGCAGTTCATGAACGTCTGGACCGATCACGAGAAGGAGATCTTCAAAGAAAAGTAATTTTTCTCCTCCTTTCCCTTTTTTTTTGTTCCGGAGGGAAGAAGCCGCTGGGGTACAACTCAAATCTTGCACAACCTTTGCGCTGTCGGGTACGCCGTCCGCTGCAGTGGTGGATTTCCAAAAAAATTTGCTACCTGTTCTGTGGGCGTGGCTTGGTGGGCATGGCAGGAGAAGGATACTGTAAAATCTCCATTCCCACCCCACTCCAGGCGGAAGGATACTGTAAAATCTCCATTCCCTCCCCACTCCAGGCGGAAGGATACTGTAAAATCTCCATTCCCTCCCCACTCCAGGCGGAAGGATACTGTAAAATCTCCCTTCCCTCCCCACTCCAGGCGGAAGGATACTGTAAAATCTCCCTTCCCTCCCCACTCCAGGCGGAAGGATACTGTAAAATCTCCATTCCCTCTCCACTCCAGGCGGAAGGATACTGTAAAATCTCCCTTCCCTCCCCACTCCAGGCGGAAGGATACTGTAAAATCTCCCTTCCCTCCACACTCCAGGCGGAAGGATACTGTAAAATCTCCCTTCTCTCCCCACTCCAGGCGGAAGGATCCTGTAAAATCTCCATTTCCACCCCACTCCAGGCGGAAGGATACTGTAAAATCTCCCTTCCCTCCACACTCCAGGCGGAAGGATACTGTAAAATCTCCCTTCCCTCCCCACTCCAGGCGGAAGGATACTGTAAAATCTCCCTTCCCTCCACACTCCAGGCGGAAGGATACTGTAAAATCTCCCTTCCCTCCCCACTCCAGGCGGAAGGATACTGTAAAATCTCCCTTCCCTCCCCACTCCAGGCGGAAGGATACTGTAAAATCTCCCTTCCCTCCCCACTCCAGGCGGAAGGATACTGTAAAATCTCCCTTCCCTCCCCACTCCAGGCGGAAGGATACTGTAAAATCTCCCTTCCCTCCCCACTCCAGGCGGAAGGATACTGTAAAATCTCCATTTCCACCCCACTCCAGGCGGAAGGATACTGTAAAATCTCCATTCCCACCCCACTCCAGGCGGAAGGATACTGTAAAATCTCCCTTCCCTCCCCACTCCAGGCGGAAGGATACTGTAAAATCTCCATTCCCACCCCACTCCAGGCGGAAGGATACTGTAAAATCTCCCTTCCCTCCCCACTCCAGGCGGAAGGATACTGTAAAATCTCCCTTCTCTCCCCACTCCAGGCGGAAGGATACTGTAAAATCTCCCTTCCCTCCCCACTCCAGGCGGAAGGATACTGTAAAATCTCTATTTCCACCCCACTCCAGGCGGAAGGATACTGTAAAATCTCCATTTCCACCCCACTCCAGGCGGAAGGATACTGTAAAATCTCCATTCCCACCCCACTCCAGGCGGAAGGATACTGTAAAATCTCCCTTCCCTCCCCACTCCAGGCGGAAGGATACTGTAAAATCTCCCTTCCCTCCCCACTCCAGGCGGAAGGATACTGTAAAATCTCCCTTCCCTCCCCACTCCAGGCGGAAGGATACTGTAAAATCTCCCTTCCCTCCCCACTCCAGGCGGAAGGATACTGTAAAATCTCCATTTCCACCCCACTCCAGGCGGAAGGATACTGTAAAATCTCCATTCCCACCCCACTCCAGGCGGAAGGATACTGTAAAATCTCCCTTCCCTCCCCACTCCAGGCGGAAGGATACTGTAAAATCTCCCTTCCCTCCCCACTCCAGGGGAAGGATACTGTAAAATCTCCATTCCGTCCCCACTCCAGGCGGAAGGATACTGTAAAATCTCCATTCCGTCCCCACTCCAGGCGGAAGGATACTGTAAAATCTCCCTTCCCTCCCCACTCCAGGCGGAAGGATACTGTAAAATCTCCCTTCCCTCCCCACTCCAGGCGGAAGGATACTGTAAAATCTCCCTTCCCTCCCCACTCCAGGCGGAAGGATACTGTAAAATCTCCCTTCCCTCCCCACTCCAGGCGGAAGGATACTGTAAAATCTCCATTTCCACCCCACTCCAGGCGGAAGGATACTGTAAAATCTCCATTCCCACCCCGCTCCAGGCGGAAGGATACTGTAAAATCTCCCTTCCCTCCCCACTCCAGGCGGAAGGATATTGTAAAATCTCCCTTCCCTCCCCACTCCAGGCGGAAGGATACTGTAAAATCTCCCTTCCCTCCCCACTCCAGGCGGAAGGATACTGTAAAATCTCCCTTCCCTCCCCACTCCAGGCGGAAGGATACTGTAAAATCTCCCTTCCCTCCCCACTCCAGGCGGAAGGATACTGTAAAATCTCTATTTCCACCCCACTCCAGGCGGAAGGATACTGTAAAATCTCCATTCCCACCCCACTCCAGGCGGAAGGATACTGTAAAATCTCCCTTCCCTCCCCACTCCAGGCGGAAGGATACTGTAAAATCTCCCTTCCCTCCCCACTCCAGGGGAAGGATACTGTAAAATCTCCATTCCGTCCCCACTCCAGGCGGAAGGATACTGTAAAATCTCCATTCCGTCCCCACTCCAGGGGAAGGATACTGTAAAATCTCCATTCCCATCCCACTCCAGGGGAAGGATACTGTAAAATCTCCATTCCGTCCCCACTCCAGGCGGAAGGATACTGTAAAATCTCCATTCCCATCCCACTCCAGGGGAAGGATACTGTAAAATCTCCATTCCGTCCCCACTCCAGGCGGAAGGATACTATAAAATCTCCATTCCGTCCCCACTCCAGGGGAAGGATACTGTAAAATCTCCATTCCCACCCCACTCCAGGCGGAAGGATACTGTAAAATCTCCATTCCCACCCCACTCCAGGGGAAGGATACTGTAAAATCTCCATTCCGTCCCCACTCCAGGGGAAGGATACTGTAAAATCTCCATTCCCTCTCCACTCCAGGGGAAGGATACTGTAAAATCTCCATTCCCATCCCACTCCAGGGGAAGGATACTGTAAAATCTCCATTCTGTCCCCACTCCAGGGGAAGGATACTGTAAAATCTCCATTCCCACCCCACTCCAGGCGGAAGGATACTGTAAAATCTCCATTCCGTCCCCCCTCTAGGCGGAAGGATACTGTAAAATCTCCATTCCCACCCCACTCCAGGCGGAAGGATACTGTAAAATCTCCATTCCCACCCCACTCCAGGGGAAGGATACTGTAAAATCTCCCTTCCCTCCCCACTCTAGGCGGAAGGATACTGTAAAATCTCCCTTCCCTCCCCACTCCAGGCGGAAGGATACTGTAAAATCTCCATTCCCACCTCACTCCAGGGGAAGGATACTGTAAAATCTCCATTCCCACCCCACTCCAGGCAGAAGGATACTGTAAAATCTCCCTTCCCACCCCACTCCAGGGGAAGGATACTGTAAAATCTCCATTCCGTCCCCACTCCAGGCGGAAGGATACTGTAAAATCTCCATTCCCACCCCACTCCAGGCGGAAGGATACTGTAAAATCTCCATTCCCACCCCACTCCAGGCGGAAGGATACTGTAAAATCTCCATTCCGTCCCCACTCCAGGCGGAAGGATACTGTAAAATCTCCATTCCGTCCCCACTCCAGGCGGAAGGATACTGTAAAATCTCCATTCCCACCCCACTCCAGGCGGAAGGTTACTGTAAAATCTCCATTCCCACCCCACTCCAGGCGGAAGGATACTGTAAAATCTCCCTTCCCTCCCCACTCCAGGCGGAAGGATACTGTAAAATCTCCATTCCGTCCCCACTCCAGGCGGAAGGATACTGTAAAATCTCCATTTCCTCCCCACTCCAGGGAAAGGTTACTGCAAAATCCCCATTTCCTCCCGATCAGCTGGGACTTGGGAGGCAGAGAATAGATGGGGGCGGGGGCCAGTCAGAATTTTTACTACCGGTTCTCCGAACTACTCAAAATTTCTGCTACAGGTTCTCCAGAACTGGTCTGAACCTGCTGAAACCCATCTCTGGTCCACTGCATAGGGGTATAACAGTAGTCCTCAATTTACGGCTGCCTTCAGGATTCAGGCTTTTGCTATGTCATCACTGATTTTAAAACTGTTTTTGCTGGGTCGTTAAGTGAATCACTATAGTTGTTAAGTGAATCCACCTTCCCACTTTGCTTGTCGGAAGCTGGCTGGGATGTTTGCAAATGCCAATCAATCAATCAGAATAGAGCTGGAAGGGACCTTGGAGGTCTTCTAGTCCAGTCAGGTGACCCTGGGATGCTGCAACTGTTGTAAATATAGGTAGTCCTCCACTTAACGACCACAATGGAGCCTAACCTTTCTGTTGTTAAGCGAGACGTTTGTGAAGTCAGTTTTGCCTCCCATTTTCTTGCGGCCGTGCTTAAGTGAATCAATGCAGCGGTTAAGTTAGGAAATCCAGTCGTTGAGTGAATCCGGCTTCCCCATTGACTTCGCTTGTGAGAAGGTCGCAAAAGGAGATCGCATGACCCCGGGACGCTGCGACCGTCATAAGTACGAGACATTTGCCGAGCGTCTGAATTTTGATCACGGGGATGCCGCAAAGGTCGTAACTGTGAAAAAGGGTCAAAAGCCACATTTTTCGGTGCCGTTGTAACTTGGAACGGTCCCTAAATGAAGTGTTTGTTATAAGTCAAGGACTACCTATAGGTGCCTGAATTCTGATCACATGACTGTCGGCATGGTGTGACAGTGAGGACAGGTGTAAATCATTCCCTCCCCCCCCCACCCCCCGGTGCTTTGTGGGAACTGTTCTGCCCTAGCTACGGACCCCAAAGAACGCAGCACACACAAAGTCTGTACAAACCTTCGTTTACTAAATTAAATCAGTCTTCTTCAAACAAAGGCTGTTAATTAACTTTCTTAACAGCCTACAAGAATCCAAAGAATAAATAATCGTAATCTTACTAGGGTTGGCAGAAAGCCCAGAAGCAATTTGCAGGAAGCTGATAAGAGAACTGAGATCAAGACGCGAAGAAGAGTGAACGAAGTTGTTCCCTGCAAATTGCTGCAATCGGCATTCCTTCTTAAATAGGCTAAGGGAGTGGCCAATTAGCCCCAAGCCTTACTCTCGAGGAGACCTCCTTCTGAGGAGCCACTCCTGCCTTTTGGCAGCTCTGTACGCCCATGCATCGAGAAGAGGCTCCTCCTCTTCGTCCTCTTCACCCATGGAAGCTTCTGGAGGTTCTGAAGGCCCTGGCGGAATCCCCGCCTCTGGCACCACATCTTCTCCAGCCTCCTCACTGTCCGACTCGAGCGCCAGCTGCACAGGCTGCTGGCACAGCACCACACCAGCCTCCTCGCTGTCGGAATCAGCTACTACCTGCACAGGCCGCTGACGGGCCACAACAGGAACATCTTAACATTGGTCAAGAGCTGTGATGAGGATTAGAAGGAAAGTGAAAGTGGAGACGAGGCCTTCTCCAAGTGGAACCTCCGGTGGTCCAAGATCGTTGTCTGAATGTCAAGTTGGCAGCTGAGCTTAAAAGCTTGCAAGGCTACCGGGAAAGACCATTTTAAGTGTGGGGTCTTGGGTGCTCGCTGAGATTGGTGGTTTCCTTGCAGACGTTTCATGGCCCAACTAGGGAACACCATCAGTGCTAGAAGGGAGCGGGGTTTGCAGGGAAGAGGAGGAGGAGGAGGAGGAGGCCCATTTGCCAGTCAGGGAGTTAGCTAAACCTGGCTCTTTTCCTTGTTTTTATTACAGGTTTGTCCAGCATCCTAAGAACTTCGGCCTCATAGCTTCCTATTTAGAAAGAAAGGTAAGATGGCTCTTTGGTATCACGGAGGACAATAAGGCCAGAAGCTTCAGAGCACAGCAGTGGTCTTCTCGTTGTTTTTCTTGGATTTTATTTTATTATTTTATTTTATTTTATTTTATTTTATTATTTTATTTTATTTTATTTTATTATTTATTTTATCTTATTTTATTTTATTTTATTTTATTATTTTATTTTATTTTATTTTATTATTTTATTTTATTATTTTATTTTATTTTATTATTTTATTTTATTTTATTTTATTTTATTTTATTTTATTTTATTTTATTTTATTTTATTTTTATTTTTATTTTATTATTTTACTTTACTTTACTTTATTATTATTATTATTTCCACTTTTATTATTTTATAAGTAACTCAAGGTGGCAAACATGCATAATATTCCTTTCCTTCTCTTTTTCCCACAACAACAACCCTGTGAATAGGCTGGTGTGTGTGTGTGTGTGTGAGAGAGAGAGAGAGAGAGACAGAGACAGTGAGAGTAACTGTCCCAAAGTCACCCAGAGGTCTTTCATGGCAAAGGTGGAAGTGCCATCTCCAGGTGATTGGCTCAGGGTTACCAAGATGGCCTTCATGCCTAAGGCGGAACTAGAACTCACTGTCACCTGGTGATTGGCCCAAAAGCACCCAGCTGGCCTTCATGCCTAAGGCGGAAGTAGAACTCACTATCTCCTAGTGATTGGCTGAAAGTCACCCAGTCAGCTTTCATGCCTAAGGCGGAACTAGAACTCGCTATCTCCTAGTGATTGTTTGAAAGTCACCCAGTCAGCTTTCATACCTAAGGCGGAACTAGAACTCGCCGCTTCCTGGTGATTGGCTGAAAGTCACCCAGTCAGCTTTCATACCTAAGGCGGAACTAGAACTCACCGCCTCCTGATGATTGGCTAAAAGTCACCCAGTCAGCTTTCATGCCTAAGGCGGAACTAGAACTCACCGCCTCATGGTGATTGGCTGAAAGTCACCCAGTCAGCTTTCATGCCTAAGGCGGAACTAGAACTCACCGCCTCATGGTGATTGGCTGAAAGTCACCCAGTCAGCTTTCATGCCTAAGGCAGAACTAGAACTCACCGTGTCCTGATTTCTAAGCCAGCACTTTACTCACCTGCAGGAGACTGTGAATTCTAGTCCCACCCTAGCTGTGAAAGACAGCTGGTTGACTTTGGGCCAATCGCCAGGAGACGGTGAGTTCTAGTCCCATCTTAGACAGCTGGGGGACTTTGGGCCAGTCCCTCTCTCTCAGCCCAACCCACCTCACAGGATTGTTGTGGTGAAAATAGGAGGAAGGTATGTGGGATATGTTTACCACCTTGATTATTTGTAAAAAATGATAAAGGCAGGTTACATTCAATACATTCAATACAGTTCAATTCAATTCAATACAATATAATACAAGGCAATTCAGTACAGTACAATAATACACAATACGCAACAACACAACACTTTACACAATACAAAACTCAATACAATACACCATACATAACACAGTACAGTACAGTACACAATACAAAACTCAATACAAAATATAATCCAATAAAATCCCATAATACACAATAGGCAACAACACAACACTGTACAAAATACAAAACTCAATCCAATCCAATATGCAACAACACAATAGCTGTTACACAATACAATACACAACACAAAAGTCAATACAAAATACAATCCAATAATACACAATATGCAACAACACAACACAACACTACAAAATAGAAGACTCAATCCAATCCAATACACAATATGCAACAACACAATACTATACACAATGCAAAACTCAATAAAATACAGTACACAATACAATACACAACACAAAAGTCAATACAAAATACAATCCAATAATACACAATATGCAACAACACAATAACTGTACACAATACAATACACAAAACAATACAAAATACAATTCAACAAAATAGAATATAATAACCTCAAATACATCCAAAGGTTGCTGATGCTTTTTTTTTGGGGCCAGTGATTCCAGCTGCTCTTCACGTCAGGAAATTTTTTCCCTAACATCCAATGGGAAACGGCTGTCCTGCGTCTCTGTTATTTGCACATCGCGGTTTGTTTGTTGCGCTGGATGTTAGACGAGAGTCTCACCTGGCGTCTGCTTTAGGAAAAGTGTCTTATTTTAAGAACATTCTCCCCATCGGCCTTTCCAGAATGTGCCGGACTGCGTCTTGTATTACTACTTGACCAAGAAAAACGAAAACTACAAAGCCCTTGTGCGACGGAACTACGGCAAGCGGCGAGGCAGAAACCAGGTGAGTTGCCTTCGGAGTTTCTAGTACCTGGTGTTCTTACAATGGAAAAGGCTGGTTTTTTTAATTGTGCTTCTTTTTGGAATTGGGCCAGGATGGTGATTAGCTCCATTCATTTCGGCGAGGAAGGATTCTTGGCTTGGCTGTGTGTCTGTGTTACATTCTTGGGTTTGTTACACAGGTAGTCCTCGACTTACGACCACAATTGAGTCCCAAATGTCTGTTGCTGAGTGAGACAATTGTTAACTGAGTTTTGCCCCATTTTACCGACCTTTCTTGCCATAGGAGTGGAAGTCCACCCCTCTTAAAGCATGGCTGCCTGGGGGATTCTGGGAGTGGAAGTCCACCCTTCTTAAAGCAGGCTGGCTGGGGAATTCTGGGAGTGGAAGTCCTCCCCTCTTAAAGCATTGCTGGCTGGGGAATTTTGGGAGTGGAAGTCCACCCCTCTTAAAGCATGGCTGCCTGGGGGATTCTGGGAGTGGAAGTCCACCCATCTTAAAGCAGACTGGCTGGGGAATTCTGGGAGTGGAAGTCCACCCCTCTTAAAGCTTGGTGGCTGAGGAATTCTGGGAGTGGAAGTCCACCCCTTTTAAAGCAGACTGGCTGGGGAATTGTGGGAGTGGAAGTCCACCCCTCTTAAAGCATGCGGGCTGGGGGATTCTGGGTGTAGAAATCCAGTTACCTTCAAGCTGCCAAGGTTGAAAAATACAGAATCAGCAAGGCGTCTTTTTTTTTTTTTAATTTGATTTATATGCTATCCTTCTCCGGTGACTCAGGGCGGCTTACAGTGCGTTAAGCAATAGCCTTCATACTTTTGTATATTTATACAAAGTCAGCTTATTGCCCCCACAAACTGGGTCCTCAATTTACCTACTTTAGAAAGGATGGAAGGCTGAGTTAACCTTGAGCCTTGGTGAGATTCGAACCTGCAGTAATTGCAGGCAGCTGTTCTTAATAACAGGGTGCTTTAGACCACTGTACCACCAGGTATCCATGTTCGGAATTTGCAATTCAGCATACTTCCTCACTCTCAAAATTTCGTTCTCCAACCACAAGCACCAGATTTTGATGAGTTCCGCTAAAGCTTTTACATGGTTAATTAATAACTAACAACCTTAATTACAGAGGGTCACATTTTAACTCGAGAGGCATCAGTTAGGTATTATTTCTGCTGGATTTACCTGTTGCATTTTTTATTTTTTATTTTTGGTGCGTGGCTAGTTTTTCAGTTGGTTAAGCGGGGCTTTCCTTGTGTTGTTTTCAATACAGTGTGTGTCATTGGTCATTGTTATTACTGCAATCATTGTGTAAAGAGGCTGCGGGGCCGAAGGAAGCATAGGGCACTAAAGTTTTTAATTATGCGGTTTGTTGCTTCGATCTGGCAGTGTTTTCAGTTCGGAAAAAACAGCGCTTGGAGGTGAAGTCACTATAAGATCTTGACAGACTT
Source organism: Arizona elegans (assembly GCA_022577455.1). Lineage (NCBI taxonomy): Eukaryota > Metazoa > Chordata > Lepidosauria > Squamata > Colubridae > Arizona > Arizona elegans. The sequence goes on from JAKOOJ010000017.1 coordinate 17,510,612, forward strand.
GAACAGTGGGCCCTATCCAACAACATGAAATTCAGTGTGGAGAAAAGCAAAGTTTTACACCAGAAAAAGCAAAGGTTACAAGTACAGATTAGGCAAAACCTGGCTCAGAAAAACAGGACCTGCAAGATGGACTTTGGAGTCCTAGTGGACGACCACTTATCCATGAGCCAGAAGTGTGCAGTGGCAGCAGCCAAAAAAAATAAAATAAAAATGAATGCAGTTCTTGGGTGTTGTAAACAGAGGCATAGAATCAAATACAGGTGAGGTATTAGTACCACTTTGTAAAGCCTTAGTAAGGCCACACTTGGAATATGGCGACCAGTTTTGGTCCCCACATTGCAAAAAAAAAAAAAGATATTGAGACTTTGGAAAAAGTGCAGAGAGGAGCCTTGGTGGCGCAGCAGACTAAAGTGCTGTTAAGTAGCACCAGCTGCCTGCAATTACTGCAAGTTCGAATCTCACCAGGCTCAAGGTTGATTCAGCCTTCCATCCTTCCGAGGTAGGTAAAATGAGGACCCGGATTGTGGGGGCAATAAGCTGACTTTGTATAAAAAAGAACAGCGCTTGGTGGGGGTGTGTGTGCGAAAGCCCTACTAAGCAGGTATATACAAAAGTATGAAGGCTATTGCTTAACGCAATGTAAGCCACCCTGAGTCTCCGGAGAAGGGCGGCAGATAAATTGAACCAATCAATTAATTAAGCAATCAATCAATCAATAATAAACAAACAAACAAAGATGATTAAAGGGCTTGGAGACTAAAAGAAGAGTTGCAGGATTTTGGTCTGGCCAGTCTACAGAAAAGAAGGATTTGGGTGGGGGGGGGGGCATGATAGCAGTCTTCCATTATTTGAGGGGCTGCCACAGAGAAGAGGGGATCAACCTGTTCTCCAAAGCACCTGAAGGCAGGAGAAGAAGGAGCAAATGGAAACTAATCAAGGAGAGAAACAACCTGGAATTAAGGAGAAATTTCCTAACAGTGAGGACAATTAACCAGTGGAACAGCTGGCTATTCCGGAGAAACACAGTAGCAGTAGTAGTGGCAGTAGTAGTAGTGATGATGATGATGATGATGATGATGATGATGATAATAATCAGGATGCTGGATGCTGGCAGCAACCCATATCAACCATCAGTGCCAGTCAGTAATATTTGTGATACATTTTAAAATGTTCAGTTGACTGAGTTTCATGTTTAATGAATAAAAGTAAATAATAATAATAATAGTAGTAGTAGTAAGATAAAATAGATCGATTATAAAATACATCAAGAAATTGCAACTTCCTGCAATAACACCAGCGGAACTGCAAAAAACTGAGCTACTCAGAACATTGTACATCTTAAGAAGGTACTTAGTCGATACCTAAGATCACGTATCAACCATTAGCACCAGTCAATCGTAGTTGTGATGCATTTTTGAATGTTCAGTTGACTGAGTTTCATTTTTAATGAATAAAAGAGAATAATAATAATAATAATCTTAAAAAGATACTTGGTTGATACCTTGGACGTATCAACCATTAGCACCAGTCAATGGTATTTGTGATGCATTTTTGAATGTTCAGTTGACTTGAGTTTCATATTTAATGAATAAAGATAATAATAATAATATATTTAAGAAGATACTTGGTTGATACCTAGGGCGCTGGCAGCAACCCGTATCAACCAATAGCATCAGTCTGTTGTATTTGTGACACGTTTTTAAATGTTCAGTTGACTGAGTTTCATGTTTAATGAATAAAAGAGATAATAATAATGATGAGGATGATGAGGATGGATGCTGGCAGCAACCCATATCAAGCATCGGTGCCAGTCATTCATATCCGTGTTATATTTTTAAATATTCAGTTGACATTTAAAAGTTGAGTTTCATGCTTAATGAATAAAAGTTGATAATAATAGTAGTAGTAATAATAATAATATTAATAATGCACTAAAAAACTCAAAAGAATCCCACTCAGTTTGCAGATTGCAAATAAGTGGGGGAGAAGACAGGAAGGCATGGGTCGTGGGGATAGGGGGGGTGCCCTCCCTTCGGTCAGCCCCCGTGAATCAGAGCCCCGCGGCAGGTGGCCTGGCTGGCCCAGCTGACCGCATAGAAAAAGAACACGCCGGCGACTCTGACAGCCAATCCTTCCCTCGCTCGGCGCGGCATCACCTCGGGTAACCCGGTCGGGATTAACGCCGCTCACATGCGCCAGGGACCGTCTCCCTTCACTGGGGAGATTAAAGTGGCCGGGAAGACACCCTCCTCCTTATTATCTTCTTCTTCTTCTTTTTTTTTTCTTTCCACTTTAAACCCCCCCCCCCCCTTTCCCTCCTTCCCTCTCTCCCTCCCTCCCTCCCTCCTCCCCTCCGGAATCACCGGCTGGCTGGGTCAGGTAGTAATTTTTTTTTTTTCCCCTGCCAGGCCTGGCGGGGAGGGAGGGGGAGAGCCCTTGTCGGCAAACTTTGCCTTCTTTTTGTGGTTGTTTGCCGTTCCTCTCCCCCCCCCTTGCGGGGGGGGCCCACGGATAGTTTTTTTTTCCCCCCCTCTCCCCCGGCCACCGATGAGTGTTCAGGTACGTCGATCCGAGAGGCTTCAGGCGATGGAAGGTTTGTGCTTTTGGTAGTTTGCTTTTTCTTTTTTCTGTCTGTTTCTGTCTTGTCAACCATCTATCTATCTATTTTTCTATCTGTCTGTCTATCTATCTATCTATCTATCTATCTATCTATCTATCTATCATCTTTGTAATCCACCCAATTATCCATATCTATCTGTTCTATCTATCTACCTACCTACCTACCTACCTATCTACCTATCTATCATATTTGTATCTATAGCTATATCTGTCTGTCCGTCCGTCCGTCTGTCTGTCTATCTATCTATCTATCTATCCTCTATTTATCTTATCTCTGTCTTATCTATCATCTATCTAAATGGTCCAGTTATCCATATCTTTCTTCCTTCCTTCCTTCCTTTCTTCCTTTCTTTTTTTCTTTCTTTCTTTCTTTATCATCCATCTACCTCCCTCTCTCTCTCCCTATCTTATCTATCTATCTATCTATCTATCTATCTATCTATCTATCTATCTATCCTGTATCTATCTTATCTCTGTCTTATCCATCATCTATCTAATTGATCCAATTATCCATATCTATCTTTCTTTCTTTCTTTCTTTCTTTCTTTCTTTCTTTCTTTCTTTCTTTCTTTCTTTCTTTCTTTCTTTCATCATCCACCTACCTACCTACCTACCTGCCTGCCTGCCTGCCTACCTATCCTATCTATCTATCTATCTATCTATCTATCTATCTATCCTGTATCTATCTTATCTCTGTCTTATCCATCATCTATCTAATTGATCCAATTATCCATTTCTTTCTTTCTTTCTTTCTTTCTTTCTTTCTTTCTTTCTTTCTTTCTTTCTTTCTTTCTTTCTTTCTTTCTTTCTTTCATCATCCACCTACCTACCTACCTACCTGCCTGCCTGCCTGCCTATCCTATCTATCTATCTATCTATCTATCTATCTATCTACCTACCTACCTACCTACCTACCTACCTACCTACCTACCTATCTAATCTGTATCTCTATATCTATATCTATATCTATGTAGGTCTTTGGTTATTCGGGTTTTCTCCCGCGTAAAATTGGAAGTGTCTTGGCGACGTTTTGACAAAGTCTCATTCGTCATCTTCAGGCTGGTGTTCTCGGCTTCGTGCTTCTAGGATCTATATCTATATCTATATCTATATCTATATCTATATCTATATCTATATCTATATCTATATCTATATCTATATCTATATATCCCTCTACCTCTACCTCTACATCTATATCTATCTGTCCGTCCATTCATCCGTCCGCCTATCTCTACCTGGCTTTTGGGCAGGTAGTTGGGTTTGCCCAGTTTGCTGAAAAAATGAACTTAGAGCTTCTTTTTAAAACGGGGGTGGGGGGGTGGGGGGCGAGAGATTCCAACTTTGGTTGAGCTTTAACTATGCTTGGTGAAACCCTCCCCCCCACACCCTCTTTTTTTTAACTTTGAAAATTTGCAGTGTAACTCATTGCATGCCAGATCTCCTGCTGCAGTGGCTGGCAAGGGGATTGTGTGTGTGGGGCGGGGGGCAGGAATTATCCCCCACATTATTGCAAATTTCAGCCTCTTTTTTTAAAAAAAGAAAGACTTGGGATCACTGGCTGATGTGGGCTGTTTCCGTGTATGGTTCTTGCATGGTTCTGAACAGCAGTGGTGAAATCCAATTTTTTTTGCTACCGGTTCTGTGGGCGTGGCTTGGTGGGTGTGGCTTGGTGGGCGTGGCAGGGGAAGGATACAACACCCCCCCCGGCACACTTCAACCGTCATAAATGTGAATCGGTGGCCGAGAGTCTGAATTTTGATCAGGTGGCCACGGGGACGCTGTAACGGTCATAAGTGTGGAAAATTGGTCATAAATCACTGTTTCCAATGCCCTTATAGCTTCGAACGCTCTGTTGTTGTAAGTTGAAGATTACCTGTATTTATTTGGGGAGTTCTTGGTGCTTCTCTGAGCTTGGTGGTTTTCTTGCAGACGTTTCGGGACCCAACTAAGTAACATCATCAGTGCTAGAAAGGAGTTGGAGGGTTGTAGAGAGGAGGAGGAGGACAATGACGACGACGACGATAAGGAGGAGGACTGTGGGGTCCTTGGTGCTCTCTGAGATTGGTGGTTTTCTTGCAGACGTTTTATGACCCAACTAGGTAACATCATCAGTGCTAGAAGGGAGGGGTGTTTGCGAAGAGGAGGAGGGGGAGTAAGAGGAGGAGGAGGAGGACAACTGTGGGGTCCTTGCTGCTCTCTGAGCTTGGTGGTTTCCTTGCAGACGTTTCATGACCCAGCTAGGTAGTGTTATCAGAGCTAGAAGAGTTTGCGGAGAGGAGAAGGAGGACGGTGGGATCCCCATTGCTGTCTAAGCTGGGTTGTTTTGTTGCAGACGTTTCATTACCCAACTAGGTAATATCATTAGAATTAGAAGGAGGGGGGGTTGAGGATTGGAGGAGGGGGGGAGGAAGAGGAGGAGGAGGAGGAGAACTGTGGGGTCCTGGGTGCTCTTTGAACTTGGTGGTTTTCCTGAAGACGTTTCATGACCGAACTAGGTAACATCATCAATTGGAGAAGAGAGAGGGGAGACGAAGGACAGTGATCCCTGAGCTTGGTAGTTTCTTTGCAGGCGTTTCACGACCCAACTAGCTAACATCATCAGTGCAGTAACGAATGTAGATAATGAAACGTCTGCAAGAAAACCACCAGGCTCAGAGATCACCAAAGACCCCACAGTATAACCCCGAGCTCTAAACGCCCTCTCCTGTGGAGCGTTTAATCAATTTATTTTATTAAATTTTATTTATTTAATGCATTTATTCATTAAATCTATACACTGCCCCGTCTCATCCAGAAGTGATAGATTCACACTTTCTTTGGCTGCCTAAAATAAAAATTCATGTTTATTATTTTTTTTTAATGGCCTGCTTTTAAAATTTATATCCTGCTTTGGTGGGGTTTTTTTAATTTGCACAATTTTATTTGTTTGTTTATTTATTTATTTATTTATTTATTTATTTATTTATTTATTTATTTATTTATTTATTTAATTTGTACACCGCCCTTCTCCCAGAAGGGACTCAGGGCGGTGAACAGCCAAAATTAAAATATATACAATACAAAAGTTAAGATAATTAAAAAGAATTAAATCATTGGCTTCCCAATTCAAAACCCCCAAGTCTATAAAATTTAAAATTTAAATTTAAATGGTCCTCGACTTAACGACAGTTCATTTAGTGACCGTCTGAAGTTGCAGCAGCACTGAAAAATGTGAGTCACGACCGTTTTTCACAGTTAACGACCGTTGCCGCATCCCTATGACCGCCTACATGATACAATAGTCCGACCCTTGGCGACGGTTTCATACTTGTGACGGTCGCAGTGTCTCCTGGGGGCGGGGGGTCTCACACAGGATCCCCTTTTGCGACCTTCTGACAAGCCAAGTCGATAAGGAAGCCGGATTGACTTAACGACTGTGTGACTAACTTAACGGCGGCGGTTCACTTAACGACAGTGGGAAGAAAGGTCGTAAAACAGGGCAAAACTGACTTTAACAAATGTCTTGCTTAGCAGCATAAATTCTGTGCTCCGTTGTGGTCGTAAGTCGAGGACCGCCTGTATACCCCTTTTATTATTGTTACAAATAACTCAAGATGCTAGACGTGCCTAATCCTCCCTCCCTCCTCTTCCTCCTCCTCCTATTTTTCTCCTCCACAACAACCCTGTGAGGTGGGGCTGGGCTGAGAAAGAAGGACTGGCCCAAAGTCAGCCAGCCAGCTGGCTTTCCTGCCTAAGGCAGGATTAGAACTCAGAGTTTTCCCCACTTTTTAGGCTGGGGGGGGGGGCTGTGCTTACTCACAAGGGGGCTTAGAGATGCCTGTCAAGAGGCCGAACTTTGCAGCAATCCGTGAATCTTCGATCTGGACCCGCAAAATGTTTGTGTGTTTTTTTTTTCTAGTCTTCTAGATGAGTTGTGTCTTAGCAAGGAGGTCCCAAAATGGCAAGTTTAAGACCTCATTCTGGGACTTCAACTCCCAGGATTCCCCAGCCAGCCATGCTTGAAGATGAGTGGGGAATTCTGGGAGTTGAAGTCCACAGGTCTTAAACTTGCCGTTTTTGGACACTACTCCTTTCAGAACCCTCTGCGGTCTGGTTCTTCCCCTCCCCCACCTCTCTCTCTCTCTCTCTCTCTCTCTCTCTCTCTCTCTCTCTCTCTCTTTCTCTTCCTTTCCCTTTCCCTTTCCTTCTCCCTTTTTCTTTTTCTTTCTTTCTCTTTCTCTCTCTTCGCTCACTTTTTCTTTCTTTCTTTCTTTCTTTCTTTCTTTCTTTCTTTCTTTCTTTCTATCTTTCTTTCTTTCTCCCTCTCCCTTTTTCTTTCTCTTTCTCTCTCTTCTATCCCCCTTTTTCTTTCTCTCTCTTCCCCTCTCTCCCTCTCTCTTTCTGTCTTTCTTTTTTTCTCCCTCTCCCTTTTTCTTTTTCTTTCTCTCCCTCTCTCTTCCCCTTCCTCCCTCCCTCCCTCTCCCTCCGTCTTCCTTCCTTCCTTTCTTTCTTTCTTTCTTTCTTTCTCCCTTTTTCTCTTTCTCTTTCTCTCTCTTCTATCCCTCTTTTTCTTTCTCTCTCTTCCCTCTCTCCCTCTCTCCCTCTCTCTGTCATTCTTTTTTTCTCCCCCTCCCTTTTTCTTTTTCTTTCTCTCCCTCTCTCTTCCCCCCCTCCCTCCCTCCCTCTCCCTCCCTCCCTCTCCCTCCGTCCTTTCTTTCTATCTTTCTATCTTTCTTTCTCCCTCTTCCTTTTTCTCTTTCTCGTTCTCTCTCTTCTATCCCTCTTTTTCTTTCTCTCTCTTCCCCTCTCTCCTTCTCTCCCTCTCTTTCTGTCTTTCTTTTTTTCTCCCTTTCCCTTTTTCTTTTTCTTTCTCTTTCTCTCTCTTCCCCTCCCTCCGTCTGTCTGTCTGTCTGTCTTTCTTTCTTTCTTTCTTTCTTTCTTTCTTTCTTTCTTTCTTTCTTTCTTTCTTTCTCCCTCTCCCTCTTCCTCTCCCTCTCCCTCTCCCTTTTCTTTCTCTTTCTTTCTCTTCCCCTCTCTCCCTCTCTTCCTCTCACTCACTCTCCCTCTTTCTTTTTCTTTCTTTCTCTCTCTCTCTCTTTTTCTTTCTCTCTCCCTTTCTCTTTCTCTCTTTCTCTCTCTCTCTCTCTCTCTTTGTCCCTGCTTCCCACTCTCTTTCTCACTCGCGCAAAGCACACACTGAAAACAAACACACACAGATACACAAACACAGTTCTGTAGCCGATTTTTGGCACAACATGGGATTATTGGCCTTGGCAAGGCCTTGGGTTCTTCTAAATAAACCGAGGAGGCAGGGACATGTGCTAGGGGCTCCCTGGCCAGAAACACGATCCCGCTGCCCCCCCCCTCACTCCCTGCCCCCCCCTCTGCCCTCCCACCTATTCATCTAAATCAGAGGCCTTCAAACTTGGCAGCTTTAAGACTTGTGGACTTCAACTCCCAGAATTCTCCAGCCAGCTTTGCTGGCTGGAGAATTCTGGGAGTTGAAGTCCACAAGTCTTAAAGCTGCCAAGTTTGAAGGCCTCTGATCTAAATATTACAGGGGTATTTTAAACTTCCAACAGCTGACATCGAGTGTCACAGAGGCTGTCATGCAGGAATGTGTGTGTGTGTGTTTCAGGGAAAATGTTGGACTTGGCTCAGGATAGAAATACTTAATTTAAAAAAAAGGTAAACATTGGCTTTGGTGACCAACAGATGGATCTTATTTTTCCTTCTTAGTTTTCTTTCAAACACTGGGTTGTCCCTTTATTTTTCTTTCCTTTTCCTTCCTTCCTTCTCATATTCCCCCTTTCCTAGGAATTTTCTTTCACCCATCCAGCTATTCATCCTCTCTCCTTCTCTCTCTCTTTCCTTCCTTCCTTCCCTCATTCTCTTTTTCCCTCCATCCCTCCCCCTTCCTTCTTTCCTTTCTTTCCTTCCTTCCCTTCTCTCTTTTTCCTTCCTTCCTTCCCTTTTTCCCTCGCTCCCTCGCTCCCTTCATCCCTCCCCCTTCCTTCTTTCCTTTCTTCCCTTCCTCCCCTTAAATGAGACATTTAAGTGAATTTTCTCCCATTTTATGACCTTTCTTGCCACCCGGCGTTAAGTGAATCCCTTCGGCGGTTAACTTAGTCACGCGGTTGTTAAGTGAATCGGGTTTCCCTGTCGCCTTTGCTAGTCGGAAGGTGGCTCGCGTGATGCCCCCACCCCCCAGGATGCTGCAACCGTCATAAATACGAGTCAGTCGCCAAGCGCCTTGAATTTTGATCATGGCGATGCAGCCCCGGTCGTCAACTGCGAAAAACAGTCCGAAGTCCCCCCCCCTTTTTTTTGTCCCCAGCGCCGTTGCATCTTGGAACGTTCACTAAGCGAACCGTCGTAAGTCGAGGACCGCCTGTAATTCGAATTGGCCTCTCATTTCAGCAACAGATCTCTCGTCCTTCTCAAGAAGAAAAAGTCGAAGAAAAACTAGAGGAGGAGAAAGCGGAGAAAACTGAGAAAAAGGAGGAGGAGAAAAGAGATGAGGAGGAAAAGGACGAGAAGGAGGAATCCAAGTAAGTCCGTCGGTTACCTTCACAGGTGTGTTTGTGAGTCGGGGGTATAAACGGCCTTTTAAAGAATCCCGGTTGGATTACAGGGATAGCACAAACCCAGGGAAGTCCTCTAGTTACGACCACAATTAAGCCCAAACGTTATGTTGCTAAGGGGAAACATTCGGGAAGTGGGTTTGCTCCGTTTTACGACTTCTCTTGCCACAGTTGAAAGGAGGTGCTCCCTGAGCTTGGTTGCTTTCTTTTTTTTTTTTCCTTTTTTCAAAGAGTTCTTATTTTTATTTCTCATAAACATAATAATATCCATCATTTTCCATTCATCTTACCTTTTAACTTTCATTTTTTACTTGTTCGGGGCTGCTCTTCTATACCATTTACCCTCCTTTATTTTACCACAAACCTTTCCTCTTCTCCTCCCCTTCTCTTCCTTCCTCCATCTCTTCCTACTTTCTTCATTCTTCCTCTCTTTCTCTTTCCTACTTCCCCTTCCCTTCCCCCACTCCTTCCTCCCTTTCTAACCCTCTCTCCTACTCCTCCCTTTTCCCTCTCTTCTCGCTCTCCCTCTCCTTTCCTCTCCTCTCCCTTCTTCTCTCTCTCTCTACTCCTTTCCCTCTCTCTTGTTGTTTCCCCTTTTCAATTCAATCTAGAACGGTATTCGAGCAGCCTCGATTATCTGTTTGCATCCATCTTCATTTCAGTTTCTTTTCTTTTTTTTTTATAATAATTTTATTTCTTTAAAAAAGTACAAACAGAAAGTTTATCAACAAACAGATCACGGTGAGAACCTTACACAATACATTACATTCAGTCCAAATATACAAATAAGAAATAAAAAGTAAACTAACATTGTCCTCTTTTTATTCTATTATTTAACCAAACATACCATTGGTCCCAACATTGGAAATATGCAGTCTTTTTGATCTCTTAAAAATTTTAGTTAGCCTGGCGGCTTCTGCACAATTCATACTTTTCCCTAAAATCATATCTTCAGACGGGAGGTCTTTACCCGTCCAATTTTGGGTGAGACATATTTTTGCTGCAGTTGTGATATAGACAATCAGATACCATTTGTTAGTGCCTATTTTATCTGGCCTAATGTTTAATAAGTAAAATTCAGGTTTCAATTGTTGTTTGTATCCAGTAATTTCTAACAACCACTTCTGAATAAGTTTCCAAAATTCAATTACCCTGGGAAAGGTCCACCATACATGGAAATAGGTACCTAGCTCCCCACACTTCCAACAGTTTGGGGAGAGTCCAGGAAACATTTTGGATAGTCGGGCAGGAGAAAGGTGTCACCTGTATACCATCTTGTACAAATTTTCCTTATAAGTGGTTGCCATCAAAACTTTCAATTGTCTAGACCAAATTTCTTCCCATTTCGTCAAATCAATTGAGTGGCCAATATTCCTCTCCCAGGCATTTCAGTTTCTTATTTGTTTAGTAATTACATCTGTTTCATCAGTTGCTTTCTTGCAGACGTTTCATGACCCAACTAGGTTACATCATCAATGCTAGAAGGGAGAGGGGTTTGCAGAGAGGAGGAGGAGGAGGGGAGGAGGAGGAGGAGGTGGAGGAGGAGGAGGATTTTCTTGCAGAATCCTGACCCAACTAGGGAACATTATCAGTGCTAGAAAGGAAAGTGGTTTGTGGAAGAGGAGGAGGAGGAGGAGGACTGTGGGTTCCTTGGTATTTTCTGAGCTTGGTTACTTTCTTGCAGACGTTTCATTCCCCACCTAGGTTACACCATCAGTGTAGAAAGGTTTGCAGGGAGGAGGAAGAGGACTATGGAGTCCTTGCTCTCTGAGCTTGGTGGTTTTCTTGCAGACATTTTATTACCAAACTAAGTATCATCATCAATGCTAGAAGGGGTGGAGGAGGAGGAGGAGGAGGAGGACTGTGGGGTCCTCGGTGCTCTCTAAGCTTGGTGGTTTTCTTGCAGACCTTTCATGACCCAACTAGGTGACAATATCAGTGCTAGAAGGGAATGGGGTTTACAGAGAGGAGGAGGAGGAGAAAGAGGAGGAGGAGGAGGAGGAGGAAGGACAGACTGTGGGGTCCTTGGTGCTCTCTAAGCTTGGTGGTTTTCTTTGCAGACCTTTCATGACCCAACTAGGTAACGTCATCAGTGTTAGAAGGAAGTGTGGTTTGCTCTCTGTTTATGTAGAATGGCTTACTCTGTGTTGGTGAAGGTGATGTTTCGGGTGTGTGTGTGTGTGTGAAGGTTTGCAGAGAAGAGGACGAGGAGAAGGGAAGGGGAAGTGGGGTCCTTGGTGCTCTCTGAGCTGGGTGGTTTTCTTACAGATGTTTCATGACCCAACATGTTAACACCATCCAGTGCTAGAAGGGAGTGGGGTTGTCTTTCTGATTATTTACTGATGGCTTGCCCTGTCAACGTTGGTGGGGATGTATTTTTCTAGGAAGGAAGGAGGAGGGAGGGAAGGAAGGAAGGAAGGAGGGAGGGAAGGAAGGAAGGAAGGAGGAGGGAGGGAAGGAAGGAAGGAGGGAGGGAGGGAGGGAGGGAGGGAGGGAGGGAAGGAAGGAAGGAAGGAAGGAAGGAAGGAAGGAAGGAAGGAAGGAAGGAAGGAAGGAAGGAAGGAGATAGCTAGATAGCTTGGTGTTACCCAACTTGGTAATATCACCAGTGCTGGGAACTTGGGGTGGCTTGCTCTCTGTTTAATTATCAAGAAAACAGCACTCCCACCAACATGACAGGGCAAGCCACACTAGTATATTAAAAGCAGGGTGGATAAAAAAATCAATGATTTTTTTAAAAAAATCAAAAAAATCAGTTTTTTTAAATTTAAATCGGATTTTTTTGATTTAAATCGGATTTTTTTTGATTTTTATTGAATTTATTTTAATAAAAAAACTTTTGGGGTAAAAATCTATCGTAAGATAGTTTTCTATGTAAGATACATAAATAATTTAGTTTATTCAGCATGAAATGGAGCTCAGTTACATGGCATGAGGCTGTATATTCTGCAACACTGGGACTATCGGTGAGTCAACAGTGGGTCAAAGGAGTAGCAGAGATGACAGCTGCTCTTTAAAAATTACGATTTAAATCGAGTTGATTTAAATCAAGCCTTTTTACTAGTGATTTAAATCATGATTTAAATTGTGATTTAAATCAACTCGATTTAAATCAAATCCACCCTGATTAAAAGAACGCCAACCCCACTCCCTTCTAGCACTGATGATGTTACCTATTTGGGTCATGAAACGTCTCCAAGAAAACCACCAAGTTCAGGGAGCACCAAGGATCCCACAGTTCTCCTCCTCCTCCTTTTCTCTGTAAACCCCATTCCCTTCTAGCACTGATATTGTCACCTAGTTGGATCCTGAAACGTCTGAAAGAAAACCACCAAATTCAGGGAGCACCAAGGACCCCGCAGTCCCCCTTCTCCTCTTCTTCCTCTTCCTCCTCCTCCTCCTCCTCCTCCTCTTTGCAACCCTCCTCCCTTATAGCACTGATAATGTTCCCTATTTGGGTCATGAAATGTCTCCTCCTCCTTCTCCTCCTCCTCTTTGCAACCCTCCTCCCTTCTAACATTGATAATGTTCCCTATTTGGGTCCTGAAATGTTTGCAAGAAAATCACCAAATTCAAAAGAGCCCCAAGGACCCTGCAGCCCTCCTCTTCCTCCTCCTCCTCCTCCCTTCTGGCACTGATAATATTCCCTAGTCGGGTCACGAAACGTCTGTAAGAAAACAAACTCGGTGAGCCCTAAGGAATCCACAGTTCAACCCTGAGCAACGAATCTTCTCTTCTGTCGGTATCAAAAGTCCCTTCCGTCCAATCCAGAATTCCTCACTGGGTCAGTCTGGCCCTCCGCGCGCCTGCCAGAGATTCCTCCAACTTGCCAGAGGAGCTGATAAGGATTAGGTAGCTCACGCTATTTCGTACCGCAGCCATATCCGTCTCTCTCTCCATCCAGGTCACTTCGTCCTGGCCATCTCTGACTCGTTTTACCACCCCCCCCCCCGGTCTCTCCCCAGGGAAAATATCAAGGAAAAGGAGAAAATCGAAACCCAGCCAGAGGAGTCCGAAGAACGGGAGCCCGCAGCTCCGAGAGGGCGTAAGACGGCCAACAGCCAAGGCCGAAGGAAAGGCCGGGTCACCCGATCGATGACGAACGAAGCCGCGGCGGCGAACGCGGCTGCAGCGGCCGCCGCCGAAGAGCCACCCCCACCTCTGCCGCCCCCCGCCAGAACCCTGTAAGTCAAGGGGGGGAGGGTGTCCCAAGAACGGCCCGTTGACCATCTCTGTCATTTTGTCGCAAAATGCCTCCTGCCAATCTTGTTTCTGGCTTCCAAAATCCTTCCCGTGATGCTCTGGGTTTGGATAGCAGTACAGGTCGTCCTCGGCTTACGACCACGGTGGAGCCCGGAATTGACGTTGCTAAGTGAGAGACCTGTTGAGTGAGCTTTTTTCCTCCCCCATTTCACGATTTTTCTTGCTGCGTTTTTGTCAAATGGATCGCTTCCGTCATTAAGGGAGTCATCCGGTCGTTAGATGAATCCAGCTTCCCCGTTGACTTTGCTTGTCAGGAGGTCGCAAAAGGGGATCACGTGACACCTCCCCCCGCCCCCCCCCCGGGGACACTGTGACCGTTATAAATAGGAATCACTTGTCAAGCATTCGAATTTAAATCAGGTGACCACAGAGAGGTGGCGACCGTCGCAAGAGAGAAAAACGGTCGTAAGTCTCTTATTTTCAGTCCCGTCGTAACTTTGAACGGTTGCTAAAAGAATTATTTTAAGTCATGGTCTATCTGCAGGTAGGCCTCGAGTTAACAGCCATTATTGAGTGCCAACCTTCCATTGTTACGGAAAAAAACTCACCGTTGTTAAGTGAGTTTTGCCCCATTTTATGACCTTTCTGGTTACTGTTAAGTGGATCACCATATTTGTTAAGCTAGTAAATAACAGTTGTTAGATTGAATCTCATAGTCTTTTAAATCAGTCCTGTTAAGGATATTGTTGTTGTGTTACCAACCAGCAGAGTGTAGAGCACAGAGAAACGTTGCTGAGAGCAATGAATAAGTGATGTGCAAACTGGTTTATCAAAAATTTACTTTATAGCGGAAAAAAAAATCTCGTAGTCTTTTAAATCAATCCAAGTCTTTGCCAGTTAAATCAGTCCAGTGATATAAAAATCTTCTTACCATACAAACAGTAGTTGGTTAGAATAACAAGTTCACTCTGGTAACAAACCACGATGGTAGCAGATCCATCCAACCGATGATAGCACAATGGTAGCAACTCCACACACAATGGTAGCATATCATCAACTGAATACTTTACAGTACCTTTCTTAAATACGTTTACAACCAGTGATTATCTAATTAAAGTCACACAATACATACTCATATTAAAGTCACAGAACACATATATTGCCTGGACAACTTGTTAGGCTCAAACCATATTCTAACAAGGTAAGGCCAGGTAACAGGTGGCAGGAGAGATCACAACCTTTCTGTCTCTTTTCCCCTTCTCTCTGGCCTCCCTCCCTCCCCACAGAACCATGATTAAGTTGATCTGAAATTAACCGCCTGATCCTGGTTTGGAGAAGTGGTGCCGTGGCCTAGAGGTGGAGCTCTCCCCTCACGATCAGAAGGCCGTGAGTTCGATCCTAGGTAGAGGCAGATATTTCTCTCTCTGGCCACAATGAGAATATATCTGCTGAACAAAACTCCGCACTGGCAACAGGAAAGGCATCTGGCCATTAAAACACTCAGCTCCATTCCTGGTTTGGAGAAGGCAGAACCACCTATGGATGTTCAGACAGCAAGGAATAAAACTCTTTACAGTAGTCATTTAGTCTGTTCACTTAGTGACCGTTCGAAGTCACGACGACACTGAAAATTTAATTCTGATCGTTTTTCACCCTTACGACTGTTGTAGCATCCCTGTGGTCACATGATCAAAATAACAGCAACTGACCCGTATTTATGACAGTCACAGTGTCCTGGGGTGTCACGTGATCGCTGAAAAAAAGTGACTTATGACGGATTCACACACTTAACGACAGTTGCAGCATCCTCATCACGTCATCAAAATCCGGACGCTTGACAACTGACTCATATTTATGACGATCGCAGTGTGTTCTGGGGGTTCACGTGGTCCCCTTTTGCGACCTCCTGACAAGCAAAGTCAATGGGGAAGCCAGATTCACTGAACGACCGACTTACTGACTTAAGAACAGAAGTGATTCACTTAACAACTATGTTTCTCATTTAACAACTGAAGCGATTCACTTGGTGACTGTGGCAGGAAAGGTGGGGCGAAACTCACTTCACGAACGTCCCACTGAGCAGCAGACATTTTGGGCCCAGTCGAGGTCATAAATCGAGGACCGCAGGTACAGATAAGACAAGGAGAAAAATGTTTAATTGCAGAGCGCAGTTTGATCAGTCAAAATTAATTCACTTTTCTGGTTTTTTCTTACGGTAAAAGCCAGAAGGGTTTCCATGCAACCTTGCTTCAAATTTTCAATTTTTTTTGTCCTGTTCTAAAAATAAGTAACGAGTAAAAGAAACACATAAATGAAGTTAATTTATTTTCTGAAACATCCGATTTACGACCACAATCAAGCCGTAAATTTCCATTGTTCAGTGAGAGGGTTCAGTGAGTTTTGCTCCATTTTACGACTTTTCTTGCCATGGTTGTTAAGTGGACTTGGCTCGTGAGAAGGTCGCAAAAGGGGATCACGGGACCCCGGGACAGTGCAACCCTCGTAAATAGCAGCCAGTTGCCAAGTGTCCGAATTTTGATCATGTGACCGCGGGGATGCTGCCACGGTCGTTAAGTGTGAAAAACATGTCACGAGTCACTTTTTTCAAGGCCGTTGTAACTGAACGGTCACTAAATGTATTGTTGTAAGTCAAGGACTAACTGCATTGCAATTAGAATGGGAAGTGAGATTGGAATTGAGATTGGATTCAATCAGATCGAATTGAATATTTTCTTCGGCCAAATGTGATTCGACACCAAAGGAATTTGTCTCCAGTACAGAAGCTCTCATTGCACATACCAAGCAAAACAACATTAGTAATATCAATAAAATAAAGAAGATAATAAGAAGATCTGTGGAGATTTTTTTTCAAGGGGCAACTGGACTTCCTTGTTTTTTCTTTGAAGACGTTTCACTTCTCATCCCAGAAGCTTCTTCGGCTCTGACTGGATGGTGGGGAACGGAAGGATTTATGCTCCTTGCAGACAGCTAGTCATTTATAATATATCCTTCCATTCCTCACCATCCAAGTCAGAGCCGAAGAAGCTTCTTGGATGAGAAGCGAAACGTCTTCAAAAGAAAAATCAGAAAATCCAGTTGCCTCCTGAAAAAAGCACCTTTGGGACAAGACAATAAGAAGGATGGAAATTAGATGTTATCTAATTCTGGGTTTTATTTAATTGACCAAACTAAGTAATAATTTTAATTAGCAGTTTTATGATGTTTGTGTGTCTATATTTTTCTTGACTGTACACCGCCTTGAGTCCTATGGGAGAAAGGCGGTATAGAAATATAATAATAATAATAATAATAAATTAATACAGAGCTCTATATCAGGGGTCTCCAAACGTGGCCACTTTAAGACTGGTGGACTTCAATTCCCAGAATTCCCCAGCCGGCAGCATTTCCTCTTTAAGACTGGTGGACTTCAACTCCCAGAATCCTCCAGCCCAGCAGCACCTGCCCACTTAAAGACTTGTGGACTTCAACTCCCAGAATTCCCCAGCCCAGCAGCACTTGGCCATTTTAAGACTTGTGGGCTTCAACTCCCAGAATCCTCCAGCCCAGCAGCACCTGCCCACTTTAAGACTGGTGGACTTCAACTCCCAGAATTCCCCAGCCCAGCAGCACTTGGCCATTTTAAGACTTGTGGACTTCAACTCCCAGAATTCCCCAGCCCAGCAGCACCTGCCCACTTTAAGACTGGTGGACTTCAACTCCCAGAATTCCCCAGCCAGTATGCTGGCTGGGGAATTCTGGGAGTTGAAGTCCGCCAGTCTTAAAGTGGCTAAGTTGGGAGACCCCTGTCCTATATCGCCGTCCCGAGGAGAGGAGCTGAAACAGTTAAATGTCCAGGAAACGAGGGGTCTCTAATTATTTTCTCAGCCCTCCTTCTGACCCGCTCAATATACAATATGCAAATCTACAGTACATACAGGATGCAGGTCTGTCTGGGGAATTCTGGGAGTTGAAGTCCACAGATCATCAAGTTGCCACAGTCGGTTGGACTCCCGTTGCCTAGGTCCTTCGGGGGCATAAATCTTCCAGACAGCGTCCTGGCCAACGGCCTTTTCTGGCCACAACTCCCGGCCTCCTTTTTCAGGAGAAGGGGATTTCTCCTCCTCCTCTTCCGCTCACTCTTGTTTTTCTTTTTTTTTTCTTTTTTCCTTTTTTTCCTTTTTTTTTTTTTTTTTTTGATGTAATAAGAACTGACGCCCTCCCGCTGTCAGCGGGCAGGGTTCCCAAGCGGCCGGCCCGAGCAGGCCTTCCTGTAAACAGATTAATAGATTATGCGGAAAGCACAAAGTCTGGCCTTTTACGCCATCTGACCGGTTCTCCTCTCTCTCTCTCTCTCTCTCTCTCTCTCTCTCTCTCTCTCTCTCTCTCTCTTTTCTTCCCTCTCCACCTTGTTCCAGCTTCCGCGGAGCCAGTAGAGACCTCGCGCTGGACGGAAGAAGAGATGGAGGTTGCAAAAAAAGGTAAACCTGAAGGAGGAAGAAAGCCACTTCCTTTCTTTCTTCCTCCCTTCCCTCCTTCTTTCCCTCTTCCCTTCCCCTTCCTTCCTTCTCTCCTTTCCTTCCTTCCTTCCTTCTTCTTCAATTTTCCTCTTTCTTTCTTTCCTTCCTTCCTTCCTTCTTTCTTCCTTCCTTCCTCCCTCCCTCCCTCCCTCCCTTTTTGCTTCCTTCCCTTCCTCCATCCCCCTTTCTTCTTTCCTTCTTTCCTTTTTTCCTTCCTCTTTTCTTTTTCTCTTTCTTTCTTTCCTTTTTTCTGCCTTCCTTTCTTCTCTCCTTCTTTCCTTCTCTTTTTCCCTCCCTCCCTCCCTCCTTCCTTCCAT
Source organism: Arizona elegans (assembly GCA_022577455.1). Taxonomy (NCBI): domain Eukaryota; kingdom Metazoa; phylum Chordata; class Lepidosauria; order Squamata; family Colubridae; genus Arizona; species Arizona elegans. The sequence goes on from JAKOOJ010000017.1 coordinate 17,528,831, forward strand.
TCTCTCCCTCTCTTCCTTCCTCTTCAATTTTCCTCTTTCTTTTTCCTTCCTTCCTCCTTCCCTCCTCTTCCTTTTTTCCTCTTCCTTCTCTCCTTCTTTCCTCCGTCTCTTCCCCTTTCTTCTTTTCTTCTTTTCTTCCTCTTCTTTCTTTCTTTCTTTCTTTCCTTCCTTCCTTCCTCTTCTTTCTTTCTCTCCCTCTCTTCCCCTTCCTTCTTCCTCCCTTTTTGCTTCCTTGCCTTCCTCCATCCCCCTTTCTTCTTTCCTTCTTTCCTTTTTTCCTTCCTCTTTTCTTTTTCTCTTTCTTTCTTTCCTTTTTTCTGCCTTCCTTTCTTCTCTCCTTCTTTCCTTCTCTTTTTCCCTCCCTCCCTCCTTCCTTTCATTCTCTCCCTCTCTTCCTTCCTCTTCAATTTTCCTCTTTCTTTTTCCTTCCTTCCTCCTTCCCTCCTCTTCCTTTTTTCCTCTTCCTTCTCTCCTTCTTTCCTCCGTCTCTTCCCTTTTCTTCTTTCCTTCCTCTTCTTTCTTTCTTTCTTTCCTTCCTTCCTTCCTTCCTTCTTCTTCTTTCTTTCTCTCCCTCTCTTCCCCTTCCTTCTTCCTCCCTTTTTGCTTCCTTGCCTTCCTCCATCCCCCTTTCTTCTTTCCTTCTTTCCTTTTTTCCTTCCTCTTTTCTTTTTCTCTTTCTTTCCTTTTTTCTGCCTTCCTTTCTTCTCTCCTTCTTTCCTTCTCTTTTTCCCTCCCTCCTTCCTTTCATTCTCTCCCTCTCTTCCTTCCTCTTCAATTTTCCTCTTTCTTTTTCCTTCCTTCCTCCTTCCCTCCTCTTCCTTTTTTCCTCTTCCTTCTCTCCTTCTTTCCTCCGTCTCTTCCCTTTTCTTCTTTCCTTCCTCTTCTTTCTTTCTTTCTTTCCTTCCTTCCTTCCTTCTTCTTCTTTCTTTCTCTCCCTCTCTTCCCCTTCCTTCTTCCTCCCTTTTTGCTTCCTTGCCTTCCTCCATCCCCCTTTCTTCTTTCTTTCTTTCTTTCTTTTTCTTTCTTTCTTTCTTTCTTTCTTTCTTTCTTTCTTTCTTTCTTTCTTTCTTTCTTTCTTTCTTTCTTTCTTTCTTTCTTCCTTCCTTCCTTCCTCCCTCCCTCCCTCCCTCCCTCCCTCCCTCCCTCCCTCCCAGTCTGTTTGTTTGTTTGTTTGTTTGTTTGTTTGTTCAAAGTCCTTTTTGGAACCAAAGGACCACATGTGAGACATAGTTCCAGATGTTCCTTTTCCTGGAAAGTCCAGGCAGGTCAACCTTCCTGGGAATCTTGCAGCCTCAAAAAAGCTCTGTTAATGGGCTGGGCCACCACCCCGGGTCCCAAGTAGGTCAGCCCCGCTCTCGTGGGAGGTTTTGTCAAGCCTCATTAGCGCTCCCGGGGTTGAGGCGAGGTCCTTTTCATGCCGAAATTGGGTCTCTGGTGGCTTCCAGGCCTCATCTCCCCACACTCACCCCACTCCTCTGGATGGGAACCATCCGTGGCTGCCGCTTCCCAAAGAACTTCCGAATAATCTGCAAGGAAAGGAAACCGGGGTGTTTCCACTCCTACCAATGGGGTTTGGGATTTGTCTATAAAGAATCAGAATACCAACAGCAGAGTGGGGAGGGACCTTGGAGGTCTTCTAGTCCAGCCCCCTGTTCAAGCAGGAGACCCTAGACCAGAGATGGGTTTCAGCAGGTTCTGGAGAACCTGAAGCGGAAATTTTGAGTAGTTCGGAGAACCGTTAGTAAAAATTCTGACTGGTCCCGCCCCCATCTATTCTCTACCTCCCGAGTCCCAGCTGATCGGGAGGAAATGGGGATTTTGCAGTAACCTTCCCCTGGAGAGGGGACGGAATGGAGATTTTACAGTATCCTTCCCCTGCCACGCCCACCAAGCCATGCCACGCCCACCAAGCCACACCCACAGAACTGGTAGTAAAAAAATTTGAAACCCACCACTGCCCTATACCATTTCAGACAAGGGGTTGTCCAGTCTCTTCTTAAAAACCTCCAGTGATGAGGGAGGGAGGGAGGGAGGCAGGGAGGAAGGAAGGAAAGAAGAAAAGAAGAAAGGGGAAGAGAGGGAGGAAGGAAGGAGAGAAGGAAGAGGAAAAAAGGAAGAGGAGGGAAGGAGGAAGGAAGGAAAAAGAAAGGAAAATTGAAGAGGAAGGAAGGAAAGAGAGGGAGAGAATAGAAGGAAGGAAGGAGGGAGGGAAAAAGAGAAGGAAGGAAGGAAGGAAGAAAGAAAGAAAGAAGAAAGGGGGATGGAGGAAGGGAAGGAAACAAAAAGGGAGGAAGAAGGAAGGGGAATAGAGGGAGAGAAAGAAAGAAGGAAGGAAGGAAAGAAAAGAAAAGGGAAGAGGGAGGAAGGAAGGAAGGAGAGAAGGAAGAGGAGGGAAGGAGGAAGGAAGGAAAAAGAAAGGAAAATTGAAGATGAAGGAAGGAAAGGGAGAGAATGGAAGGAAGGAAGAAGGGAGGGAGGGAGGGAAAAAGAGAAGGAAGGAAGGAAGGAAGGAAGGAAGGAAGGAAGGAAGGAAGGAAAGCAAAATAACAGAGTTGGAAGGGGCCTTGAAGGTCTTCTAGTCCAACCCCTTCCTCAGGCAGGAGACCATTTCGGACCGGTGGCTGCCCAGTCTCTTCTTAAAAACTTCCAATGTTGAAGCACCCACAACTTCTGGTGGCAAGTTGTTCCACTGGTGAATTGCTCTCAAGGTCAGGAAATTTCACCTTAGTTCTCGGTTGCTTCTCTCCTTGATTAGTTTCTACAGTCGAGCCCCAAATTTTTGTTGCTGAGTGAAACATTCGTTAAGTGAATTTTGCCTCGTCTGATAACCCTTTCGTGCCTTTTACGTTGTTAAGAGAATGACTGTAGATGTTAAGTTAGTCAGGCGGTTGTTAAGTGAATCCGGCTTCCCCCATTGACATGGCTTGTCAGACGGTCGCAAAAGGGGATCACGTGACCCCCGGGAACATCCGACCGTCATAAATATCAGTGGCCAAGCGTCTGAATTTTGATCATGGGGTTGCTGCCACGGTCGTAAGTGTGAAAAACAGTCACGGGTCCCTTTTCTCCTTTGCCGTTGTAATTTTGAACGGTCACTAAATGAACCGTCGTAAAGCGAGGCCTGCCTGTATTTATTCTTTTCCTTTGAAACATCCCAATCGCCCATCCCACTGATGCTTGGTCCCATCCTTTCAGGTTTTCAAGAAGAAACTGTCCCGAATGGAACAGGTTTCCTATTTGAGCAAAAGGGGGGGGGTGAGACTAGACGACCTCTAAGGCCCCTTCCAACTCATATTATTCTCTCAAATCTCTTGGGGTGAATTAAGGCAACGGCCCCCAATCTTTGGGGCACCGGGGACCGGATCCATGGCAAGAGGTTCTCCCTGCATCCCACAGATGGGGCATCAATTGTTTGCGTGGCCCAGTTTGTGGCATGCCACGGCCCAATTTTTCTTTTTTAAAAATTTGATTTATATGCCGCCCTTCTCCGGAGACTCAGGGCGGCTTACAATGCATTAAGCAATAGCCTTCATACTTTTGTATATTTATACAAAGTCAGCTTATTGCCCCCACAAACTGGGTCCTCATTTAACCTACCTTAGAAAGGATGGAAGGCTGAGTCAACCTTGAGCCTGGGGAGATTCGAACTTACAGTAATTGCAGACAGCTGGTGTTACTTAACAGTGCTTTAATCTGCTGAGCCACCAGGCCCAGTAGATTCCTGCCCACCACGTCCCACAGGTTGGGGACCCTAATTTTTAAAACACAAAATGAAAAAAAAAACAAAAAACCAGCATGATGTAAGGACGGCCTATTTTCATGTCCGCCTGACCAATTGCTCGCTCCAAACCTCCCTCAGAAACGTTGAATTCTCTCAAACTTTTCAGGAGTTTAGCCGGTGGCGGTGCAAAAAAATAAAATAAAAATGGGATCTCCTCTGTTTGGGGGAGGGGGGAGAGGATGTCCAGCCAGGTGAATTAAACCCCCCCCCAAAAAAGCCTAGTTGACTCACCCACTCTTGAAATATGACTTAAGCCCTCGACTTAACGACCGCAATCAAACATTTCTGTCGCTAAGCAAGACCATTCAGTGAGCTTTGTCTCCTACGATGACCGTTCCTGTCATTAGGTGAATTGCTGCAGTGGTAAAGACAGTAACATGGTCGTTAAGTGAATCTCTCCCCCCCCCCCAGTGGACTTTGCTTGTCAGAAGGGGGTTGGGAGGGATCCCTGAATTAAGGGGCCTTAGCAGCCCCTCTACCCCCCAAAAAAACATGGGATTGCAACAGCATTTTGATTAAGCGGGGGTCCGGCTGCCAGGAAATGCCGACAACGCTGCCTAGCGATTATGTGCGTGTGATTTGCACAACTGGATCTTCTCAGGACTTGGAGAGAGCAGATTCCCCCGTTGCTCAGACGACCAAAAATGTCTAAAAACTGTTCCAGATAACTTTTGAGGTTGTTTGGGTTCTCTCTCTCTCTCTCTCTCTCTCTCTGTCTCTCTCTTTGCTTATGACTCAAGGCCATCAATTTCCCCCTCTCCTCCTCCTCCTCCTGCTTTGCCTTGAATTTTTTTTCTTTTTCTTAAATCCTTCTTCCCTCCCTCCTCACCTCCCTTACCGGATGATTGATTTACCTCCTTTTCCCCTTTTGTGTCCAAAACCCAGATAGGTTTTTAAACACTTGATTCCCGTTTGAGACTTACTGTAAAAGCAGGAAGGAATAAAAAGCTCAAGTTCCCAAAGCACGTTGGGTCATTTTCTTGCAAATCTGTTTTGCTCAGTTTGAAGGTTCATTTTGAGAAAAATATATATATATATATATATATAAGTAGTTTGTTTTTTAAAAAAATTTTAAAAAATTTGATTTATATGCCGCCCTTCTCCGGAGACTCAGGGCGGCTTACAGTGCGTTAAGCAATAGCTTTCATACTTTTGTATATTTTATACAAAGTCAGCTTATTGCCCCCACAAACTGGGTCCTCATTTTACCTACCTTAGGAAGGATGGAAGGCTGAGTCAACCTTGAGCCTGGGGAGATTCGAACTTACAGTAATTGCAGACAGCTGGAGTTAAATTGCAATGCATTAGTCTGCTGAGCTATCCAGGCTCCTGTTAGTTGCGTATCTTATAAGTTGATTTTTATCACATGGAATAGAAGAGAATATTTGTAGCTCAGGGTTGGATTGTGGGGTCCTGGGTGCTCTCTGAGCTTAGTGGTTTTCTTGTGGACGTTTTGTGACCCAACTAGGGAACATCATCAGTGTTAGAAGGAAAGAGGAGGAGGAGGACTGTGGGGTCCATGGTGCTCTCTGAGCTTGGTTTTCTTGGGGACGTTTTGTGACCCAACTAGGGAACATCATCAGTGTTAGAAGGGAGGAGGAAGAGGACTGTGGGGTCCTTGGTGCTCTCTAAGCTTGGTGGGGTTATTTTGTGAACATTTCGTGACCCAACTAGGGAATATCATCAGTGTTAGAAGGGAGGAGGAAGAGGAGAGGAGGACCGTGGGGTCCTGGGTGCTCAGTGGTTTTCTTGTGGACGTTTTGCGACCCGACTAGGTAACACGATCAGTGCTAGAAGAAGAAGGGGTTGTGGAATTCAGAAAGACAGGTCTGAGCTTGGTGGCTTTCTTGCAGACTTCTCATGACCCAACTAAGTGATATTATCAGTGGTAGAAGGGTGTGGGATTAGTGGAGAAGTGGAGGAGGAGGAGGAGGAGGAGGGGGAGGATTAATGGGGTGCTGGGGGCTCTCTGAGCTGGGTTGTTTTCTTGGAGACGTTTCTTGACCCTGCTAGGGAACATCATCAGCGCTAGTAGGAGGTAAGGCCTGCTGTCTGTTTATCCCACCAGTGTTGGTGGTAGCGTTGTTTTCTTCTTGGTGGTTACTTATTTAGGCTGCAGTTTACTATTTTAGGTCCAAGTTGTTAGTTCCTTGATTGGGATATTCTTTGGTTAATACCAAGATTAACAGTAGGCCAGTGATGGCCAACCTTTTTGCCGTCGTGTGCCAAAAGCGGGAGGAGCGCAGGGGCTCGCACGTATGCGTGTCCACACCCATAGTTCAATGCCCCCTGCGCACATGACCCCCCCGCACTCCCCCCGTTTGTAGCACATGATGGCACAGTGGGCCCAGTTAGGCCCATTTTTTTTGCCCTCCCCAGGCACCAGAGGCTTTCTAGGAGCCTGGGAAGGGCGAAAACGGCCTTCCCCGCCCTCTCAGAGGCCCTTCGGAGATCGGAAATGGCCCGTTTCCCAACTTCCAGTGGGACCGGAAGGCCCGTTTTTTCGCCCTCCCCAGGCACCAGAGGCTTTCTTGGAGCCTGGGGAGGGTGAAAACGGCCTTCCCCACCCTCTTGGAGGCCCTTCAGAGACCAGAAATGGCCCGTTTCCTGACTTCCAGTGGGACCGGAAGGCCCGTTTTTCGCCCTCCCCAGGCACCGGAGGCTTTCTTGGAGCCCGGGGAGGGCGAAAACAGCCCTCTCCATCCCCACCCCCAGAGTCCTCCGGAGGCTGAAAATGGCCCGTTTCCTGACTTCCAATGGGACCGGAAGGCCCATTTTTCACCCTCCCCGGGCTCCTAGAAAGCCTCTGGTGCCTGGGGAGGGCGAAAATGTCCTTCCGGCGCCACTGGAAGTCAGGAAACGGGCCATTTTCAGCCTCCGGGGATGGGGAAGGTCCGTTTTTTTCGCCCTCCCCAGGCTCCTAGGAAGCCTCTGGTGCACATGTGTGCTGGAGCTGAGCTAGGGCAATGCTTGCATGCCCACTGTTATGGCTCCGCGTGCCACCATAGGTTCGCCATCACGGCACTAGGCTAACCGTCAATCAATAAACAATATCCAAAATACCCCTAAGCTTGGGGGGTTGGACTAGAAGACCTCCAAGGTCCCTTCCAACTCTGTTCTTCTATGCTATCCCAATAAGGAACAAGGGATCGTTGCAACTGTGAAGCAAGTCGCACGGTTGTTAAGTGAATCTGGCATCCCCCGTTGACTTTTTTTTTTTTTAAATTTGATTTATATGCCGCCCTTCTCCGGAGACTCAGGGCGGCTTACAATGTGTTAAGCAATAGCCTTCATACTTCTGTATATTTTATACAAAGTCATCTTATTGCCCCCACAACTGGGTCCTCATTTTACCTACCTTAGAAAGGATGGAAGGCTGAGTCAACCTTGAGCCTGGGGAGATTTGAACTTGCAGTAATTGCAGGCAGCTGATGTTAATAACAGTGCTTTAGTCTGCTGCGCCAGTAGGGCTCTTTACTTTTCTTTACTTTTCTTGTCAGAAGGTCGCAAAATGACCTTCACATGAGCCCCGGGACACTGCGACCGTCATAAATATGAGTCAGTTGCCAAACATCTGGATTTTGATCGTCGTCGGGATGCTCCTCGGTGTGAAAAACAATCATAGTCATTTTATTCCAGGGCCATGGTAACTTTGAACGGTCATTAAATGAATGGTTTATAAGTCGAGGACTACTTGTGAAAAATGGCAGCGTGGGCCTTTTGCAAGCTGCTCGGGCCATCTCATATCTGTTGTAATTGTCATATGTTCTCCTATCTCAATAACAGAATAACAGAGATGGAAGGGACCTCGGAGGTCTTCTAGTCCAACCCCCTGTTCAGGCAGGAGACCCTACTAGACCATTCCAGACAAACGTCTCTTATACGATAAGATAGCCTTTATTTTCATTTTTTGCTGGGAGCACTCTGGCAAACATTAAAAATGAAATTCTGTTGCCTGCTCTCAAAAGAAAGTGCATATCTACCCATACACATACATAACACACATATACTCATTATATATGTATATGTCTACACCCGTGTGTGAGTGTATATATATAATTTTTGTGTGTGTGTATATATATATATATATATGTTCATGTAAGTTTTCACGGGTATATATGTGTGTACAGTTAATATCTCGAGATATTAACTGTACACACACACACACACACATATGTCTGTCTGTCTGCCCATCCATCCATCCATCCATCTATCCATCCATCCATCTATCTGTCTGTCAATCTATCTCTATATGTCTGTCTATCTATCTATCTATCTATCTATCTATCTATCTATCTATCCATCCATCTATCCATCTATCTCTATATGTCTGTTTGTCTATCTATCTATCTCTGTCCATCTATCTATCTATCTATCTCTGTCCATCTATCTATCTAACTATCTATCTATCTTTATCATCTATAACTTTCTATCTATCTATCTATCTATCTATCTCTATATGTCTGTCCATCTATCTATCTATCTATCTATCTATCTATCCATCTATCCATCTATCTATCTATCCATCTATCCATCTATCTATCTCTATATGTCTGTCTGTCTATCTATCTATCTCTGTCCATCTATCTATCTATCTATCTATCTATCTATCTATCTATCTATCTATCTATCTCTCTATATATGTCTGTCTGTCTGTCTGTCCATCCATCCATCCATCCATCTATATCTATCTATCTATTATCTATCCATCCATCCATCCATCTATCTATATGTCAATCTATCTCTATCTCTATATGTCTGTCTATCTATCTATATAGAGAGTAGATATTACATGGAACAAAACTTTTTAAAACCCTCTAGTGATGAAGCGCCCACAACTTCTGGTGGCAAGCTGTTCCACTGGCTAATTGTAGTCACTTGTCAGGAAATTTCTCCTTATTTCTCGATTGGTTCCCTCCTTGATGACTTTCCATCCGTTGCTTCTTGTCCTGCCTTCAGGGGCTTTGGAGAATAGGTTGAGCCCCTGTCTCTTTTTGGGGTTGGGGAAGCCCCATAAATATTGCAACACTGCTATCATGTCCCGTCCCCCATCCCCACTTTAATCCTTCTTTTCACTAAACTGTCTGGAGGTTTTTAAGGAGGGACCCAGACAGCCAGTTGTCCGGAACGTCCATAGGCTCTCTTTCTTGAGTTGGGGGTTGGACTAGAAGACCTCTGAGGTCCCTCCCAACTCTGTCATCCTGTATCCCATTGCATAGCAGGCCTTTGTGGTTTATTTCCAGCCCCACCGTTTTCCTCCCTGGTGGAGGGGGGGTGGGAGGAAGGGCAGGAAAGGTCCAGGGCTTTCTGGTCCGGAGAGAATTAGGTTATGTCAGCTGGGGAGACGGCATGATCCAGCAGATAAGCCTTGAGTGCCGTAGGGTCAGAGGGCCGGCTGTAAAAAAATTCTTGGCAAGTGACACGGGATGACCTTAGGAGGGTTCAGCTTCTCCGTCTTGCCAGCCAGGAGCGGGAAGGCCTGGCTTGAGACGGCAGTGCCGACGGAGAGCCGTCTGGAAAAAGGGCCTCCTTCCCAGTTCCATAAACCTCTCGGGATTTTCCAAAGAGGAGAAAATTCCCCTGAGATTGCTCCAGATAAATAAATCCTGCTTTTTGGTGGTTTTTTTTTTTTAAAAAAAAAACTGCTTTTGCTGTAGTTGAAGTGCTGCTCCGGCTAAATTGAAGCTTCTTGATGTCAGATAGGGACCCGTCTGGTAAATTTGCACGATGGAATTGAATTTTTTTTTCATTGATTTGATTATAATCGCCTTTAATCTTACACCTAACTCGAGGCGGGCGGCGTGCAAACTCCAACACGCTATTCCTCTTCCTGTTTTTTTTCCTACAACAACAACCCTGTGAAGTGGGTCGGGCTGAAGGAGCAAGGGAGTAGCCCAAATCCAGGGGTGGGTTCTAAATTTTTTTTTACTACCGGTTCTGTGGGCGTGGCTTATTTTGTGGGGGGTGGCTTGGAGGTCATGTGACTAGGTGGGCGTGGCTAGCGGGTCAGACGTTTCTGGAGGGTCCTCGCACTTACGACCAGTCCTCGCACTTACGACCCGACTAATTTGTTTGCTTTTAACACTGATCAGCTGTCGGGCGGCCCTTTGAAGCCCCGCGGCAAGAGTTTAAACAGTTTTTTTCCCCTCTAGTCATCAGCTGGGACTCAGGAGGCAGCAATAGATTGGGGGTGGGACCAAATAAAAGGTAAGAATATCGTGGGGCGGTGGGAGGGCGGTGGGGGGGAGAACCGGTTCGGTGACGTCATATTGTCACCGCTACCGGCTCGGCCGAACTGGACCGAACCGAGAGGAACCCACCACTGGCCCAAAGTCACCCAGCTGGCTTTCATGCTTAAGGCGGGACTAGAACTCACTTTCTCCTGTTGATTGGCTCAAAGTCACCCAGCTGATTTTCATGCCTAAAGCAGGACTAGAACTTCCTGTCTCCTGGTGATTGGCCCAAAGTCACCCAGCTGATTTTCATGCCTAAGGCAGGACTAGAACTCACTGTCTCCTGGTGATTGGCCCAAAGTCACCCAGCTGGCTTACATGCCTAAGGCGGGACTAGAACTCACTGTCTCCTGTTGATTGGCCCAAAGTCACCCAGCTGATTTTCATGCCTAAGGCAGGACTAGAACTCACCATCTCCTGTTGATTGGCCCAGAGTCACCCAGCTGGCTTTCATGCCTAAGGCGGGACTAGAACTCACCATCTCCTGTTGATTGGCCCAGAGTCACCCAGCTGGCTTTCATGCGTAAGGCGGGACTAGAACTCACTGTCTCCTGTTGATTGGCCCAAAGTCACCCAGCTGATTTTCATGCCTAAGGCAGGACTAGAACTCACCATCTCCTGTTGATTGGCCCAGAGTCACCCAGCTGGCTTTCATGCCTAAGGCGGGACTAGAACTCACCATCTCCTGTTGATTGGCCCAGAGTCACCCAGCTGGCTTTCATGCGTAAGGCGGGACTAGAACTCACTGTCTCCTGTTGATTGGCCCAAAGTCACCCAGCTGATTTTCATGCCTAAGGCAGGACTAGAACTCACCATCTCCTGTTGATTGGCCCAGAGTCACCCAGCTGGCTTTCATGCCTAAGGCGGGACTAGAACTCACCATCTCCTGTTGATTGGCCCAGAGTCACCCAGCTGGCTTTCATGCGTAAGGCGGGACTAGAACTCACTGTCTCCTGGTGATTGGCTCAAAGTCACCCAGCCGGCTTTCATACCTAAGGTGGGACTAGAACTCACCGTCTCCTGGTGATTGGCCCAAAGTCACCCAGCTGGCTTTCATACCTAAGGCGGGACTAGAACTCACTGTCTCCTGTTGATTGGCCCAAAGTCACCCAGCTGATTTTCATGCCTAAGGCAGGACTAGAACTCACTGTCTCCTGGTGATTGGCCCAAAGTCACCCAGCTGGCTTTCATGCCTAAGGCGGGACTAGAACTCACCATCTCCTGTTGATTGGCCCAGAGTCACCCAGCTGGCTTTCATGCGTAAGGCGGGACTAGAACTCACTGTCTCCTGGTGATTGGCTCAAAGTCACCCAGCCGGCTTTCATACCTAAGGTGGGACTAGAACTCACCGTCTCCTGGTGATTGGCCCAAAGTCACCCAGCTGGCTTACATGTCTAAGGCAGGACTAGAACTCACCATCTCCTGGTGTTTGACCCAGAGTCACCCAGCTGGTGTTCGTTCCTAAGGCGGGACTAAACTCAGAGCGACTGTCATAAGTACATGCTGATTGCCAGGCGCCGAAATGTTGATCACGTGACTGTGGGGAACACTGCAACGGTTGTAAGCGTGAGGACCAGTCTTTACGTCACTATTTTCAGCACCTTCTTAAATTTGCACAGTCATTACGGTTCTCAGTTCAGGACTGCCTGTACCATTCTAAGGTCTGGGGAAAATATTTGAAATAAATATTTATGGGCCGAGGGTTCGGATAGATGGCCTCAAAGGTTCCTCCCAGGCATTGCAAGCCATCCGCGGGGTTTCTGTCACAGAATAGCCAAATGATCCGTCAGTGATTAGATTACAAGGGTCCGATCTAATTTTATAAAGTTTGGGCGTTGTGGAAAGAAGGTAGAAGGAAGTCCCAGGGTTGGGATTCGGCCGGTTCGGGCGAATCGGTAGCTCCAGCGATCAGCTGGGAGAGAACCGGTTTGCTCCGATAATCAGCTGGACCCACCCCTGCGCTTTATTGATCTATATCTTGTCAGCTGATTTGCGCGAGATCACCGAACCAGTTCTTAAACCGGCAGGATCTCACCGCTGCCCCTAACCTCCCCAAATTTCTGAGAACGGAGCCATGAGATCTGACCCAATGTTATGTCGTGTGTTGCCAGGGCTGGTGGAACATGGGCGCAACTGGGCCGCCATCGCCAAAATGGTGGGGACAAAGAGCGAAGCCCAGTGCAAGAACTTCTACTTCAACTACAAACGGAGGCACAACCTGGACAGCCTCCTTCAGCAGTACAAGCAGAAGGTGAGACGGGCAGACAGGTGAGGGGGGTGGGGTGAATTGGTGTGGGCGGGAGAGTAATCGGGGGCTGCCTGGGGGGAGCGGGAAAGGGAATGAATCTTTTTCTGCCAACTTCATTCAGAGAGCTTCCCGTGTCAAGAATTTCATTCAGTTATTCGTTCAGTCATCCATTAGTTATCTTGCTATCCATTCATTATCCATCGATTCAGTCATCCATCAATTCATTCATCCATCCATTCATTAATTCATCCATCCATCCGTCTACCCATCTATTAATTCTTATTGATTCATCCATTCATTCACTCTTTAGCTATCAGTTCATTCTTCTATCCATTCATTATCCATCCATCCATCCATTCACTTATTCATCCATCATCCATCTACCCATCTATTAATTCTTATTGATTCATCCATTCATTTACTGTTTAGCTATCACTTCATTCTTCCATCCATTCATTATCCATCCATCCATCCATTCGTTATTTATCCATGCTTTCATTGATTTTCCATCAATTCATTCTTCCATCCAGCAATTCATCCATCCATCATTCATTATCAGTTTATTTGTTAGTCATCCATTCAGTATTTATCCACCCATTCGTTCATCTAGCCATCCAACCATCCATTCATTCATTATTTATTTATCCATGCATTCAATCATTTTCCATCAATTCATTTTTCCATCCATCAATTGTTCCATCATTCATTATCCATTCATTTGTTTTCCATCCATTCAGCATTTATCCATCCATTCGTTCATCATCTATCCATCCACTATTCATCCATTCATAATTTATCCAGGCATTGCTTTATTTGACATCAATTCATTCTTCCATCCATCAATTCATCCATCCATCCATTCATTATCCATTCATTCGTTATCCATCCAATCAGCATTTATCCATCTGTTTGTTCATCATCAATCCATCCATCATCCATTCATTCATTATTTATCCATGCATTCATTCATTATCCATTCGTTCCTTATCCATCCATTCAAGATTTATCCACGCATTCATTCATTGTCTGTCCATCCATCCATCCATCCATCATTCATTCATTCATTATTTATCCATGCATTCATTCATTTTACATCCATCCATCCATCCATCTATCCATCCATCCAATTAATATGGCCATCCATCTCAAAGCCAGTGCCTTTGGTCCTCAGACAGCCATCAACTCAATTAAAACCAATTAAAAAGCACAATAGAAAAAGAAAAAAAAATGGAACGCTTAATCAAAAGATCGGCAGTTCGGCGGTTCGAATCCCGAGTGCCGCGTAACGGGGTGAGCTCCTGTGACTTGTCCCAGCTTCTGCCAACCTAGCAGTTCGAAAGCAGGTAAAAAATGCAAGTAGAAAAATAGGGACCACCTTTGGTGTGAAGGAAACAGCGTTCCGTGCGCCTTTGGCGTTGAGTCATGCCGGCCACATGACCACAGAGATGTCTTAGGACATCGCTGGCTCTTCGGCTTTGAACCGGAGATGAGCACTGCCCCCTAGAGTCGGGAACGACTAACACATATGTGCAAGGGGAACCTTTATCTTTACCTTTAAATGTTAGCATAACCAGAAAATGGGGCCCTTCCTGTTGGGACCCCAGACCCAGGCATACCACCAAGTCTTTTAAGACCTTCCAAAAGGCTACAGGCTAAGGGCCATCCTAATTTCAGGAGGAGGAGATGATCCAGAAGACTGGCATTATGGAAGTTTAGACATATCTCTTGCAGGATGATTTTTCCTAGACCTTGTTATCCCAACACCTAGAAGACCCCCAGACCCCTTGGTTTTAAGATATTAGAGGAGGCAAGCCATCCAATCCACGCCCTAAAGCAGGGAATCCTGACATGTTTAAAGCATGGAGGCTAAAGACCACACATTAAATTCCAATTAAAATTGATTTATCACTTTATGCCTATCCACAAGAATTAATCAACTAACAGTCAGCATTAATTGGCATTAGAGAAGAGTCAACAAAATCCAAAAGGGTTTGGAGTGAGATCACTTGTGGGAACGCAAGGATTCCAGGCAGATTCCGCTCTTGACTCCTCCCTTACTTTCCTCTCCTAATATACAGATAGTCTTCGACTTATAAGCTTTCATTTAGTGACCGTTCGAAGTTACAACAGCGCTGGAGGAAAAAGTGGCTTAAAACTCTTTTTCACACTTAACAATCCCTGCAGCATCCCCGTCAAAATTCGGACACTTTGTATTTATGACGGTGGCAGCGTCCCGCGATCCCTTTTGGCGTCCTTCTGACGAGCAAAGTCAGTGGGGAAGCCGGATTCACTTAACAACCCTGTGACTCACTTAACAACCGCAGTGGGTTCCCTTAACAATGGTGGCAGTCCTAATTCCCACGGTGGCTTTCTTAAGAAACAGGCCACTTAAGGACAAATTTTCTGTCCCGAATTGTGGTCGCAAGTTGAAAGAAGCAGCCTATTAAAATATAAACAGGAGGACGGGTACATGTACGGGTAATCCTTGACTTACAACCAGGGGTGAAATCTGAAATTTGTTACTACCGGTTCTGTGGGCGTGGCTTGGTGGGAGGGGTTAATATGACTGGGTGGGCGTGGCCTTTTATTTTTTATTTTTAACTTTTAAAACCATTTTTTCTACAACCTCGAAGAGATTTGTATTTACGACGTTCACCATGTCCCCACCAGGAAAGTCAATGTCGGGGGGGGGGAGGGGAAGCCAGATTCATTTAACAACCGTGAGACTCACTTTAACTACAACTGCAGGGATTCACTTAACGACCGCGGGAAGAAAGGTTGTAAAACAGGAGAAAAGTCCACCGGACAAGCGTCTCGCTCGGCAGCGGAAGTCTAGAGCTCCCTTGCAGGTCGTAAGTCGAGGACTAGCTGCACAAGCCAGGAGTTACCCCGTCTCCCTTCCTTTTTCTAGTCTTCTCGAAGGCCGCGCGAGGAACGGGACGTTTCTCAGTGCGAGAGCGTGGCGTCCACCGTCTCCGCGCAGGAGGATGAGGACATCGAGGTCTCCAACGAGGAAGAGAACCCGGAAGACAGCGAAGGTGAGTCTAGAACACGGGTGTCAAACTCAATTTAAATTGGACGCATCAGGGCTGTGGTTGATCTCGGAGGGGGGCCGGGGGTGCGTGGCTGACTGGGTGGGCGTGGCCATCTTGACACCACTCACCGGGTGCAGCCGACTGGGTGGGTGTGGCTGATTGGGTGGGCGTGGCCATCTTGATGCTATCACAGGGGGTGTGGCTGACTGGGTAGGCGTGGCCAGGTTGACACCACTCAACTGGGTTCAGCCGACTGGGTGGGTGTGGCTGACTGAGTGGGCGTGGCCAGGTTGACACCACTCACCGGGTGCAGCCGACTGGGTGGGTGGGGCTGATTGGGTGGGCGTGGCTACTCACAGGGGGTGTGGTTGACTGGGTAGGCGTGGCCAGGTTGACGCCACTCACCAGGTGCAGTCGACTGGGTGGGTGTGGCTGATTGGGTGGGCGTGGCAATCTTGATGCTACTCACAGGGGGTGTGCTTGACTGGGAAGGCGTGGCCAGGTTGATGCCACTCACCAGGTGCAGTCGACGGTGGGTGTGGCTGATTGGGTGGGCGTGGCCAGGTTGACACCACTCCCCAAACTGCTGGCATGTTTCCTCTTACAGCCCCATAGGCCGGATCCGACCACATCGTGGCTTTGCGTTTGACACCCCTGATCTAGAAAGACCAAGGGAGAGTTCCAGAGCCCAATCATTCAGGCAGAACAGCCTGCTTTGCAAGGTTGCCTGGTGGTGCTAGATAATTTTTAAGGGGTCAGCAAAATTTGCTTGATCTATTTGAGCAGGACGAGAGGGTGGGGGGGGTGAGGGGGCTCCAATCAATCAGAATGGAGCTGGAAGGGATCTGGAAAAACAAGCAGGAGGCCTTATGCCATTTCAGACAAATGTTTGTCCACTCTCTTCTTGAAAATTTCCAGTGCTTTCTGGAGGCAAGCCCTTTCCCTGATTATAATAGAATCATAGGGCTAGAAGGGACCCTGGAGGTCTTCTAGTCCAACCCCCTGCCTAAGCAGGAGACCTTAGTCAAATGGTCATCCAGTCTCTTCTTAAAGACCTCCAGTGAGGGAGTAACCTCAACATCTGGAGGCAAGTCATGTCCATTCTGACATTCTCACTGTCAGAAAATTTCTCCTTATTTCTACGTTGATTAGTGTCCATCCGTTGCTTCTTCTCCTGCCTTCAGGTGCTTTGGAGAATAGGTTGACCCCCTCCTCCTCTTTGTGGCAGCCCCTTAAATAATGGAAAATGCTATCATGTCTCCCCTAGTCCTTCTTTTCTCTAGACCAGCCATACTCAATTCCTGCAACCGTTCTTAATAGAATAGAACAGAATAGAGCTGGAAGGGACCTTGGAGGTCTTCTAGTCCAGCCCCCTGCTTAAGCAAGAGACTCTACACCAGGGGTGAAATGCTCCCGGTTCGGACCGGATCGCCTGATCCGATAGCGATGGAGGCGGGTGGTTCGGAGAACCGGTAGCAAAAATCTCTGCCCCCCCCCCCCCATTGCCCAGCTGAGCCGCGCAATAATCAGAGGCTTTTTATTTTATTTTTAAAAGCATTTTTTCTACAACCTCTTTGGCCGAAAAAAATACTTCTAAAAGTAAAAAAAAAAAAAAAGCCTCTGATGATCGCGCGGCTCAGCTGGGATCATCAGAGGCTATTAACAGCATTTTTTCTACAACCTCTTCGGCCGAAGAGGTAATAGAAAAAATGTTTTTCAAAGGAAAAAAAAGCCTCTGCCGATCAGACAAGTCAGCTGGGATCATCAGAGGCTTTAAAAGCATTTTTTTTACGGTTTTAAAAGTTTTTTTTTTACACTGTTTTAAAAGTTTTTTAAAAAAGAAGTTGGCCACACCCACTCAGTCATATTACAACCCCCCCCCCCAAGCCACACCCACACAACCGGTACTAACAAATTTTACATTTTACCACTGCCCTATACCATTTCAGACAAGTGACTGTCCAGTCTCTTCTTAAAAGCCTCCAGCGAAGAAGCACCCACAGCATCCGGTGGCAAGCTGTTCCACTGTTTAATTATTCTCAGTGTCAAGAAATTTGTCCTTAGGTCTAGATTGGGTCTCTCCTTAATTAGTTTCCCCATAAAAGGGATCAACATTAACCTTCGGGATGTGGTTGAATTCTGAGATCAATCAGGAATCAGAGAATCTTGGACAAAACTAATAAAAAGGGAGAAGCAACCTAGAACTAAGGAGAAATTTCCTGACAGTGAGAACAATTAATCAGTGGAACAACTTGCCTCCAGAAGTTGTAAATGCTCCAACACTGGAAGTTCTTAAGAAGAGATCGGACAACCATTTGTCTGAAGTGGTGTAGAGTTTTCTGCCTCGGCAGGGGGTTGGACTAGAAGACCTCCAAGGTCCCTTTCTCTGATTCTATTATAATCAGTGAAAGGGTTTGCTTTCAGAAGTTATGGGTTCTTCATCACTGGAAGTTTTCAAGAAGAGAGCGGACAACCATTTGTCTGAAATGGTGTACAGCAGTGATGGCTAACCTGTTTTCTCTTCGGGTGCCAAAAGGGCACGTACTTGCCATCACCCATAATGCAATGTGTCCCCCCCCACGCATGCACGTGCCCCCCCCACGCACACGCGACACCCACACCACCCCTCCCACGCATGCGCGCGAGGGGAGGGGTTCAAAAATTTTAGCAACCTGCACTACGGCAAGGGAGGCATGTTTGCCCTCCCCAGGCTTCAGAGGCTTTTCATGAGCCTCCCAGAGGGGGAAACCGGCCTCCCTGGGCTCCGGAGATCCTCCGGAGGCCAGAAAGGGGCTCATTTCTACAATTCTGGATTGCATGTGCCACTCCCCCCATGCTCCTGCCATAGGTTTTCCATCACGGGTATACAATAAGGTCTCCTGCTTTTGCAGGGGGTTGGACTAGAGGACCTCCAAGGTCCCTTCCGATCCTGTTATTCGGTTATCCTTTCCTGTGCTTACGCTCAATCGAATGCCTTTCCAGCAGTGGTGGGTTTCAAAATTTTTTTGCTACCGGTTCTGCAGGCGTGGCTTGGTGGGCGTGGCAGGGGAAGGATGCTGTAAAATCCCCATTCCCACCTCAATCCAGGGGAAGGATAATGTAAAATCCCCATTCCCACCCCACTCCAGGGGAAGGTTACTGCAAAATTCCCATTTCCTCCCCAGTCCAGGGGAAATATACTGTAAAATCCCCATTCCCACCCCAATCCAGGGGAAGGATACTGCAAAATCCCCATTCCCAATTCAATCCGGGGGAAGGTTACTGCGAAATCCCCATTCCCACCTCAATCCGGGGGAAGGTTACTGCAAAATCCCCATTCCCACCTCAATCCGGGGGAAGGTTACTGCAAAATCCCCATTCCCACCTCAATCCAGGGGAAGGTTACTGTAAAATCCACATTCCCACCCCAATCCAGGGGAAGGTTACTGCAAAATCCCCATTCCCACTCCAATCCAGGGGAAGGATACTGCAAAATCCCCATTCCCACCCCAATCCAGGGGAAGGATACTGCACAATCCCCATTCCCACCTCAATCCGGGGGAAGGTTACTGCAAAATCCCCATTCCCACCCCACTCCAAGGGAAGAATACTGTAAAATCCCCATTTCCTCCTGATCAGCTAGGACTCGGGAGGCAGAGAATAGATGGGGGTGGGGCCAGACAGAATTTTTACTACCGGTTCTCCGAACTACTCAAAATTTCCGCTACCGGTTCTCCAGGATTGGTCAGAACCTGCTGAAACCCACCTGTGGTTGGAAGGGACCTCGGAGGTCTTCTAGTCCAACCCCGTACATAAGCAGAAAAGCCTATACCATTTCAGACAAAGGGTTGTCCAACCTCTTCTTAAAAACTTCCAGTGTTGAAGCATTTACAACTTCTGGAGACAAGTTGTTTCGCTGATTAATTGTTCTCACTATCAGGAAATTTCTCCTTAGTTCTAGGTTGCTTCTCTCCAGTGGTGAAATCCAAATTTTTTTTTTATCACCGGTTCTCTGGGAATGGCGTGGCGGGCGTGGTGTGACTTGGTCGGCGTGGCAGGGGTAGAATATTGCAAAATCCCCATTCCCACCCACCTCCAGAGGAAGGATACTGCAAAATCCCCATTCCCAGACCAATCCAGGGGAAGGTTACTGCAAAATCCCCATTTCCACCCCAATCCAGGGGAAGGATACTGTAAAATCCCCATTCCCACCTCAATCCAGGGGAAAGATACTGCAAAATGCCCATTCCCTCCCCAATCCAGGGGAAGGTTACTGCAAAATCCCCATTCCCTCCCCAATCCAGGGGAAGGTTACTGCAAAATCCCCATTCCCACCTCAATCCAGGGGAAGGATACTGCAAAATCCCCATTCTCTCCCCAATCCAGGGGAAGGATACTGTAAAATCCCCATTCCCTCCCCACTCCAGGTGAAGGATACTGCAAAATCCCCATTCCCTCTCCAATCCAGGGGAAGGTTACTGCAAAATCCCCATTCTCTCCCCAATCCAGGGGAAGGATACTGTAAAATCCCCATTCCCTCCCCACTCCAGGTGAAGGATACTGCAAAATCCCCATTCCCTCTCCAATCCAGGGGAAGGTTACTGCAAAATCCCCATTCTCTCCCCAATCCAGGGGAAGGATACTATATAATCCCCATTCCCACCCCACTACAGGGGAAGGTTATTGTAAAATCCCCATTCCCTCCCCAATCCAGGGGAAAGATACTGCAAAATCCCCATTCCCTCCCCAATCCAGGGGAAGGATGCTGCAAAATCCCCATTCCCACCCCAATCCAGGGGAAGGTTACTGCAAAATCCCCATTCCCACCCCACTCCAGGGGAAGGATACTGCAAAATCCCCATTCCCACCCCAATCCAGGGGAAGGTTACTGCAAAATCCCCATTTCCTCCCAATCAGCTGGCACTCAGGAGGCAGAGAATAGATGGGGGCGGGGCCAGTCGGAATTGTTAGTACCGGTTCTCCGAACTACTCAAAATTTCCGCTACCGGTTCTCCAGAACTGCTCAGAACCTGCTGAAAAACCCACCTCTGCTTCCCAGGTGCCGAAAACAGCTCCGATACGGAAAGCGCCCCGTCTCCTTCTCCGACGGAGACTTCGAAACCTTTAGAGGACGCCCCACCAGACAGCAGCTCTTCCCAGATCACCACCGAGGCGGCGGCTGAGCAGGACTCTGCCATCAAACCGGCCCCCAGCGCTTCCCCTCCCTCGGCCACCCCCGGCACGAAGGCGGCCGAGAGCGAAGGGGCCGAGCTGCAGGTCAAACAAGAAGCCAAATCCGAAGTGGAGGAGCTGATGGAGACGGAGAGTAGGATCTCCCTGGTGGACACCAAGCCCGTCCTCAATCTGGCTGCGGGGACCAAACTGGAGCCCGTAGAGATGGACACCAAGCCGCCCTTAGACATTCAGGTCAAGTTGGAGAACGAGGTCAAGGAGAGGGACGAGGACGGGCCGAAGGAGAAGCTGGAGCCGGATGGAGGGGACTTCGGCTCGAGCCACCCGGCCAACGTCCAGAGGATGGAACCTAGCTCGGACAACGACTCCAGCGCCACTTGCAGTGCCGATGAAGAGGTGGACGGGGAGCCCGAGAGGCAGAGGTGAGGTCCCGGGCCCAGTGGGAGGCGCTCTTGTTTCTCCATTCCAGAAACTCACCTGTCCGTATTCTTGCTGACGGATGGCCACCCCATGAGCAATAGCCCTTAGACTTCTATATACCGCTTCACAGGGCTTTCACAGCCCTCCCTGAGCGCTTTGCAGAGTCAGCCTCTTGCCCCCCAACCATCTGGGTCCTCATTTGACCCACCTCGGAAGGAGGGAACGCTGAGACAATCTTGAGCTGGTCAGGATCGAACTTCCTGGCAGTGGGCAGAGTTTAGCCTGCAATACTGCATTCTGACCACTGCGCCATCATGACTTACTTACTTCTGCTTGTTTTCCTTCCTTCTTTCCTTCCTTCTTTCTTTCCTTCCTTCCTTCTGTTCTTCCTTCTTCCCCTTCATTCCTTCTGCTTGTTTCCTTTCCTTCCTTCTTCCTTCCTTCTCTTTGTTTCCCTTCCTTCTCATTTCCTTTCCTTCTCATCTTCCTTCCTTCCTTCCTTCCTTCCTTCCTTCCTTCCTTCCTTCCTTCCTTCCTTCCTTTCTTTCCTTCCTTCTTCCTTACTCCTTGTTTCCCTTCCTTCCTTCTTCCTTCCTTCTCCTTTCCTTTCTTCTCCTTTCCTTCTCATCTTCCTTCCTTCCTTCCTTCCTTCTTTCCCTTCCTTCCTTCCTTTTTCCTTCCTTCTCCTTGTTTCCCTTCCTTCTCATTTTTTTCCTTCTCATCTTCCTTCCCCTTGTTTTCCTTCCTTCCTTCTTCCCCTTTCTGCCTTCCTTCCTATTCCTTGTTTACCTCCCTCCCTCCCTTCCTTCTTCCCCTCCCTCCCTTCTTTCTCCTTGTTTCCCTTCCTTCCTTCTTCCTTCTTCTTGTTTTCCTTCCTTCCTTCTTTCTTCCTTCTCCTTTCCTTCCTTCTCATTTCCTTTCCTTCTCATCTTCCTTCCTTCCTTCTTCCCCTTCCTTCCTTTTTCCTTCCTTCCCCTTGTTTTCCTTCCTTCCTTCCTTCTTCCCCTTTCTGCCTTCCTTCCTTCCTTCTCCTTGTTTCCCTCCCTCCCTCTCTCCTTTCCTTCCATTCGTTCGTTCGTTCCTTCTTCCCCTTCCTTCCTTCCTTCCTTCTCCTGGTTTCCCTCCCTCCCTCTCTCCTTTCCTTCCGTTCGTTCGTTCCTTCTTCCCCTTCCTTCCTTCCTTCCTTCCTTCCTTCCTTCTCCTGGTTTCCCTCCCTCCCTCTCTCCTTTCCTTCCGTTTGTTCGTTCGTTCGTTCCTTCTTCCCCTTCCTTCCTTCCTTCTCCTTGTTTCCCTCTCTCCCTCCCTCCCTTCCTTCCTTCCTTCCGGTCCTTCCAGTTGAGCTTCCGGTTTCTGGTGCTGACCAGAAGACCAGCTGGGACCAGCACATACGCGGGCCGGAAATCAGAAGCTCAGCTTCCCGGCACGAGCTTGCGCGCCACGGAAGGAATTGCTTTTCTGGTTTCCGGTGCTCGCACACGTGCAACCAGATGGCCAGTGTGTACGTGCACGCCAGAACCCAGAAGACCAACGGGCGACGGCTGGCATGCCCGGAGAGAAGGCTCTGCATGCCACTTCCAGCACGCATGCCATAGGAGCTCGCCCTCATGGGCATAGGGCGTCCTGCTTCGGCAGGGGGTTGGACTAGAAGGCCTCCAAGCTCCCTTCCCGCTCTGTTATTCCGATTGTTTAGATTGTCTAAGTGGGCTTACCACCACCCCGGCCTTGTAGGGCGCCCAAGTGGCTGTCGTCTTCCTCTACGGACGTCCCACCCGCTCCTGTTTGCTTCCCCACGTTCCGTGGCCACCGCGGTGGTGCGCAAGGAGGGTGGTGTGTGTAATGGAAAGTTTCCTCTGGCCTTGCTAAATGTCAGAGGGATCAAGTTACTGCCTTTCCCCCCACCTTTCCTTTAATCTCTCTGTGCGTGTTTGTGTGTGTTGTTGGAAAAGGGTATTTGCAAGTGCCTCCTTTCCCTCTCTTCTCCCTCTCTCTCTCTTTTTCTCTCTCTTCTGTCTTTTTCTTTCTCTGTTTCTCTCTGTTTCTCTTCTCTTTCTCTTTCTCTCCCTGATTTTCTCTTTCTTTTTTCTCTGTCTTCCTCTTTTTTCTCTGTCTTCCTCTTTTTTCTCTTTCTCTTTTCTCTCTTTCTCTTTTCTCTCTTTTCTCTCTTGTTTTTCTTTTTCTTTCTTTCTCTATTTTCTCTCTGTGTGTTTCTCTTTCTCTGTCTTTCTGTCTCCCTGTTTTTCTTTCTTTCTCTCTCTCTTTTTTCTCTCTCTTTCTGTCTCTCTCTCTCCTCTTTGTCTTTTTCTCTTTCTCCTCTCTCTCTGTATCTTTCTCTCTCTTTGTGTCTCTTCTCTGTCTTTCCCTCTTTCTCTTCTCTCTCCCTTACTCCCTCCCTCTTTCTTTCTTTCCTTCCTTCCTTTCTCTCTCTCTCTTTCTCTCCCCGATTTTCTCTTTCTTTTTTTCTCTGTCTTCCTTTTCTCTCTCTCCCTCTCTCTTCTCTTTCTCTTTTCTCTCTTTTCTCTCTTGTTTTTCTTTCTTTCTTTCTCTATTTTCTCTCTCTGTTTCTCTCTTCTGTCTTTCTCTTTCTCTCTGTTTCTCTTCTCTTTCTCTTTCTCTCCCTGATTTTCTCTTTCTTTTTTCTCTGTCTTCCTCTTTTTTCTCTCTCTCTTTCTGTCCTCTTTCTCTTTTTCTCTTTCTCCTCTCCCTCCCTCCCTCCCTCTTTTTTTCTCCTTCCTTCCTTCCTTCCTTCCTTTCTCTCTCTCTCTTTCTCTCCCTGATTTTCTCTTTTTTTCTCTCTGTCTTCCTCTTTTTTTCTCTCTCCCTCCCTCTTTCTTTCTCTTTTCTCTCTTTTCTCTTGTTTTTCTCTCTTCCTTTCTCTATTTTCTCTCTCTCTTTTTGTGTGTTTCTCTTTCTCTGTCTTTCTGTCTCCCTGTTTTTCTTTCTTTTTGTCTCTCTTTTTTCTCTTTCTGTCTCTCCTCTTTGTCTTTTTCTCTTTCTTTTCTCTCTCTCTGTATCTTTCTCTCTCTCTGTGTCTCTTCTCTGTCTTTCCCTCTTTCTCTTTTTCTCTTCTTTCTCTCTGTATCTTTCTCTCTCTGTGTGTCTCTTCTCTGTCTTTCCCTCTTTCTCTTTTTCTCTTCTTTCTTTCTTTCTCCTTCCTTCCTTCCTTCCTTCCTTTCTTTTCTCTCTCTCTCTCTCCCTCCCTCCAGCTTTGCAGGGAGAAGACCCTTTTCCTGCAAAGATCTAAACCGCAATCGGTTTGTTTGCACTCAGTTGTCCAGAACAGAGAGATTAGTGTCGCTTGGGTGGCTGCTACGTGGGGTGTGGTTGTGTACTCCCTGACCCACAAAAAGGCATCTCTTTAAAGAAAAGCAGAGGAAGTGGGGGAGGGAACCTCCCCGCCTACTTCTCCTTTTTCTGGCCGTTTGCAAATAGGTATTTATTTATTTAAGAAAATTGATACGGCTGCCCAGTTGATGAGTCTGGGCAGCTTAGAGACATACAAACACCCCCCCCTTCCTGGCAATAACAACAATCACACCGACCACACACAGGTAATCCTCGATTTACGACCACGACCGAGCCCCAAATTTCTGCTGCTGACCAATGAGACATTGATTGTGGCTTTTATTCCCTTTTTAACGACTTCTCTTTGTTGTCAAGTGAATCACTGCATCCGTTAAGTTAGCGACCCAGTCGTTAACTGAATCTGTGCTCCCCGTTGACTCTGCTCGTCAGAAAGAAGCAGAAAGGGGTCGCATGACCCCAACCGTTGTAAAATGAATCGGCGGCCAAGCATCTGAAGTTTGATCCCATGGCCGCGGGGATGCTGCCACGGTCGTAAGTGTGAAAAATAGTGACCCTTCAAAGTTACAATGGTGCCGAAAAAGCGATTTGGGACCATTTTTCACACTTACGACCATTGCAGCATCCCTACGTTCATGTGACCGCCCCGAGTCCTGTGGAGGTAGGGCGGCATACAAATCAAATCAAATAAATAAATGATCAACGTTCCAATGCTTGGCAACTGACTTGTACTTATGACGGTCGCAGTGTCCCCGGGGGGGGTGTCACGTGATCTCTTTTTATGACCTTCTGACGAGCAAAATCAACAGGGAAGCCAGATTCACTTAACAACTAGGTTCCTAACTTAACAGCCGCAGCGATTCATTTAATAACCGTGGCAGGCAAGGTCGTGGAATGGGGGCAAGACTCACTTAACAAATATCTCGCTTAGCAGCCAAAATTTGCGGCTGTAAGTCAAGGCGTACCAGTACTTGTTTACTTTATCTGTTTATTTATTTAATAGATTTATTTTATGGCCGCCCAACACAGACACGGTGGCATAACAATTCCTGGGACGGAGAACTGAATTGCTCCCTTCCAAGAATTTCTTAAATATCTATATTAATTTCTTTTTGAAGTTCCTGACGTGCCCCAGTTCTCTCCTGGCGAATTCATTGGTTGTCAGGCAGTTTGGGCCATTGGGTTTTAAGACTGTTTTTTTAATAGACATTTCCTCTAAAAGGAGAATATTAGTAGCTCAGGGTTGAAATGAAGGGCCCTTGGTGCTCTCTGAACTTGGTTGTTTTCTTGCAGACGTCTCATTACCCAGCTAGGGAACATCATGAGTGCTAGAAGGGAGAGGGGGTTAGCAGAAAGGAGAAAGAGGAGGAGGAGGATTGTGGAGTCCTTGGTGCTGTCTGAGTTTGGTTGAGAGTAGGATTTACAGAGTGGAAGAAGAGGAGGAGGTGATGGTGGGGTGGAGTAGTTGCAGACATTTCATTACCCAGCTAGGGAACCTCTTCAGTGCTAGAGGGGGGTGGGGTTTGCAGAAAAGGAGGAGGGGGAGGAGGACTGTGGCATCCTTGGTGCCCTCTGAGCTTGGTGGTTTTCTTGTAGACGTTTCATGACCCAACTAAGTAACACCATCAGTGCTAGAAGGAAAGGGAGGTATTAGGGTGGAGGAGGAGGGAAGGTGGGGTCCTTGCTGCTCTCTAAGCTTGGTGGTTTTCTTGCAGACCAACTAGGGAACATCATCAGTGCTAGTTTCCTCTTTATAGAATATTTCATTTCCTCTTTATATAGAATAATTCTGAGGGTATTTTTTTTTCTTCTTCCTCCAGAATCTTTACAATGGACTCCAAGCCTTCCCTGTTAAATCCCACCGGACCCCTGCTGGTATCATCTGCGATTAAACAAGGACCGATGGATTTGCAGCAGCTTCAGCACCGGGCAGCCATCATACCACCCATGGTAATTGTTGGACAGATAGGAACTGTGTCTTCCCCTTTCTTCTTAAGCTTCGAAAAATATCGAGAGCAGAGGTCTTGCCTAATTGACTGTTTCTCAGCCATGGCAAATTTAAGAGGGGCGGACTTCCACTCCCAGAATTCCCCAGCTGGTATAGTTTATAATGGGTAGACTTCAACTCCCAGAAAACCCCAGCCAGAATGCTTTAAAATAAGTGTGCTTCACTTCCCAGAATTCCCCAACTAATATGCTTTAAGAGGGGTGGACTTCCACTCCCAGAATTCCCCAGCCAGCAATGCTTTAAGAGGGGAGGACTTCCACTCCCAGAATCCCCCAGCCAGCCTGCTTTAAGAGGGATGGACTTCCACTCCCAGAATTCCCCAGCCAGCAATGCTTTAAGAGGGGAGGACTTCCACTCCCAGAATTCCCCAGCCAGCAATGCTTTAAGAGGGGAGGACTTCCACTCCCAGAATCCCCTAATCAGCAATGCTTTAAGAGGGGTGGACTTCCACTCCCAGAATCCCCCAGCCAGCAATGCTTTAAGAGGGGTGGACTTCCACTCCCAGAATTCCCCAGCCAGCAATGCTTTAAGAGGGGAGGACTTCCACTCCCAGAATCCCCCAATCAGCAATGCTTTAAGAGGGGTGGACTTCCACTCCCAGAATCCCCCAGCCAGCCTGCTTTAAGAGGGGTGGACTTGCACTCCCAGAATTCCCCAGCAAGCAATGCTTTAAGAGGGGTGGACTTCCACTCCCAGAATTCCCCAGCCAGAATGCTTTAAGAGGGGTGGACTTCCACTCCCAGAATCCCCCAGTCAGCCTGCTTTAAGAGGGATGGACTTCCACTCCCAGAATTCCCCAGCCAGCCTGCTTTAAGAGGGATGGACTTCCACTCCCAGAATTCCCCAGCCAGCAATGCTTTAAGAGGGGAGGACTTCCACTCCCAGAATCCCCCAGCCAGCATGCTTTAAGAGGGATGGACTTCCACTCCCAGAATCCCCCAGTCAGCCTGCTTTAAGAGGGATGGACTTCCACTCCCAGAATTCCCCAGCCAGCAATGCTTTAAGAGGGGAGGACTTCCACTCCCAGAATCCCCCAGCCAGCATGCTTTAAGAGGGATGGACTTCCACTCCCAGAATCCCCCAGTCAGCCTGCTTTAAGAGGGATGGATTTCCACTCCCAGAATTCCCCAGCCAGCCTGCTTTAAGAGGGATGGACTTCCACTCCCAGAATTCCCCAGCCAGCAATGCTTTAAGAGGGGAGGACTTCCACTCCCAGAATCCCCCAGCCAGCATGCTTTAAGAGGGATGGACTTCCACTCCCAGAATCCCCCAGTCAGCCTGCTTTAAGAGGGATGGACTTCCATTCCCAGAATTCCCCAGCCAGCCTGCTTTAAGAGGGATGGACTTCCACTCCCAGAATTCCCCAGCCAGCAATGCTTTAAGAGGGGAGGACTTCCACTCCCAGAATCCCCCAGCCAGCATGCTTTAAGAGGGATGGACTTCCACTCCCAGAATCCCCCAGTCAGCCTGCTTTAAGAGGGATGGACTTCCACTCCCAGAATTCCCCAGCCAGCAATGCTTTAAGAGGGGAGGACTTCCACTCCCAGAATCCCCCAGCCAGCATGCTTTAAGAGGGATGGACTTCCACTCCCAGAATTCCCCAGCCAGCAATGCTTTAAGAGGGGAGGACTTCCACTCCCAGAATCCCCCAGCCAGCATGCTTTAAGAGGGATGGACTTCCACTCCCAGAATCCCCCAGTCAGCCTGCTTTAAGAGGGATGGACTTCCACTCCCAGAATTCCCCAGCCAGCAATGCTTTAAGAGGGGAGGACTTCCACTCCCAGAATCCCCCAGCCAGCATGCTTTAAGAGGGGTGGGCTTCAGTTCCCAGAATTCCCCAGCCAGCATGTCTGATTTTCCTGACGATACACCAATAGTCCTCGACTTACAACCATTCATTTAACAACCATTCAAAATTGCAACCGAATCAAACAAAGTGACCTAGGACCCTCGCACTGTAGAATCCCCATGGTCACATGATCAAAATTTGGGGGCTTGGCAACCGGTTCACCTTTATGATGGGGCCCCGTATCCTGGGGGTCACGTGATCCCCCCCCCCCGGGCTAGTTTCCGAGAAACAAAGTCAGTGGAGGAGGCTGGGCTCGCTTAACGACCGCATGATTCACTTAACAACGGGAGGGATTCGCTTTGCAACCGTAACAAAGAAGGTCGCAAAATTGGGGGCAGCTCACTTTATAACTAACTGCCTTGTTTAAACATGGAGGGTTCTTGGCCCAAATTGTGGGTCGTAGGGCGAGGACTACCAGTCCTTAAGGATTTTATTGATTGGGTTTATCCCCTGTCGTCCTCCAGGAACGGCTGCCCATGATCCCCGGCTTCCCCACTAGCGGCTACACGCTTCTCCATCAGCACATCAAGGCTATGCACAAGTCCAGCGTCTTGGAGGAACAGCAGCGCCAGAGGCAAGAGCAGATGGAGGTGGATTTCCGCAGGGCCTCCAGTCCCTGCGGCTCTTCGAAGAGCCCAAACATCGAGTGGGATGGTAGGTGAAGGGAAACACCCCCACGCCCACACTCTACCCGAGGGCATGGTGGGAAGCTGCTTTGTGCTGATCCTGGCTGAGTCTCTGAGTCAGGGGCAGCCTCTGCCATCTCTCGCTGTGTGATCCATAAAATCAAAGGTTGGGAACATGTCAAAAAATTGCTAAGGCACTGTTGCTTAGGCTTGGCAAATTGAAGAGGGGTGGACTTCAACTCCTAGAATCCTCCAGCCAGCAATGCTTTAAGAGGGGTGGGCTTCCACTCCCAGAATCCCTGAGCCAGCATGCTTTAAGAGGGGTGGGCTTCCACTCCCAGAATCCCCCAGCCAGCAATGCTTTAAGAGGGGTGGGCTTCCACTCCCAGAATCCCCCAGCCAGCAATGCTTTAAGAGGGGTGGGCTTCCACTCCCAGAATCCCCCAGCCAGCAATGCTTTAAGAGGGGTGGGCTTCCACTCCCAGAATTCCCAGCCAGCATGCTTTAAGATGGGTGGACTTCCACTCCCAGAATTCCCCAGCCAGCCATGCTTTAAGAGGGGAGGACTTCCACTCCCAGAATTCCCCAGCCAGCCATGCTTTAAGAGGGGAGGACTTCCACTCCCAGAATTCCCCAGCCAGCCATGCTTTAAGAGGGGTGGGCTTCCACTCCCAGAATCCCCCAGCCAGCAATGCTTTAAGAGGGGTGGGCTTCCACTCCCAGAATCCCCCAGCCAGCAATGCTTTAAGAGGGGTGGGCTTCCACTCCCAGAATTCCCAGCCAGCATGCTTTAAGATGGGTGGACTTCCACTCCCAGAATTCCCCAGCCAGCCATGCTTTAAGATGGGTGGACTTTCACTCCCAGAATCCCCCAGCCAGCCATGCTTTAAGAGGGGAGGACTTCCACTCCCAGAATTCCCCAGCCAGCCTGCTTTAAGAAGGGTGGACTTCAACTCCTAGAATCCCCCAGCAGAATGCTTTAAGAGGGGTGGACTTTCACTCCCAGAATCCCCCAGCAGAATGCTTTAAGAGGGATGGACTTTCACTCCCAGAATCCCCCAGCAGAATGCTTTAAGAGGGGTGGGCTTCCACTCCCAGAATCCCCCAGCCAGCAATGCTTTAAGAGGGGTCGACTTCCACTCCCACAATTCCCCAGCCAGCCATGCTTTAAGAGGGGTGGACTTCCACTCCCAGAATCCCCCAGCCAGCCATGCTTTAAGAGGGGTGGACTTCCACTCCCAGAATCCCCCAGCCAGCCATGCTTTAAGAGGGGTGGACTTCCACTCCCAGAATCCCCCAGCCAGCCATGCTTTAAGAGGGGTGGACTTCCACTCCCAGAATCCCCCAGCCAGCATCCTTTAAGAGGGGTGGACTTCCACTCCCAGAATCCCCCATCCAGCCCGTCCCACACGTTTCTCTCCCGGGCTTCCTTCCACGGCTACCTCTTGGCCTGGGCATCGGTCCAAACTCTGCAGCCAGATGGAGACGGGGCCTGAGGTTTGATTTGCAGCCTTGCCAGCTGTTTGACTCCAGTCGAACAACCGGCTCTAAGTTTCCCTGGGGGAGCCTGAGAAACCGGGCAGGCCGAGGGCACATGCCAGGAAAATCCAGCCGGCGTTGTGCCAAGGCCGAAACCAGGGA
The DNA here is from genome assembly GCA_022577455.1 of Arizona elegans. NCBI lineage: Eukaryota > Metazoa > Chordata > Lepidosauria > Squamata > Colubridae > Arizona > Arizona elegans. The sequence continues at coordinate 17,559,144 of JAKOOJ010000017.1, forward strand.
GGCCCAACAAGGAACGAAGCTGTTCTAAAAATACAATTCGGTTTGCTGCGTGCCAACAGGGCTCTTAAACCATGTTTGGAATCGGGCATCACTGCAGAGGTTTTTGGCTCCTCCGGCGTAAATCGAGGGTGGCATCGCCGTTTCTCGTCATGCCTGTTTTTGTCTGCCCGTTAGTCCTTGGCTTACAACCGTTCATTTAGTGACCGTTGGAAAGTGACCCCAGCAGCACTGCGAAAAGCGACTTCGCGTTTTTAACACTTAACGACCGTCGTAGCATCTTCGAGAGGTGATATGAATCAAAATCGAGATACAGGGGTACCTTGGTTACTGGTTAGTAATTCGTCCTGGAAGACGCGACAAATATTTAAACTGATGGGTACCGAGAAAACAACTATTCCAGCCGGGAAAAAAAAAGCAAATTTTTTGCATGTCAAGTCTGGGAGGAAAGACCTTTGTTTCGAAATGCGTCCAACACTTATTTCGTCGCGTTTTGAAGCAGTCAAGGCCCGAGCTATGACTGCTCTAGTCAACTGGCATGTACAGGTAGTCCTCAACTTATGACCACAAATGAGCCCAACATTTCTCTTGTTCAGGGAGACGTTTGTTAAATGAATTTGTCCCCATTTTACGACCTGCTTTGCCAAGTGAATTGCCGCCCTTGATAACTTAAGTCAGATGGTCATTAAGTGAATCCGGCTTCCCCATCGATTTTGCTCGTCAGAAGTTCGCAAAAGGGGATCCCGTGATCTTAGGACACAACGACGGTCGTAAATACGAGTCAGTTGCGGAGGGTCTGAATTTTGATCACGTTTGTTAACGGGGATGTTAACAACGGTCGTAAGTGTGAAAAACGGTCACTGGTCGCTTTTTTCAGCGCCATTGTAACTTTGAACCGTCACTAAACGAAGTGTTGCAAGTCGAGGACTACCTGTTTTTTATGAAATGGGTCATAAAATGGGGCAAAACTCGCTTAACAGCTGTCTCGCTTAGCAACAGAAACGTTGGGCTGAAATGTGGCCATAAGATGAGGACTACCTGTGGAGTGTTCTTTTTTCTTTTGTTTCCTGTGTACATTTTTAAATATCTCATTTAGTTTTGTTGTATTTTATCTTTTTTTTTCCCCCTTTCTTTTTTGGAGTTCATCATTTAAGGATGTGAATTAAATCCTCCTCATTCTTTAACAACACAATAATTCTGTGCAGGGTGGAGTCTGGGCAATTGAATGGAGCTGAGTGTTTACTTGAATGGAGCTGAGTGTTTTCATGGCCGGATGCCTTTCCTGTCGCCAATGCAGAGTTTTGTTCAGCAGATATATTCTCATCGTATCCAGAGAGAGAGAAATATCTGCCTTTACCTAGGATCGAACTCACAGCCTCCTGATCGTGAGTTCGAGAGCTCCATCTCTAGGCCACCGCACCACTCAGGCCACCACACCAATCCTGGGAATGCTGTGACGGTCATAAGTGTGAGGATTGATCTTAAGTCACTTTTTTCAGGGTCATTGTAACTTCGAATGGTCGCTTAAATCATCTTTTAATGACCCCATCATCCCTTGCGGGGTGAAGTCTGGGCAACTGAATGGAGCTGAGTGTTTACTGGCCGCCGGATGCCTTTCCTGTCGCCAGTGCGGAGGTTTTTTTTTCCAACAGATATATTCTCATTGTGCCCAGAGAGAGAAATACTGTATTTTCCGGCGTATAAGACGACTTTTTAACACATGAAAATCTTCTCAAAAGTCGGGGGTCATCTTATACTCCGGGTGTCGTTCTCCTGTAACCAGGCAGACCAGCCCGAAAGGCTCTGACGAGCCTTAAATGGCTCTGATGATCCAAGCCCTGATGATCTGCTAATCAGGCAACTCCGATGGGATCGCCAGAGCCAGTTTTCCCCCTCCAGCTTGCTTACCTTAGCTGCTAGTCGCAACACTTGCCTTGCTTCGCTTGCCTGCAATCCATTCCATCAGCAAGCCACTCCCTGCCTGCAATCAAGCAGGACTTCAACTCCCAGAATTCCTCAGCCAGCAAAGCAAAGCTGGCTGAGGAATTCTGGGAGTTGAAGTCTACAAGTCTTAAAGTTGCCAAGGTTGGAGTCCCCTGTTCTATTGGGTAAGTTTTTTTCTCCTTTGGGAGCTTTAAAAAAAAAATAGTTAATTGGGTTTTTTTTTTAGTTGTTCTTTTTTAGACCTAGCCATTTAAAGTTTAGGAAGTTTTAAATTTAGCTTTCATATAAAAACTAAACTAAACTAAAATAATATTTGTGCAGCTTTCTGAGATTTAGTGTGTTTTTGTAGTGTTTCACTCTAACTACACAAACACACAAAATCTCACAAAGCTGTATGTGGAATTTTGTGTGTGTAAAGTGTGAAAGTTGGGTTTTGTGGCTTTTTGTGGTTGTGTGAAGTTCCTGCTTGTTGCAGGGGCCATTTTGGGTCTAGCACAGCTGCTTTTACATTGTGGGTGAGCCAGTTGTGTTGTGTTGTGTGTGTGTAAAGTGTGAAAGTTGTTTTTTGGGGCTTTTTGTGGCTGTGTGAAGTTCCTGCTTGTTGCAGGGGCCATTTTGGGTCTAGCACAGTTGCTTTTACATTGTGGGTGAGCCAGTTGATGTTTTTTTAATTTTTATTTGGTGTGCATTGGAAGAGGGGTAGTCTTATACGGTGAGTATAGCCCAAACCCTATATTTTAACAGGAAAATTCGGGGGTCGTCTTATACGCCCAGTCGTCTTATACGCCGGAAAATACGGTATCTGCCTCTACCTAGGATCGAACTTCACAGCCTCCTGATTGTGAGTTCGAGAGCTCCACCTCAAGGCCACTGCACCACTCCTAAGGACGTGAATTAAATAAAAATAAAAAGTCTGTTTCACGCTTGTTAACCGATTCTCTTCCTTTCCTCTTGCCAGCAAAGACAGTCGCCTACATGCCTTACTCCGATGTCAAAAGGGCCATGGATCAGGAAGCCCAGATGCAAAACGCAGCGGCCCGATCGGGCTCGCCTTACCGCCTCTCACCCCGGGACATGAACAAGGCTTCGCCCCAGCCGGACATGAATGCCACCCGTTACAGTGTCCCTCCAGGTAAAATTCTCGCGCCCTTCCGCTTCCCTCGGCTGCTTTTGGGGGACGAGGAGTGGTAGTGGCCAGGGAGTTGCAATTCGGGGTCCTTGGTGCTCTCTGAGCTTGGTGGTATTCTGGCAGACGTTTCATGACCCAGCTAGCTAGTGTCATCAGGGATAGAAGGGTTTGCGGAGAGGAGAGGGAGGACGGAGGGGTCCCCGTTGCTCTCTAACCTTGGTTGGTTTGTTTTTTTTTGCAGACGTTTCAGTACCCAGTTAGATAACATCATCAGTGCTAGAAGAGAGGGGTTTTTTAGAATTTAGAATAACAGAGTTGGAAGGGACCTTGGAGGTCTTCTAGTCCAACCCCCTGCTTAGGCAGGAAACCCTACACCGCTTCAGACAAATGGTAATAATAATAATAATTTTATATATATATATATATATATATAAAATATAATATATATATATATATATTAATAATAATATATTATTATTATTATTTATTGGTTAATCTTTAGTGAGATTCACAGCCTTTGAGGCTGGTTAATAGCTCAGCAGCTCGAGTCCTAACCAAGGACCTAGGAACTGTTAAGATATCGTCGGAGGATGTAAGCTGTTCTGAGTAAGTCAAAATAATAATAATAATAATAATAATTATTATTATTATTATTATTATTATTATTATTATTATTATTATTTATTGGTTAATCTTTAGTGAGATTCACAGCCTTTGAGGCTGGTTAATAGCTCAGCAGCTCGAGTCCTAACCAAGGACCTAGGAACTGTTAAGGTATCGTCAGAGGATGTAAGCTGTTCTGAGTAAGGTGGTTTTTTGTAGAGTCAAAATGTTCAAGTCCGGCAAATTTAGAATTTCTAAATAGCGGGGTAGCCCTTTGGGTATTGCTCCAAGGGCTCCAATTACAATTGGATTATTATTTTTATTATTATTATTTTTATTTTTATTTTTATTATTATTATTATTATTATTTAATCTTTAGTGAGATTCACAGCCTTTGAGGATGGTTAATAGCTCAGCAGCTCGAGTCCTAACCAAGGACCTAGGAACTGTTAAGATATCGTCGGAGGATGTCAGCTGTTCCGAGTAAGGTGGTTTTTTGTAAAGTCAAAATGTTCAAGTCCAGCAAATTTAGAATTTCTAAATAGCGGGGTAGCCCTTTGGGTATTGCTCCGAGGGCTCCAATTACAATCGGGACAACACACGATTTCTTTTTCCACAGTCGCTCAACTTCAATTTGTAAGTCCCGGTACTTTGTGATTTTTTCTTGCTGCTTATCTTCAATCCGTGCATCACCAGGTATTGCAATGTCAATGAACCATACTTTTTTTCTTTTCAACTATTGTTATGTCAGGTGTGTTGTGGACCAAGTGCCTGTCAGTCTGAATCCTAAAGTCCCACAAGATCTTGATTTTCTCATTCTCTAAAACTTTCTCAACCTGATGTTCCCAGTGGTTTTTGCTATACTCAAATCCAAACTTCTGGCACAATTTCCAGTTATTATTATTATTATTATTATTATTATTATTATTATTATTATTATTATTATTATTATTATTTTATTTCTATACCGCCCTTCTCCCGAAGGACTCAGGGCGGTGTACAGCCTAATTAAAAGCCCAAAGACAAACAAAATTTAAAAATAATTAAAATTATGAAATAATTGGCTCAATTATAAAACCCCCAAATTTAAAATCCCACATTTAAAACCAATGAAAATCCAACATCCAACATCTTCTTTAAAACTTCCAGTGTTTTGTGGAGAGGAGGAGGAGGAGGAGGAAGACGTATGCGGGGTCTTTGGTGCTCTCTGAGCTTATTTTCACAGAGATGTTTCATAACCCAGCTAGGTAACATCATCAGAGCTAGAAAGGAGAGGGGTTTGTGGAGGAGGAGGAAGAAGGGGAGGAGGAGGAAGAAGGGGAGGAGGAGGAGGACTGTGGGGTCCTTGGTGCTCTCTGAGATTGGATGTTTTCTAGCGAACATTTCATGACCCAACTAGCTAACATCATCACTGCTAGAAGAGAGGGAGGTTTGGTCTGTTTTTATACAAGTGGCTTGATATATGGGCATTGATTGAAGTGTCCTTTTCTTCATGGTAATTCCTTGATTAGGCTGTTGTTTGCAGAGTCCCTTGGGAGTTGGGCGGCATAGAAATGCAATAAATTAAATTAAATTAAATTAAAATTTAGCCACTGCATATCAACAGGGAGCAAACCCCCCTCCCTTCTTGCACTGATGATGTTACCTAGCTGGGTCATGAAAGGTCTGCAAGAAAACAGCCAAGCTTAGAGAGCACCAAGGACCCCACAGTCCTCCTCCTCCTCTTTCACCTCTTCCTCCTTCTCTTCCTCCTCCTCCTCCTCCTCTCCACAAACCCCCCTCCCTTCTAGCACTGATGATGTTACTGTCAGCACTTCAAGCTGCATTTACTCTAGTGCTGACATAAGAAGGAGAAGCGGAGGCGTCTGGAAAGGGACGTTTGACTTTTCACCTACTTATTTTCCCTGGAGATAATATCCCCTAGGAGATGGGATGGGAGGGGGGAAATTCCTTTGAGTGGAGCAGTAGATTAGGGGTAGAGTGACTTGGAAGATGGCCAATGAGTGCAGGGGAGTGGGGAAAGGAAAGGGAGGGTTTTGGGTCAGGAAGTCAGTGTTGGCTACGATGGAGTCGGAGTTAGGATGTCGTGCTTAATAAATGGGAGTTTTTCATCAAAGACTTCGTTTGAAATGCAGTTTATTTGAGATGACCTCGAAAACTTACAGTTACCTAGTTGGGTCATGAAATGTCTGCAAGAAAACTACCAACCTCGGAGAGCATCAAGGACCCCACAGCCCTTCCTCCTCCTCCTCCTCCTCCTCCTCCTCCTCCTCCTCCTCCTCCTCCTCCTCCTCCTCCTTCTCTCCACAAACCCCCCTCCCTTCTATCACTGATGATGTTACCTAGTTGGGTCACGAAACGTCTGCAAGAAAACTACCAACCTCGGAGAGCATCAAGGACCCCACAGTCCTTCCTTCCTCCTCCTCCTCCTCCTCCTCCTTCTCCTCCTCCTCCTCCTCTCCACAAACCCCCCTCCCTTCTAACACTGATGATATTACCTAGTTGGGTCATGAAATGTCTGCAAGAAAACACCCAAGCTCAGAGAGCACCAAGGACCACTATAGTTCAACACTGAGCTCCCGATATTCTCTTCCGTCGCTAATTTATCCTCCGTCTGTTTTACTTTCTCCCAAGTCCTGCAGCCGGCTCCCCATCAAGTCATCACCAATCTCCCGGAAGGGGTCCGGCCCCCGCCTACCCGGCCCACCCGGCCGCCCCCACCTCTGATCCCCTCCTCCAAGACGGTGCTGCCTTCCGAGAAACCCTCCTTCATCATGGGAGGCTCCATTTCGCAAGTAAGCAGAAGAGAGAAAAGAAATACGATTTGCTTCGGTCGGTCATCTCTAGTCCCAGAAACTCCAGGTTGAATGGAAAGCAGTCGTGGACAAAATTGTGGAAACCTTTTTTTGGGAAAAGTTGTATTTTTTGAGGTTTGATGGCTAATCACACCACTTTTTTTTTTGTTTTTGTTTGGAGTTTCAAGATAATCCTATTCCACCGCTGTGAAGAGCCCAGAGCTTCTTAACCCAATGGAAAATCTAGGGAGCTGACTAAAGAAACCTGTTATTTATTTATTATTTAAATTTCTATACCGTCCTTCTCCTTTCGGACTCAGGGCAGTGAACAGCCAAGAATAAAACATTTGTATACAAAAGTTAAAATAGTTTTAAAATAATTAAATAAAGTTTGGCCCATAATTTAAAACATTTCAATTAAAATCAAGAGCCTTGGTAGTACAGTGGTTTAAGGCACCCTGTTATTAAGCTGGTTATTAAGACCAGCTGCCTGCAATTTCTGCTGGTTTGAATCTCAGCAAGGCTCAAGGTTGACTCAGCCTTCCATCCTTTCAAAGGTAGGTGAAATGAGGACCTGGTTTGTGGGGGCAATAAGCTGACTTTGTATAAATATACAAAAGTATGAAGGCTATTGCTTAACGCATTGTAAGCCACCCTGAGTCTCCGGAGAAGGGCGGCATATAAATCAAATAAAAAAAAAATCAGTATCAATTTTTAAAAACCAATATAAAATCAGGCCAGCCTGGCTAACTGAAAGAAATAGGTTTTTTTAAGGGCCCGACGAAAAGTCCGGAGATCTGGGATCACTCGTATCTCTTGGGGTAGATTGTTCCAAAGGGTAGGCGCCATCACAGTTTTCTTGTTCCCCAGGTTGTCCAGATTCTCAGGGCCAGAGCCTTCGACTGATGTTATGCAACGCCAGGTCCGTTGTTAATAAAGCCCCCCTCATTCATGATCTTATCCAGGAGGGGGAGGCAGACCTGGCGGGTATTACGGAGACCTGGTTGGGCCAGGAGGGGGGAGTCCCCCTCGTGGATATGTGCCCACCAGGTTTCCGCGCATTTCATCAGCCGAGGGCTCAGGGCAGGGGCGGGGGGGTGGCGGTTATTATAAAGGAAGGTCTGGATCCAAGGGAGACCACTGTTCCACAGACAGCCGGATGTGAGTCCCTCTTTGTGAAGTGGGGTCGTAGAGTACAGATGGGCTTGTTGGTCACGTACCTGGCTCCCTGCCACGTGGCAACGGCCCTGCCTGAGCTGCTTAACGTTATAGCCGAGGTGGCGGTGGACACCCCCAGACTTGTCATCATGGGGGATTTCAACCTCCCATCTATCGGTGAAACGTCTGAGGTGGCTCGGGAGTTCATGGCTTCCATGACGGCCATGGACCTTACTCAGTTAATTCATGACTCCACTCACACGGGGGGACACACTCTGGACTTAGTTTTTGTCTCTGGTCAGTGGTTGAGTGGTCTTGATATAGGGGACATAGCCATCGAACCCTTGTCATGGTCTGACCACTCGCTCCTTCGACTGGACTTTCTGACCGCTGCACCCCGCCGCAGGGAGGCGGGACCGACCAGGTGGTTCCGCCCCAGGCGCCTGATGGACCCGGATAGGTTCCAGATGGAGCTTGGGCCATTTCCTGAGACTCTGGCTCATGACTCGGCGGAAGACCTGGTGGCCGCCTGGGATAGTGCGGCTGCCGGGGCCTTGGACCGAGTTGTGCCTTTGCGGCCTCTGACCCGGCACCGAACTCACCTAGCTCCTTGGTTCTCCGAGGAGCTTAGGGAGATGAAGCGCCGGAAAAGACGCCTGGAGAGTAGTTGGAGGACCAGCCGCTCCGAATCTGACCGAACACTGGTGAGGTCTCATATTAAGACCTACCTAGTGGCGATAAAAGCGGCGAAAACGAGTTATTTTGCCGCTCTTATCGCGTCATCAGATAATCGCCCAGCCGCCCTGTTTAGGGTAACCCGCTCCCTCCTTCATCTGGAGGTGCGGGATGATCCCTTGCAGGGTCGCGCTGAGGATTTTGTGCAGTATCTGTATGACAAAATCGCTCAGATTCGGGAAGGGCTGGCCTCTGACTGGGTATGTCCGGACGGGACGACTGAGGCAGGTCTTGAGAGTGTTACCTGGGGGGAGTTCGATCCTGTAGCTCCCGAGGACATGGACAGGGTCCTGGGACGGCTGAACGCGACCACATGTTTATTGGACCCGTGTCCCTCCTGGTTGGTACTGGCTTCCTGGGAGGTGACACGAGGCTGGCTCCAGAAGATTGTTAACGCTTCTTTGAGTGAGGGGATCCTGCCGACCGCTTTGAAAGAAGCGGTTGTGAGGCCCCTCCTCAAGAAGCCCTCTCTGGATCCGGCTGTTTTGGCTAACTATCGTCCAGTCTCCAACCTTCGCTTCATTGCGAAGGTTGTTGAGAGTGTGGTGGCGCAACAGCTTCCCCGGTACCTGGATGAAGCTGTCTATCTAGACCCGCTCCAGTCCGGCTTCCGGCCTGGGCACAGCACTGAAACGGCATTGGTCGCATTGGTGGATGATCTCTGGAGGGCCCGGGACAGGGGTTGTTCCTCTGTCCTGGTCCTGTTAGACCTCTCAGCGGCTTTTGATACCATCGACCATGGTATCATGTTGCACCGGTTGGCGGGGTTGGGGGTGGGAGGCACCGTGCTGCGGTGGTTCTCCTCCTACCTCTCTGACCGGTCGCAATCTGTGTTGACAGGGGGGCAACGGTCGACCCCGAGGCACCTTGCTTGTGGGGTGCCACAAGGGTCAGTCCTTTCGCCCCTTCTGTTCAACATTTATGTAAAGCCGCTGGGTGAGATCATCCGTGGTTTTGGGGTGGAATTCCATCAGTACGCTGATGACACCCAGCTGTACATCTCCACCCCAGACCACCCCAATGATGCCCTTGAAGTGATGTCCCAGTGTCTGGAGGCCGTGCGGGCCTGGATGGGGAGAAACAGGCTCCGACTCAACCCCTCCAAGACCGAGTGGCTGTGGCTTCCGGCGTCCCGATATAGCCAGCTGATGCCATCGCTGGCTATTGGGGGTGAATCACTCGCCCCCACGGAGAGGGCTCGTAACTTGGGCGTCCTCCTGGATGCACGGCTGTCTTTGGAAGATCATTTGGCGGCCGTGGCCAGGGGGGCTTTTTATCAGGTTCGCCTGATACGCCAGTTACGCCCCTTTCTAGATCGGGACTCCCTACGCACAGTCACTCAAGCACTCGTCACTTCCCGCCTGGACTACTGTAACGCTCTCTACATGGGGCTCCCCCTGGGGTGCACCCGGAGACTTCAGCTGGTCCAGAACGCGGCCGCGCGGGGGATTATGGGGGCGACGAGGCGCTCCCATGTGACACCTCTCCTGCGCGAGCTGCACTGGCTTCCGGTGGTCTTCCGGGTGCGCTTCAAGGTGTTGGTGACCACCTTTAAAGCGCTCCATGGCTTAGGGCCGGGGTATCTACGAGACCGCCTTCTGCCACCAATAGCCTCCCACCGGCCAGTACGCTCGCACAGAGTGGGCCTCCTCAGGGTGCCGTCCGCCAGACAATGTCGGCTGGCGACCCCCAGGGGGAGAGCCTTCTCTGTGGTGGCGCCCACCCTTTGGAACAACCTTCCCCCAGAGTTACGTACAATAACAGACCTCCGGATTTTTCGTCGGGCCCTGAAAACCCATTTATTCCAACTAGCTGGGCTGGCTTGAGTCAAACTTTTAAACTATTTTAAATTGGAACTGTTTTTAATTATGGCCAAATTATTTAATTATTTTAATCAGTTTTTTAATCTCTCTATGTCTGGATTTTACTTTGGCTGTGCACCGCCCTGAGTCCTATATTGGAGAAGGGCGGTATAGAAATTAAAACAAATAAATAAATAAATAAGAAGCTTGTTAATCAGAAGCAACCCTGCTAATATTAATATTAATATTAAACCCAGTTAATAGAAGCCATCATTCCATCTTGGTTTCACATTAGAACAGCTGCAGAACTCAAAGACTTGGTTCCCTCCATGGGAAGACGTCGTAAGGCCGTCATTTATGCTAAAAGGTTACCCAACTCAGGATTCACTGACGTGGGGATCATTTCTGTATATCTCGTTTTTTCTGCGTGTTTCGCTTTTCTTCTTTATACTGTAACTTCTATTCTAATAGCAAATCCTTCCTAAAAAGTTATTGCATTAAGTTCTTGATTCAATTATCTTTCCATCGATATATAATTTTATGGCACTACTCCAAAAAAAAAAAAAAGTGGTGTTATTAGCTAGTTTTAAAAAATACAATTTTCCAAAAAGGTTTCCACAATTTTGGCCACTATCATAGGTAGTCTTTGACTTACGACCGTTCATTCTGCTACCATTGGAAGTCACGATGGCGCTTGATAAAGGGACCTCATTGCCCCTGCAGTCTTGGGGGCGAAATTTCACAGCTTGGCAGCCGCCCCACACTTAACAACCACAGGGATGCTTTAACTCTCCCCGCCCCCCCCACCCCCCCCAACTCTCTCCTAACCTCTGCAGGTAGTCCTCGACTTAGGACCAAAATTTCTTGTTGCTAAGTGAGATTTCTGTGAAGTGAGTTTTGCCTCATTTTGACAACATTTTCCACAATTGTTAAGTGAACCGTGCAGTCACTAAGCAAATCTGGCTTCCTTCATTGGCTTTGCTTGTCGGAAGCCGGCTGGGAAGGGGAGAGAGCCGTGGTGAAATGTAAAATTTGTTACTACCGGTTCTGTGAGCGTGGCTTGGTGGTGGTGGGGGTAATGTGACTGGGTGGGTGTGGCCAATTTTTATTTTTATTTTTTACTTTTAAAACCATTTTTTCTACCACCTCTTCGGCGAAGAGGTTGTAAAAAAAATGCTTTCAAAAGGCTCTGACGATCCCAGCTGAGTTGCCTGATCAGCAGAGCCTTTTTAAAAAAAGCCTCTGCCGATCAGGCAAGTCAGCTTGGATCATCAGAGGCATTCAAAAGAAAAATTCAAGCTGAGTTGCCTGATCAGCAGAGGCTTTTTTAAAAACTCAGCTGGGATCATCAGAGGCATTCAAAAGAAAAAAAGGTTTTTTTTTTCTTTTAAAAGCCTCTGACGATCCCAGCTGAACCATGCGATCATCAGAGGCTTTTTTTTTTTTTTTAACTTTTAAAAGCATTTTTTCGGCCGAAGAGGTTGTAGAAAAAATGCTTTTAAAAGTAAAAAAAAAAGCCTCTGATGATCGTGCGGCTCAGCTGGGCATGGGGGGGTGGCAGGGATTTTTGCTACCGGTTCTCCGAACCACCCGCCTCCATCGCTACTGGATCGGGTGATCCGGTCCGAACCAGGAGCATTTCACCCCTGTGAGAGAGAGAGAGAGAGAGAGAGACAGAGATGGAGAGAGAAGAGAGAGGGGGAGGGAGAGGGAGAGGGAGAGAGAGAAGACGGTGAGAGAGAAAGAGAGATGGAGTGAGAGGGAGAGAGAAAGAGAGAGAAGTCAGAGAAAGAGGGAGGGAGAGAGAGATGGAGAGATACAGATAAATAGAGATTTATTTATTTATTTATTTTATATTTAAATTTATATATGATAGAGGTAGATATAAAGATGGAGACACAGGTGGGAGGGGAGAGAAAGAGAATCTATACAGGTGGTCCTCGACTTAATGACCGCAATTGAGCCCAAAAGTTATGTGACTAAGTGAGACATTAATTAAATGAGTTTTGCCCTATTTTACGACCTTTCCCACCACAGTTTTTAAGCGAATCCCTGCAGTTGTTCAATTAGTCACCTGGTTGTTAAGTGAATCCGGCTTCCTCCTTTGACTTTGCCTGTAAGGAGGCTGCATCACGTGACCCTGGGGGTGGGAGGGGACACTGCGACGGTCATAGCTACGAGTTAGTCGCCAAGTGTCCCGACTTCTGACCACGGGGATGCTGCAACCACGGTCCTAAGTGTGGAAAACGGCCATCGGTCAATTTTTCTTCAGTCCCGTCGTAACTTCGGTCCCTAAGTGAATGGTTATAAGCCGAGGACTATCTGCGTGCCTCTTGGGCACCCTGACCTGTGTGTGCCCTGCCATCCCAGCTCACCTGACTCAGCCACCTTTGCAAGGCAGCTGCTGGCCGCATAATTTCCCCCCCCCCCCAAGTTCACACCCTGTAATTTCCTTGCAAAACCCAGCTGCCTCGCAAAAGGGGCAGGCCAGGCCTTATCCTCAGCGGGAGCAAAGAGGTCAGCTGGGGTGACCGAGGGCAGGGCCTCACTGGCCTCGGAGTCCCTGCGGTGAGCCCGACCATGACCGGGGCATCCCGGGACACTGTAGCTTTGCGTTAAGCTGCTGGGCTGGGGCAGCTGAGGCTTCAGCTTGTGCCGCGAGTCGAGGGTTGCGTGCAGCCCCACAGCCGAGGTGCGCCAAGAAGTCCCTGAGCCCTTTCAAGTGTGGGGGCTGCTTGTCGCCTGGCAGAACCAAAAGGGCACAGATGCGGGGTGGGGAGAAATGCGGGAGGGAGGGCAATTGAAGAAGAGGCAGCTTTTTTATTTTATCGAGGCTGGGGGCTGGGAGGGTCCTTAATTAATGGCCGTGGGATTTGGTGAGTGCCAGTAATGGGGAGGGCCCTGAAAGCGTTCCCACTGCCTTTTCACGAATTTCAAACATCCCTTGTTACTTTAAATTTTATATACTGGTTTTTGCTTTTAATGTTTTATTGTACGTCGCTTTTTGAGAGAGATGGGAGGTTCTTAAATTAATTGGATGGATGGATGAATGGATGAATGGAGAGAGAGAGAGAGATAAATATATGAACAGACTGTCAACAGAGAGATACAATTGATAGAAGATAGTTAAATAGAGATAGACTGAGTGACTGACACACACACAGAGAAGGATGATAATTATGACAATAAATAGAGACAGTAGGGACATAGATGATAGACAGATAAATATATAGATAAATAGAGAGAGAGAAAGAGAGAGAGAGAGAGATGATAGATAAATACAGATTGACTGACAGATGATAGATGAATAGATGATAGTCAGGCAGATGATTGATTGATAGAAGAGATAGATAGATAGATAGATAGATAGATAGATAGATAGATAGATAAATAGACAGACAGACAGACAGACATGATTGATAGATAGATTGATAGATGATGATTGATTGATAGATGATAGATAGATAGATAGATAAATAGAGACAGATAAATATATAAACAGAGATACAACTGATAGAAGATAGATAGAGATAGACTGAGTGACTGACACACACAGAGAAGGATGATAATGATAATGATGACGATAGACAGAGACAGTAGGTACATAGATGATAGACAGATAGATAAATATATAGATAAACCAGAGAGGGAGAAAGAGAGAGAGAGAGAGAGAGAGAGAGAGAGAGAGAGAAGATGATAGACAGATAAATACAGATTGACTGAGAGATATGATAGATGAATAGATGATAGTCAGGCAGATGATAGATAGATAGATAGATAGATAGATAGACAGACAGACAGACAGATGATTGATTGATTGATAGATTGATAGATGATGATTGATTGATAGATGATAGATAGATAGAGACAGATAAATATATAAACAGAGATACAACTGATAGAAGATAGATAAATAGAGATAGACTGAGTGACTGACACACACAGAAAAGGATGATAATTATGATGATAGAGACAGTAGGTACATAGATGATAGATAGATAATTATATAGATAAACGAGAGAGAGAGAGAGAGAAGATGTTAGACAGATAAATACAGAGATGATAGATGGATAGATGATAGGCAGGCAGATGATAGATAGATAGATAGATAGATAGATAGATAGATAGATAGATAGATAGATAGATAGAGACAGACAGACAGACAGACAGACAGACAGACATAAATATAGATAAATAGATGGAGGGAAGAAAGACAGATTGACAGATAGATAGGCATGGAGAATTCAGAATGCTCTTTGTATAGATCGTCTGTACCAAAACTGGTGTCTCCAGCGCACGCTGTATTTCAAACAGCAGAGTTCCCAGCCCACCTGACCAGCAGCCCACACGCCCGCCCCTAGAAACAAAGCGGGTCACACCTGCGCTGCCTCCAGGGTAACTTGCGACCCGTTCCGTATTCAGCCCACCTGCGGGATTCCTCCGTCACCCTACCACCAGGATCGCAGGTGCATTCATCCCAGCTGCAGCCTATCCCGGCACGTAATTATCTCACCTCTCAAAATGTGCTTTTCCTCCCACTCGTAGGGGACACCGGGCACTTACCTGTCTCACAGTCAGAGCTCTTACGGCCAGGAACCGGCCAAACCACCTGGAGGCTCCATTTCGCTCGGCCTGCCAAGGCAGCAGGATTCCAAGTCAGGTAAATAACTGAGGAGACGAGGACGGACACGGCTTTGGCTTCTACGCAGGTGTGCAGAAAAGCGGGCTCCTTGGCCTTCAAAAGACCAGTTAGATGTGAGTGATGGTCTTTAGATGGAAAGATAGCAACAGCAATAGCACTTGGACTTATATACCGCTTCCCAGGGCTTTTACAGCCCTCTCTAAGCGGTTTACAGAATCAGCCTCTTGCCCCCAACAATCTGGGTCCTCATTTGACCCACCTCGAAAGGTCGGAAGGCTGAGTCGACCTTGAACTGGTCAGGACTGAACCCCTGGCAGTGGGCAGAGTCAGCCTTTAATACGGCATTCCAACCACTGCGCCATCATGGTAAGGGAGGGAGGGAAGGAAGGAAGGAAGGAAGGAAGGAAGGAAAAGAGAAGGAAGGAAGCAATAGCACTTACACTTAGATATTGTCCTATAGTGCTTTACGTACTTTCTGAGTGGTTTACAAAGTCAGCCTCTTGCACCCAACAATCTAGGTCCTCATTTTACTGACCTCGGAAGGACGGATGGCTGAGTCAAACTTGAGCCAGTCAGGATCGAACTCCTGGCTGTGGGCATAATCAGCCTGCAATACTGCATTCTAACCACTGCATCATCATGGCAAGAAAACAGGGAAGGAAGGAAGGAAGGAAGGAACGAAGGAAGGAAGGAAGAAAAGGGAGGGAGAGAAAGAAGGAAAGGAAGGAAGGTAGGAAGGAAGCAATAGCAACAGAACTTAGATTTTAAGAGTTTTGAGCAGTTTACAAAGTCAGCCTCTTGCACCCAACAATCTGGGTCCTCATTTTACCGACCTCAGAAGGACGGAAGGCTGAGTCAAACTTGAGCCGGTCAGGATCGAACTTCCTGGCTGTGGGCAGAGTTTAGCCTACAATGCTGCATTCTGACCACTGCACCCCCCCCGTGGCTCTTAAATGGGTTTCTGGGCAGGCCTGGGTTTTAGGATTTGGGGGTTAGTGATTAGGAAAATGGAACCCCTAAGCCAAGATCCATCTTACATATGCGTGGTGTAGGGTTTCCTGCCTGAGCAGGAGGTTGGACTAGAAGACCTCCAAGGTCCCTTCCAACTCTGTTATTCTATGATGGATACTCTGAGGCTGTGTGGGATGAAATAGTTTGGAATAGTTGCGTGTATCTTAAAACATCTCCTTCCTTTCTTTGAAGTTTCCCTGCCTTACATCAAGCAAGAGGAATTTTCACCCCGGAGCCAAAATTCACAACAGCCCGAAGGCCTGTTGGTAAGAGCTCAGCACGAGGGAGTCGTTCGAGGTAAGCCGAGCTTGAATTAAGGAAGAAAATGTGCGTTCTTGAGATCGTCTTGAGTCCGTCTCTTCAGTACGTCCTGTTCCGTAGGGTCCGCGGTGCTCTCTGAGCTGGGTTGTTTTCCTGCAGCTGTCCCTTTACCCAACTAGGTTACATCATCAGGGCTAGAAGGAAGCGGGGTTTGCTCTCCGTTTATGCAGAATGGCTTGCTCTGTCGGCGTGGGTGGGGCTGAGGTTTCTCAATATTTATTCAGCATCGGGCCTGGGTACTTACGGGACCGCCTTCTGCCGCCGATAGCCTCTCCCACCGGCCAGTTCGCTCCCACAGAGAGGGACTCCTCAAGGTGCCGTCAGCCAGGCAATGTCGGCTGGCGACCCCCAGGGAGAGGGCCTTCTCTGTGGCAGCTCCTGCCCTCTGGAACGATTTGCCCCCGGAGATACGTAGGGTACCAGATCTCCGTGCTTTTCGCCGTGCCCTCAAAACTTTCTTATTTCATCAAGCTGGGCTGGCGTAAACACCTCCTCCCCCTTTAGATATTTTTAATTGTAAATGGATTTTAGTCGGGAGGTTTTAAATTTTGGGCCAAAATTTGTTTAATTCTTTTAAAATTTTAAATTTTGTATTGGGATGTTTTTTTATTCTAGGCTGTGCACTGCCCTGAGTCCAGCAGGAGAAGGGCAGTATAAAAATTTAATTAAATAAATAAATTATTAGTTTGATTTATATGCCGCCCTTCTACGGAGACTCAGAGTGGCTTACAATGCATTAAGCAACAGCCTTCATACTTTTGTATATACCTGCTTAGTAGGGCTTTTGGCCCCCCCTAAGCGGTGTTCTTTTTTTTAATACAAAGTCAGCTTATTGCCCCCACAATCCGGGTCCTCATTTTACCTACCTCGGAAGGATGGAAGGCTGAGTCAACCTTAAGCCTGGTGAGATTTGAATTCGCAGTAATTGCAGGCAGCTGGCAGCTAAGTGCTACTTAACAGCACTTTAGTCCGCTGCTCCACCAAGGCTCAATAGACAGACTGTCAGCCGTTGGTGGACATGTAGAGCTAGCAAAAGCCCTTAGGACTCATATACCGCTTCCCAGGGCTTTTAGAGCCCTCTCTAAGCGGTTTACAGAGTCAGCCTCTTGCCCCCCAACCATCTGGGTCCTCATTTGACCCACCTCGGAAGGGACGGAAGGCTGAGTCAACCTTGAGCTGGTCAGGATTGAACTTCCTGGATGTGGGCAGTTAGCCTGCAATACTGCGTTATAACAACTGTGCTACCACGACTTCCTTCCTTCTGCTTGTTTTCCTTCCTTCTTTCCTTCCTTCCTTCTCCTTGTTTCCCTTCCTTCTCATTTCCTTTCCTTCTCATCTTCCTTCCTTCCTTCCTTCTTTCCTTCCTTCCTTCTGCTTGTTTTCCTTCCTTCTCATTTCCTTTCCTTCTCATCTTCCTTCCTTCCTTCCTTCCTTCCTTCCTTCCTTCCTTCCTTCCTTCCTTCTTTCCTTTCTTCCTTCCTTCCTTCTTTCTTTCCTTCCTTCCTTCCTTCCTTCCTTCCTTCCTTCCTTCCTTCCTTCCTTCCTTCCTTCTTTCCCTCTCTCCCTCCCTCCCAATAGCCCTTAGACTTATATACCATTTTATACTGCTTTACAGCCCTCTCTCAGTGGTTTATAGAGTCAGCCTCTTGCCCCCAACAATCTGGGTCCTCATTTTACCAACCTCAGAAGGGCGGAAGGCTGAGTCAACCTTGAGTTGGTCAGGATCGAACTGCTAGCGGTGGGAATGCAGTTAGCCTGCAATACTGCATTATAACAACTACCACCACGGCTTCCTTCCTTCCTTCCTTCCTTCCTTCCTTCCTTCCTTCCTTCCTTCCTTCCTTCCTTCCTTCCTTCCCTCCCTCCTTCCTTCTTTCCTCCCTCCCTCCCTCCCTTCGCAATAGCCCTTAGACTTATATACCGCTTCTCAGTGCTTTGCAGCCCTCTCTAAGCAGTTTACAGAGTCAGCCTTTTGCCCCCAACAATCTGGGTCCTCATTTTACCAACCGTCTACCAAGGGAAAAACCCTATCCCCACCAACACTGCCAGGCAAACTACTGTATATAAACGGAGAGCAACTCCCCACTCCCCTTCTAGCACTGATGATGTTACCTAGTTAGGTCATGAAACGTCTACCAAAAAACCTCCAAGCTCGGAGAGCACCAAGGAGCTCACAGTCCAATTTTAAGTTATAGATACTCTATTCTATGGGCATCTTGTTCCGCCCCCACGCCTCAATTCTTCAGCTCTGCCTCCACAAAATTTCCATTGCTAAGCGAGAGCGTTGTTAAGTGAGTTTTTGCCCCCCCCCATTTTACGACCTTCCTCGCCACCGTTGTGAAGGGAGTCCCTGCAGTTGTTAAATGAGTAACACGGTGGTTCAGCGCATCTGGCTTCCCCGTTGACTTTTGCTGGACAGAAGGTCGCAAAAGGGGATCGCCGGGGATGCTGCAACCGTCATAAATATGAATCAGTTGCCAAGTGGCTAGATTTTAATCTCCTGATCCTGGGGAATGCTGCTAGGGTCGAAAGTGTGAAAAATGCTCATAAGTCTCTCTTTTCAGTGCCATTGTAACTTTGAAAGGTCACTAAACGAATTGTTGTAAATTGAGGACTACCTGTAGCTCGGGGTGGGGTCAAACACGGCCCCTGGGCCAAATCTGGCCCGCGATGTGGTTGGTGGATCCAGCCCACAGGGCTCTCCTGGAAAATGTAAAGGGCCGGCCAGTGTGGCTTCAGCCCGGTCTACCCAGTGCAAAGAGGAAACATGCCAGCAGTTTGGGGAGTGGTGTCAAACTGGCCACACCCACCCAGTTGGCCACACCCAGTGAGTGGCATCAAGCTGGCCATGCCCACCCAGTGTCCTCCCCCCCCCCCGAAGTCAACGACAGCCCTGATGCAACCCTCAATGAAATTGAGTTTTGACACTTTTGTTGGGCATCCTAACGGAAAAATATGATAAAAAAACCCTACATATTTGATTTTACACGTACTGACTGCGGCTCTGATTGTATTTGCGCAACAATGGAAGATTGAGGTGATCCCGTCAGATGAGAGGGCAATTCAGAAAATAATGGAATGCGCAGAAATGGACAGATTAACTCTTATCATGAAGGACAGAGAAGATACTGAATATTTTCTGACGTGGGAGGTATTTTATCAACGGCTAGAGAATAGAAACAGAAGCTAGGAAGGAGGAGATATAAGAAAAGAAAATGTTATGATGGAGAGTAGTTTATGACGATGTTATGTACTGTTGTAAATTATATTGATAAATAGTTATATTATTTTTTAAAAAATAATATTTATTAAATTTCCAAAGATTAAAATACACAGTACAAAAAGAAACTTAATACACACAAAAAAGCAAGAAAAACACATAAAAAACCCAAAAAATATAAACAAACATATCAAAATTTCAATACTATTAACAACTTTTCTGCATCGATATCTCTAGCCTATTTAACCTCTTCACACAAATTCTACTTCTAAATATCTGTATCTTAAACTTACATCTTTATCTTGACTTCTATTTGCAATTCGATCTTATAACAAAAACATCCCTTAAGTTTCATGTTTACTCTCCAACCAGGAATACCATTTTTTTCCATATTTAATAGTACTTGGTGTCCTCCCTCTCCTTCATTTCCATAGATAATCTGTCCATCTCTGCACATTCATATTTTTTTTAATTATGATTTGATCTGGAGGGGTGTCTGGTTGTTTCCAATTTTGTGCTATCACAATTCTACTTGCCCTTAGTATGTGTAATATGATATATTGTATACTTTTCTGCATTTTCCCTTCCAGAATACCCAGGAGAAACAATTCCGTCTTTCTTTCTATCTTCTGCCCTGTTATTTCATCCAGCCATTTTTTAATCTTGTCCCAAAATTTCCTAACCTTAGGACAAGTCCACCACATGTGATAGAATGTCCCTTGTTTGTGTCCACACCTCCAACAATTCGGAGATAGTTACTGTATATTATTAATGTCATTGTAACAAATGCAACAATTTTTAAAAGAATTTTTAAAGAATTGTACCCAGTTCATGGCCCTGTTCAATGGAGATGAAAAGTATTATAAATAAAATAAATAAAACATGAAAAAAATTGAGTTTGACACCCCTGCTGTAGCTGGTTCCATTACATCTGCAGATCCATCCTCACCCTTGTCCCCTCTTCCACTTCCCTGCAGGTACGACCACCATCCAAGAAGGGAGCATCACTCGGGGGACTCCCACCTGCAAAGTTTCCATGGAAGCAATGCCTGCTTTGCGTGGCTCCATCACTCAGGTATTCCCACCTTGCTCCATCTGGCTTCCCATATTGACTTTGCTTGTCAGGAGTTTGGAAAAGGGGATCTGTCAGGATTCCAAGTAATAGACCCAACGCAATCAAACCTCCGAGGCCTAGGCCTTCCTCAAACTACAGATTTATTACCGCGTTTCCCCAAAAATAAGACCGGGTCTTATATTAATTTTTGCTCCAAAAGACGCATTAGGGTTTATTTTCTGGTTAGGTCTTATTTTGGGGGAAAATTCGGTACTAAATGCCTCAGTCTGGCTGACAATCTTAACTGGGGCTTATTTTTAGGGTAGGGATTATATTACGATCATCCTGAAAAATCATGCTAGGATTTATTTTCCGGTTGGGTCTTATTTTCGGGGAAACAGGGTAGGTATGTCATGTTGGCACATCTGGTGAAAACCTGACTCTGAAGGTCCCGCGGTTTTCCCCACCCAAATTAAAAGTCAAAAGTTCTTTTCCCCCCATTCCACATGTCTATCACAGGGTCCAATCCAGGGGTGAAATGCTCCCGGTTCGGACCGGATCGCCTGATCCGGTAGCGATGGCGGTGGGTGGTTTGGAGAACCGGTAGCAGAAATCCCTGCCCTCCCCATGCCCAGCTGATCATCAGCTTTTTCTACAAAATGCTTTTAAAAGTTCAAAAAAAAAAAAAGCCTCTGATGATAGCGCGGCTCAGCTGGGATCATCAGAGGCTTTTAAAATCAGAGGCTTTTAACCTCTTCGGCCGAAGAGGTTGTAGAAAAAATGCTTTTAAAAGGAAAAAAAAAAGTTGGCCACGCCCACCCAGTCACATTAACCCCCCCCACCAAGCCACGCCCACAGATAGTAACAAATTTTACATTTCACCACTGGTCCATTCCGGCCACAGCCCCAACTCCAGTTGGGGTTCTGATCCAGCCTTAGCAGAAGCAAGAAACAGACTCCCTGTCACGAAAACCCCTCTTTATTTACCTCTTGTGAATTAATGGCATTCACCCACCGAAAAGTCCAGGCAAGAGTCCTTCAAGGAGTTAACGGCAACAACAGTTAACTTATCAGTTCCTTGCAATAATTTCAAGGTCGTGAGCTCCAAGCCGAAAGGCTGCCAATTAAGTTCTGGCAAGCAGTCTTTGAGGCACGAAACACAATGAGCAAAATCTTCAGAAATACGAACGGTTGTCTCCTACGACCACCACTCCCCTTTCCTTCTATTTTTTCCTCAGCCAGGGAGGGACCATTCAGCATCCATGTGTGCCTTGCTTCCCGGGTTGACTCCTTGTCCTCTGTTGTTCACCTCTCCTAACTGCTCTGCTCATACATGAATCTGGAACAGGCCCCAGCTGTTCTTCCTCCTCACTCATCTCAGTATATAAGTGCCATTGCTTCGGAAGGGAGGGAGGGAGGGAGGGAATCAATCAATCAATCAATCAAGGAAGGAAGGAAGGAAGGAAGGAAGATGAGAAGGAAAGGAAATGAGAAGGAAGGGAAACAAGGAGAAGTAAAGAAGGAAGGAAAACAAGCAGAAGGAAGGAAGTCGTGGTGGCACAGTTGTTATAATGCAGTATTGCAGGCTAACTCTGCCCACATCCAGGAAGTTCAATCCTGACTGGCTCAAGGTTGACTCAGTTTTCCATCCCTTCCGAGGTGGCTCTGCGCATATGTGGATCTGGAACAGGCCCCAGCTGTTCTTCCTCCTCACTCATCTCAGTATATAAGTGCCATTGCTTCGGAAGGGAGGGAATGAATGAATCAATTAATCAATCAAGGAAGGAAAGAAGGAAAGAAGGAAGGAAGGAAGAAAGGAAGGAAGGAAGATGAGAAGGAAGGGAAACAAGGAGAAGGAAAGAAGGAAGGAAAACAAGCAGAAGGAAGGAAGTCGTGGTGGCACAGTTGTTATAATGCAGTATTGCAGGCTAACTCGGCCCACTGTCAGGAAGTTCGATCCTGACTGGCTCAAAGTTGACTCAGTTTTCCATCCCTTCCGAGGTGGCTCTGCGCATACGTGCATCTGGAACAGGCCCCAGCTGTTCTTCCTCCTCACTCATCTCAGCCTCCAAAGGCAGCTGCCTCTCCGGTGGCTGGGAAATGTCGGACGGCCCTGGCTCTATCTCTGCGTCTGACGCAGAGCATCCATCAGAGCCTTCCCCAGACTCCAGAACTGGCCCAAGCTCCTCCCCAAACTCCTCATTGTCCGAGTTTGCAGCCAGCTCCGCTGGCAGCTGGCGGGCCACAAAAGTTAGTTTCAGTCCACGTTTCCCCAGCACCTGGTGGGAACGTCCTTGGTTCCCAGGAGAAAGAATTTTATTTTGGCTACAATTCCCCAGCTATCTCTACTCCCCCTCACCTCCCGTTCCCACAGCTCCAAGCAGTGTAGCTGTGTCAGCCCTGAAGACGCTCCCAAAATGGCTTCGGGGTTGACAGGATCACATGAACCTGAGGCCCTGTGACCATCGTAAATATGAGTCCTTCCCCCCAAACATCTGAATTTTGATCTCATGATTATGGCCAAAGCTGCAAAGGTGGTAACCGGAAAAGGTCACATTTTTCCACGCCGTTGTAGCTTTGAACGGTCACTCAATGACCTGTTTTGTAAGTCAAGGACTATATCTATATAGGCAAGGTACAATACAAGGAAGTGTGTTAGGAATAATTCTGTATCATTCGTGGTTGTGGGACCTGATAGGCAGTGTTCCTCAGGGACAGTTGTCCCCTTGCCCCCAATTATTTTATTTATTTATTTATTTTATTATTTTATTTTATTTTATTTTATTTTATTTTATTTTATTTTATTTTATTTTATTTTATTTTATTTTATTTTATTTTATTTTATTTTATTTTATTTTATTTTATTTTATTTTATTTTATTTTATTTTATTTTATTTTATTTTATTTTATTTTATTTTATTTTATTTTATTTTATTTTATTTTATTTTATTTTATTATTTTATTTTATTTTATTTTATTATTTTATTTTATTTTATTTTATTTTATTATTTTTATACCGCCCTTCTCCCGAAGGACTCGGGGCGGTGTACAACCTAATTAAAAACACAAAGACACACAAAATTTAAAAATTATTAAAATTATTAAACAATAGGCCCAATTTATAAAACCCCAAATTTAAAATCCCATTTAAAACCAATTAAAATCTTTACATTGATAGCCCAGCCTGGCGAAACAACAAGGTTTTGAGGGCACAGCGGAATACACGGAGATCAGAGATTTTACGAATTTCTGGGGGGAGTTCATTCCAAAGGGCAGGGGCTCCCACAGAGAAGGCCCTCCCCCTGGGTGTCGCCAGCCGACATAATTTGGCTGATGGCACCCTGAGGAGACCCTCTCTGTGGGAGCGAACTGGCTGGTGGGAGGCTACTGGTGGCAGAAGACGGTCTTGAAGATATCCAGGTCCAATGCCATGGAGTACTTTAAAGGTGGTAACCAACACCTTGAAATTAATCTTTTAAGTAAAGGTAAAGGTTCCCCTCGCACATATGTGCTAGTCGTTCCCGACTCTAGGGGGCGGTGCTCATCTCCGTTTCAAAGCCGAATAGCCAGCGCTGTCCAAAGACGTCTCTGTGGTCATGTGGCCGGCATGACTCAACACCAAAGGTGCACGGAACGCTGTTCCCTTCCCACCAAAGGTGGTCCCTATTTTTCTACTTGCACTTTTTACGTGCTTTCAAACTGCTAGGTTGGCAGAAGCTGGGACAAGTCACGGGAGCTCACCCCGTTACGCGGCACTCGGGATTCGAACCGCCGAACTGCTGACCTTTCGATCGACAAGCTCGGCATCTTTAGCCCCTGAGCAACTGCGTCCCAATTGATCTTTACAAAGGGGATTAAAACGTGTTTCCCCCTACAGGGAACTCCAGCCCTCCCCCAGGCTGGAATTGCAGCCGACGTTCTGCTCAAAGGAACCATCACCCGTCTGGCTACAGAGGACAGCAGTCCGGAAAAGAACCGAGAAGAGGCTGCGACCTCCAAAGGCCACGTCATCTACGAGGGCAAAAGTGGCCACATCATTACCTACGATGGTGAGTGCCAGGTCGGGATGCTCAAACCCCCAGGTGCTCCTCGGGTGAGATGCACCACCGAAGCTGGACATTAACGCGCCATACAGTCCTTGGGGTGCTCTGGGAGCCTGGTGGTTTTCTTGCAAACGTTTCATGACCCAACTGGGTAACATCATCAGTGCTAGAAGGGAGGGTGTTTGCGGAATGGAGGAGGAGGGGAAGGGAGGAGGAGGAGAAGGAGGAAGAAGAGGAAGAGGAGGAAAAAGGAAGAGGAGGAAGACTGGCATCCTTGGTGCTCTGAGCTTGGTGGTTTTCTTACAAACATTTCATGACCTAACTAGGTAACATCATCAGTGTTAGAAGTGAGTGGGGTTTGGGGTGGGGAGGAGGAGGAGCAGAGTTTCAGTGTTTGTTTGTTTTTTTTCCTTGCTAGCTTTTTGTTGTCTCTTTTAAATGATGTGTAAATCTCTCAAGTGTAGTGCAAACCACTGTACATAATCAGAGAGCAAATCCCACTTCCTTCTAACACTGATAATGTTACCTACTTGGGTCATGAAACGTCTGCCAGACAGCAACAAAGCTCGGAGCCCACCCCTCCCAATCCTCTTCCTCCTCCTCCTCTCTACCACTGATGTTGATACCTGGTTGGGTTATGAAACGTCCGCAAAAAACCCCACCAAGCTCGGAGACGACCGAGGACCGCCCACTTCGCAACCGCAACCCAACAGCTCCCACGAGGACAGCGTTCCGGCTCCGCCTTCGCCAAAGGCCGGCCCTGAACTGAGAAGATCAGGGCGGAGCCGACACTGGCCTATGTACTTAAATGATTACGCATGCGCTGTACTGGTGGGAAAGGGTGTTAAGTCCTCATTGAGAAGACGTCGTATAGACTCGCATGTTGCTACCCGTCCCCAATTGGTTGAAGCTTCCTGGGTTGCTGAGCGGGAAGCTGCGCGGCCTCCGATTGGTCGCTCTGTTTGACAGCCGGCTATTTAAGCCGCTGTCAGCCAAGTTTGTTCTGCTTCTGTTGTTATGTGTTAGCTGTTACGTTAATAAAGTTCTGTTCTGACACTCTCTAGCCCATGCCTTTGTTCTACGAATAGAGCACTGGCGACGAAGGTGGGATTGGTGGTGTACATCTGAGGTAAAATGTGACGGCGAAACCTCCACACACACACACACCCTGGAACTGCCATGTCTACCTTCTTGCCGGCGTTCTCTCCTTTCGTTTCTGCCTCTGAAACTTGGGACACCTATATGGAACGTTTTAAGTGCTTCCGGCAAGCGAACGCCCTGACTGAACTTTCTAGCGCCCGCAAACGGGGTTATTTCCTCAGCTCCTGTGGGAGCGAGAGTTTTGGCGCTGCTAGGGCCCTAGCGGCGCTTCAGCAATTTTTTGATATCCCACTTTCGTCGCCAGTGCTCTATTCGTAGAACAAAGGCATGGGCTAGAGAGTGTCAGAACAGAACTTTATTAACGTAACAGCCAACACATAACATCAGAAGCAGAACAAACTTGGCTGACAGCGGCTTAAATAGCCGGCTGTCAAACAGAGCGACCAATCGGAAACCGTGCAGCTTCCCCCTCCGTTCAAGCCTGAGCTTCCATCGAGAAGTATCTCCGTTTTCCCTGGGAGAATCCGAACGAAACACTTTTCCGTTGGTCTCTCTTACTGTTTGTCAACAGCCATCAAGAATGTCCGGGAAGGAACGCGGAGTCCAAGAACGGCTCACGACATGAGCCTCAAACGGACATACGAAGCCATGGAAGGGAACATCAAACAAGGGATGTCAATGAGAGAATCTCCCGTCTCGGCACCTTTAGAAGGTAAGCTTGGCTAGCAAATCCCTGTTCGTTTGCAGGAATTGGGGACGTCTAGATCAGGGGCCTCCAACCTTGGCAACTTTAAGACTTGTGGACTTAAATGTTGGAAATGCCACCAGTTACCAGGTTCATATTATCACATGTGGTGGACATGCCCTAAAGCAAAAAGCTACTGGAATAAAATGAAGTTATGGGTGGAAGAAACGATACAACAACATATAAATTTAAAACCAGAGCTATTCCTATTGGGTATCTTACCAGAGAAAACTAGTAAAGATAATTTTTTTTTTATTTGATTTATATGCCGCCCTTCTCCGGAGACTCAGGGCGGGCTTACAATGCGTTAAGCAATAACCTTCATCCTTTTGTATATTTTTTCTACAAAGTCACACAAGTTATTGCCCCCACAAACTGGGCCCTCATTTCACCTACCTTTGAAAGGATGGAAGGCTGAGTCAACTTTGAGCCTGGTGAGATTTGAACTTGCAGTAATTGCAGGCTGCTGATGTTAATAACCGTGCTTTAGTCTGCTGCGCCACCAGGGCTCTGTTTGATTATACATTTAATAACGGCAGCAAGGATTGTTTATGCACAAAATTGGAAAGCAGAGAATATACCATCGGAGGGAGAAGTAATTTTAAAAAAAATTAGACTGTGCAGAAATGAATAGATTAACTATGATGATAAAAGAAAGAGAAGATTCAGAATATTTTAAGATATGGTATAAATTTTATTATTTGCTAGAAAAGAGATATAAATAAGTTTTAAAAGAGATTGAAGAAAAAAAAATTGTTGTAATTAGAACCTTTGTAATGGATTTGGTGAGATTGAAGACAGAAGAAGCCCTGGTAGCGCAGCAGACTAAAGCACTGTTATTAACATCAGCTGCCTGCAATTACTGCAAGTTCAAATCTCAACAGGCTCAAGGTTGACTCAGCCTTCCATCCTTTCTAAGGTAGGTAAAATGAGGACCCAGATTGTGGGGGCAATAAGCTGACTTTGTATAAATATATACAAAAGTATGAAGGCTATTGCTTAACGCATTGTAAGCCGCCTTGAGTTTCCGGAGAAGGCATATAAATCAAATTAAAAAAAAAAAAAGAGAGAGACAGAGACAGAGAAGAGAATAAATTTTTGAATCTCGTCTAGATTAATGAAATGAAGGACTAGAGGAGACATGATAGCATCTTGCAATATTTGAGGGGCTGCCCCAAAGAGGAGGGGATCAAGCTGTTCTCCAAAGCCCCTGAGGGCAGGACATGAAGCAAGGGATGAAAACTAATCAAGGAGAGAAGCAACCTGGAATTAAGGAGAAAATTCCTCACACTGAGAACAATTAACCAGTGGAACTGCTTGCCACCAGAAGCTGTGAATGCTCCAACACTGGAGGTTTTTAAGAAGGGATTGGACAGTCACTTGTCTGAAATGGGATAGGCTTTCCTGCCTGAGCAGGGGGTTGGACTAGAAGATCTCCGAAGTCCCTTCCAATGCTGTTATTCTGTTATTAGGCAGGTGGAGGGTAGTACATATGAAGAACGGTTGCAGGAACTGGGTATGTCTAGTTTAATGAAAAGAAGGATTAGGGGAGACATGATAGCAGGGTTCCAGTATTGGAGGGGCTGCCCCAGAGAGGAGGAAGGGCGTCAAGCTATTCTCCAAAGCACCCGAAGACCAGACAAGGAACAATGGATAGAAACTGACCAAGGAGAGATTCAACCTGGAAATTTTTTATTTTATTTATTTTATTTCAAATTTATATACCGCACCTTCTCCCAAGGGACTCAGGGCGGTGTACAGCCAGATAAAAACATACAATACAAACATTAAGAACAATTAAAAGAATATATATTAATTTGGCCCCAGTTTAAAATGACACACCAATTAAAAATTAAAAATTAAAAAATATGTTATTAAAATAAGGAGGAATTTTCTGACAGTGAGAAACAATCAACTCATGGAACAGAAGTTGCCTTCGGAAGTTGTGGGAGCTTCATCACTGGAGGCTTTCGAGAAGAGGCTGGACTGCCATCGGTCAGGAATGGTGTAGGGTCTGCTGATTGGACGGGGGTTGGACTAGATGACCTCTGTCACACGCTGTTATATTTTGATGTGTCTTAGCTGGCCACAAATGTACAGACGCTGTGTGGTTTTTAGACAAAAATGAACCTTCAAAGAATGTTTCTAGGATAAATTCCGCCAAGCCGGGCTATCAATGTAATGATTTTTAAATTGGGGGTTTTAAATTTTGGGAGTTTTAAATCTGAGCCGAAATTATGTAATAATTTTAATTATTTTTAACTGATGTTTGTCTTTGTGTTTTTAATAGGCTGTACACCACCCTGAATCCTTCGGGAGAAGGGCGGTATAGAAATAAATTTATTTATTTATTTATTAAATTATCAGTACTGGCTCCCTCAGGAATTCATTAAAATGCACCAAGTATCAGGATTTATGGAGACACTCCGTCATCCAGATCAGCCTTCCTTGGTTTTTTTTTTCTCGGAGACGTTTCTCTTCTCCTTCCAGGAGCTTCTTCAGTTCACAACTGAAGAAGCTCCTCAGCTGAGAAACGAAACGTCTTCAAGCGAAAACCAACAAAGTTCCAGTTGCCTTTTGAAAAAGCACTTTTGGGACAATTGAAAGAGAGAGAGGCTGTTTTCGGTAACTTCACTTTTTTTTTTTCTTTTAGGCTTAATCTGCCGGGCTGTACCTCAAGGGAGTCCCCACTCCGACATGAAGGAGAGGACCGTGTTGTCGGGTTCAATAATGCAAGGTAAGAAAAAGGCCAATACTCCACTCCCCACATTCCCCCCCCCCCCCCCCGGCATCTCTTCTCTCCTAACTGCCTGCCTTCAGAAGTTGTGGGTCCTTCATCACTGGAGCCTTTCAAGAAGAGACTGGACAGCCCCTTGTCTCAAACCGTAGCGGGCAGGGGCTATCAAACTCAAGGCCCATCGTCTGGATCTGTCCTGCAGGGTGCTTAGATCTGGTCTGGATGACAGTAATACATTGAATTGAGGCAAGAAAAACCCAAAGTACACATATAAACTGGGGGAAACCAGGCTTAATAGCAGTGATTGTGAGAGGGATCTTGGAGTCTTAGTGGACAACCAATTAAATATGAGTTAACTGTGTGTGGCGGCAGCCAAAAAAGCCAATGCAATCCTAAATTGCATGAACAGGGGGATACAATCAAGATCAAGGGAGGTACTAATACCCCTCTATAAAGCCTTAGTTTTTTTGTTTGTTTGTTTGTTTGTTTTAATTTAATTTGTATACCGCCCTTCTCCCAGAAGGGACTCAGGGCGGTGAACAGCCAGAATTAAAAATACATAAAATACAAAAATTAAGATAATTAAAAGAATTAAATTAAGAATTAAATTAAATCTTAGTAAGACCACACCTAAAATACTGCATCCAGTTTTGGTCACCACACTATATATTGCTTAACGCATTGTAAGCTGCCCTGAGTCTCCAGAGAAGGGCGGCATATAAATCAAATAAAAAAAATAAAAATAAAAAAAAAATAAAAGATTTTGAGACTCTGGAAAGAGTGCAGAGAAGAGCAACCAGGATGATGAGGGGATTAGAGGCTCAAACATATGATGAACGGTTGCAGGAACTGGGCCTGGCTGGTCTAGTGAAGAGAAGGACCAGGGGAGACAGAGCAGCCTTCCAATATTTGAGGGGCTGTCCCAGAGAGGAGGAAGGGAGTCAAGCTATTTTCCAAAGCACCCGAAGGCCAGACAAGATATATTGGATGGAAACTGACCAAGGAGAGATTCAACGTGGAAATAAGGAGGAATTTCCTGACAGTGAGAACAATCAACCCATGGAACAGAAGTTGCCCTCAGAAGTTGTGGGAGCTTCATCCTTGAAAGCTTTCAAGAAGAGACTGGACTGCCATCAGTCAGAAACGTTGCAGGGTCTCCTGCTTAGACAAGGGTTGGACTAGATGACCTACAAGGTCCCTTCCCACTCTGTTCATCTAATCTAAAAAGTCTCTCTTTTCCCACCAAAGGCACCCCGCGATCCACCACGGAGAGCTACGAAATCGGACTCAAGTACCCGAAGATCAAGCGGGAATCTCCTCCCATGAGGACCTTTGAGGGAGCCATCGCCAAGGCCAAACTCTACGACGGGGTCACCACCATCAAGGAGATGGGGCGCTCCATCCACGAAATCCCCCGGCAGGAGCTGTTGAATCAGGAAAGCCAGAAGAACCCCGACATGATCCCTAACGTCCGTCCCATCATCGAAGGATCCATCTCGCAGGTGAGCAAAACCATCAGATCCTAACCGGTTTTTTTTTTTTTAAGCGTTGGAAGGGATTGTGGAGGTCACAAAGTCTCACCCCCTGTTCAGGGAAAACCTCCAGATCGCAGGCAGATAGTTGTCTTCTTCTAATATAGGCAGTCCTCAACTTACAACAGTTCGTTTAGTGACCATTCAAAGTTACAATGGCACTGGGGGGGGGAATGACTTACGACCTTTTTTCA
Organism: Arizona elegans; assembly: GCA_022577455.1. Lineage (NCBI taxonomy): Eukaryota > Metazoa > Chordata > Lepidosauria > Squamata > Colubridae > Arizona > Arizona elegans. Next base: position 17,589,907 of record JAKOOJ010000017.1, read on the forward strand.
CACTTATGACCGTTGCAGCATCCTCACGCTTGGCAACTGACTCGTATTAACGGTGGTTGACAATGTCCCAGGGTCACATGATCCCTTTTTGCGACCTTCTGACCCGCCAAGTCAACGGGGAAAGCCAGATTCACTTCACGACCGCATTACTAACTTGAAAGAGCTGCCGTGATTCGCTTAACAAGCGAATGTGGCAAGGAAGGCTGTAAAATGGGGCAAAAGTCGCTTAACCAATGTCTCGCTTAGCAACAGAAATTTTGAACTCCGCTGTGGTCACAAGTCGAGGACTACCTGTAGAAACTAAGAGAAACCGGAAAAGAGGTGCAGGGGCTACACAGGGGTCCCCTCAGGCTTTACGGTTTACGCCCAACTCTTGGAGAGTTTTTTTTTTATTTCTGAGAAGCTGAGAGAGAGAGGGGATAGATAGATAGATAGATAGATAGATAGATAGATAGATAGATAGATAGATAGATACAGTAGATGGATAGATGGATAGAGATAGATAGATAATTAGATAATTAGAGAGATAGAGAGATAGCTAGATGATAGATAAAGAGATAGATGGATAGATGATAGAGATAGATGATAGATAGATAGATAGATAGATATAATTAGATAATTAGAGAGAGATAGATGATAGATAGAGATAAATGGATAGATGATAGAGCTAGATAGATGATAGATAGATAATTAGAGAGATAGATAGATGATAGAGCTAGATAGATGATAGATAGATAGATAATTAGAGAGATAGATAGATGATAGAGATAGATAGATGATAGATAGATAATTAGATAGATAATTAGATAGATAGATAGATAGATAGATAGATAGATAGATAGATAGATAGATAGATAGATAATTAGATAATTGGATAGATGGGTGGATGGATGGATAGATAGAGATAGATAGAGATAGAGATAGATAGATGATTAGAGAGATAGAGAGATGGTAGATAAAGAGATAGATGGATAGATGATAGAGATAGATAGAGATAGATAGATAATTAGATAGAGAGATAGAGATAGATAGATAAAGAGATAGATGGATAGATGATAGATAAATAATTAGATATGGATAGAAGATAGATAGATGGATAGATAGATAGATAGATGATAGAGATAGATAATTAGATAATTAGATAGAGAGATGATAGATAAAGAGATAGATGGTTAGATGATAGAGATAGATAGATAATTAGATAGAGAGAGAGAGAGAGAGATAACAACAACAACATTGTACATTTTAAGAAGATACTTGCTTGCTACCTAGGATGCTGGCAGCAACCCGTATCAACCATCAGTGCCAGTCAGTGATATTTGTGGTACATTTTTAAATGTTCAGTTGACTGAGTTTCATGTTTAATGAATAAAAGAGTATAATAATGATGGTGATGATGATAGTAGTGATAGTCCTTTGGGACTCGATAGGACAAAAATGACACGTCCAGTCTGAACATCTGGCTGAACATGAATGAATGAATGAATGAATGAATGAATGAATGAATGAATACATATTAAATAAATGTAGTCCTCAACGTAGAAAGAAGAAAGTTGCTCCTGGCCACTGGACGTGGAGTCCTGCCAGAACAAAAATCACCAGGAGACGTGCTGGCAAAGGGGAAGCAGGGAAGAGGCAAAATTTGAAAGGCCCATTTGGAAAAACGCTCCTTTTTTTCTTTCTCCTTTCCGAGGAGAAGTTTCTCTGCAAAGTTTGGCATCGACCTGGCCATGCCCACCCGGCCATTCAGATGTCTGCGTCCTCCTGGCACCACTCTGAGGGCTACACCCACCCAGCTGCTCCCACCCAGCAGCATAGATGGACACACCCACCCCAGCCACACTCACCTGGCACCGTTCAGATGGCCACACCCACCCATCCACGCCCACCTAGTGCCACTCAGATGGCCACACCCACCTGGGGCACTCCGATGGCTACACCCACCCAACCACCCCCACCCGGCAGCATAGATGGACACACCCACCCAGCCACACCCAACTGGCACTGTCAGGTTTTCAGGCTGTCTTCAAATAAATTGCATCGCAAACAAAGTCTTTTATAAAACAAAACTTTCATTTTATTAAGCACAGCACTTTTTACACCGACTCATTGCAGCCGGCACTGACGTGCTGCCCCAAAACCCCTCCTCTTCCTTCCCCCACTCCTCTGCATTCATTGGCCATCTTCCCAATCATTCACCCCTAATCTGCTGCTCCAATTCAAAGAATTTCCCCCCTCCCATCCATCTCCTAGGGGACATTATCTCCAGAGGAAATAAGTGGGTGAAAGGCAACCGTCCCGTTGCAGATGCCTGCGTTCTCCTCCTTATGTCAGCACTAGGATAAATGCATCTTGACGTGCTGGAGGGCACTATTCAGATGTCTCTGCCCACCTGGCACCGCTCAGATGGCCACACCCACCCATCCACGCCCAACTGGCACCATTCAGATAGCTGTGCCCACCTGGCACCGCTCAGATGGCCACACCCACCCATCCACGCCCTACGGGGCCACTCAGATGGCCGTGCCCACCCAGCCGCACATACCGCCACCCCTGGCTGCAGGCAGTCGCCATATGACTCCCTTCTCTTCTCCTCCTCCTTCTCCTCCTCCTCCTCCTCCTCCTGCAGGGTACGCCCATCAAGTACGAAAGCAGCTCCTGCCAATCGGCCATCAAACACAACGTCAAGTCCCTGATCACCGGGCCCAGCAAACTCTCACGAGGCATGCCGCCCATGGAGATGATGCCCGAGAACATGAAAGTGGTGGAACGCGGAAAACACGAAGACCCCAAGGCTGGAGAGATGCATTCTCGCCACACCTCGGTGGTCAGCTCGGGCCACTCCGTCCTGCGGTCAACACTCCACGAAGCTCCCAAGTCTCAAGTCAGTCCGGGGATCTACGAGGATGCCAATGCCAGGAGGACGCCGGTGGGCTATCAAAGCATGTCCAGAAGTTCGCCCATGATGAACCGGGCCGAAGGTAGGTGGCCTTCGCGGCTTCTGTGATGGTCAGCGGGATGAGGGACAAAACAGTTGACCAACTGACCTGCTCTGACTCTCAAAAATTCAGGAAGCCTTTTCATCAGTTATATTCCTATTTTCTTAGTGTCTCAGAATGGGTACCAATGGCTTCTCCCTGCATATTGTTATACACTTGGCCTTCAATTTACAAATAATTTGTTTAGTGAACTTCCCTTGCTAAGATATTTGTTAACTTCCCCAGATATTTGTTACGAGAGTCGTGCTCATTTTTCACCACCTTTTTGTGACAGTTGTTAAACGAATCCCTGCCGTTACTGTTGTTGAATCATTGGCACCGTCAAGCAAATCTGGAAGGAAGGGAGAGGGGGCAGGACATAGAGGAAGGAAGGGAAGAAAGGAAAGGGGAAAAAGATGAGAAGGGAGGGAAGGAGCCAAGAGCCTTAGTACTACAGTGGTCTAAAGCACCCTGTTACTAAGAACAGCTGCCTGCAATTACTGCAGGTTCGAATCTCGCCAAGGCTCAAGGTTGACTCAGCCTTCCATCCTTTCTAAGGTAGGTAAATTGAGGACCCAGATTGTGGGGGCAATAAGCTGACTTTGTATAAATATACAAAAGTATGAAGGCTATTGCTTAGCACATTGTAAGCCGCCTTGAGTCTCCGGAGAAGGGCGGCATATAAATCAAATTAAAAAAAAAAAAAAGGAGGGCAGACATAGAGGAAGGGAAGGAAGGAGAAGGGGAAACGATGAGAAGGAAGGAGAAGAGAAGGAGGGAAGGAAGACATAGAAAGAGGAAAGGAAGGAAAAGATGAGAAGGAGGGAGGAAGGAGGGAGAGAGGGAGGAAGGAAAAGGAAAAGATGAGAAGGAAGGGGAAGGGAGGGAGGACATAGAAAGAGGAAGGGAAGGTGGAAAAGATGAGAAGGGAGGGAGGATAAGGATAAGGATAACTTTATTTCTATACCGCCCCTCTCCCGAGGGACTCAGGGCGGGTGTACAGCCAGGTAAAACACAATACAAATATCACAATTTAAATTTAAAAATTCTTAAAAGTATTACATTTAAGGACAAAATTAGCTTTAAAACCCCCCAAATTTAAGAACTCCGAATTTAAAACTCAATTATGAAGCTAGTCCTGCCTGTCGGAAGAGCAGAGTCTTAAGAGCACAGCGGAAAACTCGGAGGTCAGAGATCTTGCGTATATCAGGGGGTAGTTCGTTCCACAGGGCTGGGGCTCCCACAGAGAAGGCTCTCCCCCTGGGTGTCGCTAGCTGACACAATTTGGCCGACGGCACCCTGAGGAGACCCTCTCTGTGGGAGCGAACTGGCCGGTGGGAGGCTATTGGTGGCAGAAGGCGGTCTTGTAAGTACCCAGGTCCTGAGCCATGGAGCGCTTTAAAGGTGGTAACCAGAACCTTGAAGCGCACCCGGAAGACCACCGGGAGCCAGTGCAGCTCACACAGGAGAGGTGTTACATGGGCGCAATGAGTTGCACCCATAATTACCCGCGCGGCCGCATTCTGGACCAGTTGGAGCCTCCGAGTGCTCTTCAAGGGGAGCCCCATGTAGAGAGCATTACAGTAGTCCAGCCGGGAGGTACCAAGGGCATGAGTGACTGTGCGCAAGGCGTCCCGGTCCAGAAAGGGCTGCAACTGGCGAATCAGGCGGACCTGATAGAAAGTCCCCCTGGCCACGGCCGTCATATGCTCTTCTAAAGACAGCCGTGCATCCAGGAGGACACCCAGATTGCGAGCCCTCTCTGTGGGGGGTAGAGATTCACCCCCTATAGACAGGAAGGTGGACATAGGAAGAGGAAGGGAAAGAAGGAGAAGGGGAAAAGATGAGAAGGAAGGAGAAGAGAAGGAGGGAAGGAAGACATAGAAAGAGGAAGGGAAGGAAAAGATGAGAAGGAGGGAGGGAGGAGGGGAGAGAGTGAGGGAAAGGAAGGAAAAGGAAAAGATGAGAAGGAAGGGGAAAGGAGGGAGGGAGGACATAGAAAAAGGAAGGGAAGGTGGAAAAGATGTGAAGGGAGGGCGGGAGGTGAACATAGGAAGAGGAAGGGAAGGAAGGAAAAGGGAAAGAAGAGAAGGAAGGAAGGAAGGAAGATGGGGGATAATAAAACTGACAAGAGGGAAGTTCAAAAATAAAATAATAATAAAAATAAAGTAATAATAATATATAAATAATAATTATTATTAATAATAATAAAAAAAAATTAATAGTTATTAATAGTTATTAATAAATAATTAATAAATTATTTTATAATTATAATTATATTTATTTATAATTATAATTATTTAATAAATTATTTTTATAATTATTAATAAATAATTAAAAATAATAATATTATTATTATTATTAATAATAATAATAATAATATAATAATAATAATAATAATAATAATAATAATAAAATAAAATGAACAAATTAACAAGGAAACGAAAAAGAAACGCGAAACTCGACAGGCAGCGGTCAATGGGCCCCTGGGTTGCCTCCTGCCATCACTCATCTTTTGTGTTTCCATATTTCAAATCCAACCAGCCAGCCAACCTTTCTTCGGCGCTTCATGGTCCACCTGAGTTTCCCAGCGGCCAAAGCGGGGTGCAGAAGCAGCTTGCGTTCCCGCAACCGTCAGCCAACTCTTAACCCGGGTTTCTTTTGCAGGCAACCTTTCTTCGGGGAAGCCCTTGAATCACGAGAGGAAGTCCACTTTGACGCCGACGCAAAGGGAGAGCGTCCCAGCTAAATCTCCGGTCCCGGGGGTTGAGCCCGTGGTCACTCACAGCCCCTTCGACCCCCACCACCGAGGGGCAGCCCCCGAGGTTTACAGGAGCCATCTCTCGCCTCACCTGGACCCGGCCATCCAGTTCCACAGAGCCTTGGATCCCAGTATGTACCATTTATTACTACTACTATTATTATTATTGCTTTTCTGTACGTGGTCCTCAACTTACGACCGCAATTGAGCCCCAGATTTCCATTGCTAAATGAGACGACCAAGTCTTGCTCCATTTAACCATCTTTCTTGCCACCGTTGTTAAGCGAATCACCGCAGATGTTAAGTTAGAAGCACGGTCGTTAAGTGAAACCGGCTCCCTCCCCCCCCCTTTGACTCTGCTCATCAGAAGGTCGCAAAAGGGGATTGCATGACCCCCCGGGACACTGCCACCGTCGTATATGTGAGTCCGTTGCCACGCATCCGAATGTAAATCCCTCGGCCGCGGGGATGCCTCAACGGTCGTTAAGTGTGAAAAATGGGTCCTAAGTTCCTTTATTTCCGTGCCCTTGTAACTCCAAACGGTCACTAAATGAACGGTTGTAAGTCGAGGAGTACCTATACAGAATAAACGAGTTGGAAGGGACCTTGGAGGCCTTCTAATCGACGCCCCACCCAACCCCGATCAAGTAGGAAGACCAGGAAAAATCCCCCTGTCAATTGCATGTGAATAAGGTTGAATAAATCCCTTTTCTCATGCCGTTATCACTACAAACGGTCACTAAATGAACAATTGTAAGTCGAGGAATACGTGTAATATAAGAAATATTGCTTTTTGTCTCTTGCCTAGTGCCTGGTTCCCCCTACTTAATGTATTCTGCTCTTCCTCGCCCAGCGACCGCCTACATGTTCCAGCGGCAGCTCTCGCCCACGCCGGGCTACCCCAGCCAATACCAGCTTTACGCCATGGAGAACACGCGGCAAACCATCCTGAACGACTACATTACATCGCAGCAGATGCAGGTCAACCTGCGGCCGGACCTTGCGCGAGGACTGTCCCCACGAGAACAGACCTTGGCGCTTCCCTACGCAGGGGCCAGAGGTAGGTGTCCTTGGCTCAGGAGCAGCCTTCTGCAAAAACCAGGTTAATCTAGAACAGGTATCAAATCCGGGGACCAGATCAGGCCCGTGGGATGCTTAGATCTGGCCTGCGGGACTGCCTTGGTGCCTCTGCCAGTGAAAACAGGCTCCCAATCTCGCGCAGCCCTCCCGAGCTCCATTTTTGCTGGGAGAGGGTTGCAGGAGGCCGGTCCCAGCCGAAAATGAAGATTTCCCTGGCACGGCACTCAGGCTGCCGCTGTTCCAACGGATGCACTAATTAAATCATGAGCCTCGAGCCAAGCTTCAAAAGAAATCCAGGTCTTTATTAGGAGCTTCATGTCGGCACGTTCCAAGTGAAGCCAACTCTGACCCCATGTAATTTACGACCCAAACTTGACCCTGGTTCCCCCCTCCCCCCCCCCCGGGTGTGTCATCAGTCACATTCGCCAACGGAGCAGTTTCGCAGGTTGTAGTGATCACTCCCTCTGGCCGCTGTGGGTCACCCTCCAAGACAGCCTTGAGAGAGATATGTCTGGAATGTGCTTTTATTTTTGGCTGCCGTGCTGCTTCGTCGTTTTCCCATCCCCCTCGCTTATGGCAACTCGAGAGGAGGCCAGGGATGCTTTGCGAGTTGACAGCCATAGACGTCCCCGACATGAGTGAGGTCAAGTTGGCCACACCCACCCTGGCCACGCCCACCCCAGCTCCCTGAGGTCAAACACAACCTTGCTGTGGCCCTCAATGAAATCGAGTTTGACACCCCTGATCTAGAACCGTTTTCATAGGGCCCTTGCTGGAATTCCACATGATCGGCCAACCGGTGTGCGTGCATTGGAGTGCACACACAGTCCCACTCACACGAGCTTCACGGCCAGTCGTGGCCTGACTTGCACAAGCATAGTTGCAGGTGATTGTGATCCCCCCCACCCGCACGCACATCACGGATGCTTGGGGTCCCACACGCGTGGGCATTGTCATGGGTCTTTGCTGCGTCACTCGTGTGAGTTTTGCTGGCGGTCTCGGCCCGACTCGCACAAGCATCTTGTAGCCCCACTTAGACGATCATCGTCGCTGGCGCTTGCGGTCCCACTCGCGCGATCATTGTCACGGGGATTCGCAGCCCCACTCGTGCGAGTTTTGCGAGCGGTCGCGCCACGATTCTCACAAGCATCATCACAAGTGCTTAGATCCCACTTGCGTGAGCCTCTTTGCAGACGCTTGCGGTGCCTCTCACGGGAGCATTGCCGTCATGGGCGTTTGCAGTCCCACGCATCCGAGCATTGTCGCGGGTGTTAGAAGGAAAATCCATCTGGTTCAGTTCCAAGCCAAGAGAAAGACGGATGAAGAAATAAAATGGAGGCTGATTGGAAAGAAGAGTTCCCTTTATTGATGAAGCAGAACCATGAACCACATGTGGTTCTGGGACAGCTGAGCAAATGCTGAATAGGTGGACGGATCTTTATAGTTTCTGTAACTGTGAAGTTTGGGATTTGTGCAAGATGGGCTTTGGGTTTCTAAAAGGCTGTTGGGCAATTCCAATTGTGGCTCATGGCTTTCGTCCTGCGTTGGATCTTGGGTGAGGGGTTGCTTGTTCTAATTCTATTACCGTTTTCGTCAGCTGTCAAATTTTGCCACAGGGGAATTTCGAAATCTCCTGCCTTGAATGGATTTCTGCCGGCAGTGTTTGCTTTGCTTGTGAACGGAGCCATCTAGAAAGTCGGCTTCCTCTTTCAATAAGCTCTTTATCTCCTTAAGTGCTGGCATCTGCTGCGGGCTATTAAGAAAGACTTGGGGTCTGCTTTCTGCCTCTAAAAACATGTTTCTCCTTTAGGGAAATATAATAGTCTGTTTTTTTTTAATATTTCCCAAAATATTTCATTCCTCTGAGTGGGGGGGGGGCTTCCCACACAGGTGTGTGCGGCCGCATTCCTGCGAGTTGCGTGGCCGGTCACAGCACGAGTCGCACGAGCGTCGTCACAGGCGCTTACTGCCCCACTCGCGGGATGCTTGCAGCTCCACTCGTGCAAGCATTGTCACGGGTGTTCATGGCTCCACTTGCGCAAGCATCACTGCAAACATCATGGGAACTTGCACGCAAGTGCACGTGTGCGGCTGCCCCCCACCCCAATCATCCCCACTTTGCCCCATCCCCTTGCCGCTCCGGGCTGCCAAACCAGAAAGGTTGGGGAACTCTGCTGTATCCGATGTTCTTGGTCAGCGGGGATTTTTAGCCAGGGTCAGAGGCAGGGGTGAAATGCTCCCGGGTCGGACCGGATCGCCCGATCCGGTAGCAATGGAGGCGGGTGGTTCGGAGAACTGGTAGCAAAAATCCCTGCCCCCCCCCCCCCCCATGCCCAGCTGAGCCACACAATCATCAGAGGGTTTTTTTTTTTTTACTTTTAAAAGCATTTTTTCTACAACCTCTTTGGCTGAAAAAATGCTTTTAAAAGTAAAAAAAAAAGCCTCTGAGGATCGCGTCAAAGGCTTTTCAAAGCATTTTTTTCTACAACCTCTTCAGAGATTGTAGAAAAAATGCTTTTAAAAGCCTCTGACGATCCCAGCTGAGTTGCCTGCTCGGCAGAGGCTTTTTTTTCTTTTAAATGCCTCTGCCGATCAGGCAACTCAGCTGGGATCATCAGAGGCATTTAAAAGAAAAAAAGCCTCTGCCGATCAGGCAACTCAGCTGGGATCCTCAGAGGCATTTAAAAGAAAAAAAAGCCTCTGACGATCAGGCAACTCAGCTGGGATCCTCAGAAGCATTTAAAAGAAAAAAAGCCTCTGCCGATCAGGCAACTCAGCTGGGATCGTCAGAGGCATTTAAAAGAAAAAAGCCTCTGCCGATCAGGCAACTCAGCTGGGATCGTCAGAGGCATTTAAAAGAAAAAAGCCTCTGCCGATCAGGCAACTCAGCTGGGATCATCAGAGGCATTTAAAAGAAAAAAGCCTCTGAATATCAGGCAACTCAGCTGGGATCGTCAGAGCCTTTTGAAAGCATTTTTTTACAACCTCTTCGCTGAAGAGGTTGTAGAAAAAATGGTTTTAAAAGTAAAAAAAAAATTGGCCAGACCCACCCAGTCACATTACCACCACCACCACCCCCAACCAAGCCATGCCCACAGAACCGGTAGTAACAAATTTTAGATTTCAGCACTGGTCATAGGGTCACCTCAAAGTGTTATTGGCTGGACCACTGACTGTCAGCTGTTCACAGGTGGTCCTCGACTTATGATCACAATTGAGCCCAAAATTTCCATTGCTAAGTGAGACAGTGACCGATCTGTTTTGTGACCATCACAACACACAGGTAGTCCTCGACTTATGACCTCAATTAAGTTCAATATTTCCGTTGCTAAGCAAGTCAGTGACCAATCTGTTTTGTGACCATCAAAACACACAGGTAGTCCTCAATTTACGAGCACAACTGAGCCCAAAATTTCTGTTGCTAAGCAAGGTCGTGACTGATCTGTTTGAGACCATCGTCATAACCTTTGTCGGAACCTCAAATCTGGGTCATCAGTCCCCTTTTTTTGTGTCGGTCGTAACTTGGAACAGTCACTAAACAAGCCCTTTTTACTTTTCTTTTGGTCTTAATCCGTGTTGGCCTTCATTCCTTCCTCTTTCGACAAGGAATCATCGACCTGAACAGCATGGCGCCCACCATCTTGGTGCCCCACCCCGGAGGGCCAAGCACGCCCCCGATGGAGAGGATTACCTACATTCCTGGCACTCAGCTGGCGTTCCCCACCAGGCCTTACAACCCGCCCTCCATGTCGCCAGGTAAGGGCCAGAACACTGGACGTGCTGGGTTCAGGTCCAACACCGCTGAGGGAATTTGAGGGGGCGGGGGGGGGCAGATCCCCATTTCTGCTTCAGAGCAAAAGCTGGGCACATCTGCACAGGGCATCCCAGGATGAAATGCTTCATCGGATTTCACCTTGGCTGCCAATTGGATGGATGGATGGATGGATGGATAGATGAGAAAGGGTGGAAGAGGGAGTAGAGAGAGAGGAGAAAGAGATGATAGGTAGGTAGGTAGGTAGGTAGATAGATGGATGAGAAAGGGTGGAAGGGGGAGTAGAGAGGAGAAAGAGATGATAGGTAGGTAGGTAGGTAGATAGATAATAGATAGATAGATGGATGGATGTATATATAGATAGATGAGAGAGAGAGATGATGGACGGACGGACGGACAGATAGAAAGACAGACAGATAGACAGATAGACAGATGACAGATGGATGGATTGATGGATAGATAGAGATAAATGAGAAAGAGATGATGGATGGATGGACGGACAGACAGACAGACAGACAGATGAGAGAGGGTGGAAGAGGGAGGAGAGAGAGGAGAGGGAGATGATAGATAGATAGATAGATAGATAGATAGATAGATAGATAGATGAGAAAGGGTGGAAGAGGGAGTAGAGAGAGAGGAGAGGGAGATGATAGATAGATAGATAGATAGATAGATAGATAGATAGATAGATAGATGAGAAAGGGTGGAAGAGGGAGTAGAGAGAGAGGAGAGGGAGATGATAGATAGATAGATAGATAGATAGATAGATAGATAGATAGATAGATAGATGAGAAAGGGTGGAAGAGGGAGTAGAGAGAGAGGAGAGGGAGATGATAGATAGATAGATAGATAGATAGATAGATAGATAGATAGATAGATAGATGAGAAAGGGTGGAAGAGGGAGTAGAGAGGAGAGGGAGATGATAGATAGATAGATAGATAGATAGATAGATAGATAGATAGATAGATAGATAGATGAGAAAGGGTGGAAGAGGGAGTAGAGAGGAGAGGGAGATGATAGATAGATAGATAGATAGATAGATAGATAGATAGATAGATAGATGAGAAAGGGTGGAAGAGGGAGTAGAGAGAGGAGAGGGAGATGATAGATAGATAGATAGATAGATAGATAGATAGATAGATAGATAGATAGATGAGAAAGGGTGGAAGAGGGAGTAGAGAGGAGAGGGAGATGATAGATAGATAGATAGATAGATAGATAGATAGATAGATAGATAGATAGATGAGAAAGGGTGGAAGAGGGAGTAGAGAGGAGAGGGAGATGATAGATAGATAGATAGATAGATAGATAGATAGATAGATAGATAGATAGATGAGAAAGGGTGGAAGAGGGAGTAGAGAGAGGAGAGGGAGATGATAGATAGATAGATAGATAGATAGATAGATAGATAGATAGATAGATAGATAGATAGATGAGAAAGGGTGGAAGAGGGAGTAGAGAGAGAGGAGAGGGAGATGATAGATAGATAGATAGATAGATAGATAGATAGATAGATAGATGAGAAAGGGTGGAAGAGGGAGTAGAGAGAGAGGAGAGGGAGATGATAGATAGATAGATAGATAGATAGATAGAAGATTGTGAATGGATGGATGGATAAAGATACACAGCGATAGATAGATGATGGATAGATGATAGATTGATAGACAGACAGACAGATAGATAGATATAGGTGTGTGTGTGAATGTATGTATGTATGTATGTATGTACCCTGTTTCGGGAGTGAAATGCTACTTGTTCAGGTCGGTTCACCCGAACCGGTAGTAAAAAATGTAAAAAAAAAATAAAAAAAAATTCCAACGATCAGGTGAGCGACGCGCAATCGTCGGAACACTTTTTTAAATTACTTTTTTAGCATTTTTTTTACTACCAGTTCAGGCAAATGGGTAGTAAAAAATGCTTTTAAAAAGTTTTTTTTTAAAAAAAGGCTCCTACAATCAGAGCTGTGCCGCGCAATCGTCGGAGCCTTTTTTTTTTTTTTTTTACTTTTTTAAAGCATTTTTTACTACCTATTCGCCCGAACCGGTAATAAAAAATGCTTTAAAAAAGTTTTTAAAAAGGTTCCCACGATCGCGCGCCACAGCTGCTCCCCTCCCACCGCTCTGTTCTACTTACTTTCCCAAGCCTCCTTTTCGCATGCGTTGTGCGTGTGCACACGGAACTCCCGTTTGGCGCTCCCTGGGCATGGAAACGCACAGCACACGTTTTAAACTGGTTCAGATTTCACCACTGCCCTGTTTCCCCGAAAATAAGACCTGCCCGGATAATAAACCCAATCGGGCTTTTGAGAGCATTTGCTAAAATAAGCCCCCCCCAAAATAAGCCCTCCCTGAAAATATTTAAACACATGCGCAGCCGGTCCTCGCCATTTCCTCTGCTTAGGGTTAGGGAGACAGAGCTGGAAATCAGAGAAGACGGCAAGAGGAGCCCCGTCTCGCTCCACGCGCCCCAAAATAATAAGACCTCCCTGAAAATAAGGCCGAGCGCTTATTTCGAGGTTCAAAAAAATGATAAGACAGGGTCTTATTTTCCGGGGAAACACGGTATGTACAGGTAGTCCTCGATTTACAACAGCCCGTTTAGTGACCATTCAAAGTTATGTCACTGAAAAAGTGACTTACGACCATTTTTCACACTTACGACCGTTTCAGCATCTCCATGGTCACGTGATTTACATTTGGATACTTGACAGCTGACTCGCATTTATGACGGTTGCAGTATCCCAGGGTCACGTGATCGCCTTTTGCGACCTTCTGACAAGCAAAGTCAGTTTGGGCTCAGTTGTGGTCTTAAGTTGAGGACTGCCTGTCTTATAGTTAGCCCTCTCCTTACGACCGATCGCTTAGCAACAGTTTGAAGTTTTTTTTTTTTTGTTGTTTTTTTTTAATTTGATTTATATGCCGCCCTTCTCCGGAGACTCAGAGCGGCTTACAATGCGTTAAGCAATAGCCTTCATCCTTTTGTATATTGCAATAGACCCCGCCAAAAATCTAGAGGTGTTCCTTGATTTAACAATGATTCGTTCTGTGACCGTTCAAAGATACAACGGCAGTGAAAAAAAGTGAATTGTGACCGTTTTTCACACTTAGCGACCATTGCAGCATCCCCATGGTCATGTGATCAAAATTCAGTGAAGTTTGTCAACCGACTCATATTTACGACAGTTGCAGGGTCCCGGAATCACATGAGCCCCTTTTGTGTCCTAATGAGCAAACTCAAGGGGGAAGCCAGATTCACTTAACAACCGGGTTACTAACTTAACAATTGAAGTGTTTCACTTAACAACCATTTGCAAGCAAGGTTGTAAAAAGAGGCAAAGCTCTCTTAACAGCTGTCTCGCTTAGCGAAATAAGTTTTGGGCTCCTTTGTGGTCGTAAGTGGAGGACTGCCTGCAATCCATCCGTTCCGTTTCTCTAAAGCCCTGTCTCTTCTCTTTTGCTCCGCAGGACACCCATCTCACCTACCGGCCTCCGTAGTCGCCAGTGCAGAGAGGGAGAGGGAGAGGGAGAAAGAACGAGAGCGTGAACGAGAGCGGGAGAGAATCTCGTCCACTCCCACGGATCTCTACCTTCGCCCAGGTGAGTTCCGGTTGCCTCTTCGTGCTCCCATCACCTCCTTTAGGGTAGAATAGACATTCTTTTATTGGCCCAGTGTGACACAAGGAACTTGTCTCCGGTGCAGAAGCTCTCACTGTGCGTACAAGCAACAAGCGATAAACCACGATCGTAATCATAAAATTAAATCATCATAAATCAGAATTAGAACTCTTTATTGGCCAAGCGTGATTGGACACACAAGGAATTTGCCTCCGGTGCGTAAGCTCTTGTCCTAATTAAATCAAGCCAAGCTTCAAAAGAAATCCAGTTAATTATTATTAGAAGCCTCATGTCGGCATGATCCAAGTGAAGCCAACTCTGACCTCACTTAATTCTCGCCCCGGCTACCCTTGTTTTCCGTCTGGTGACTCAGTTTCCCCACATTTTCCCAAGGCACCGAGCCGTCAGGGAAAGGAGGCAGCCACGGCTACGTCCGCTCCCCGTCGCCCTCCGTCCGGAGCCAGGAATCCATCCTCCAGCAACGGCCCAGCATCTTTCAGGGCTCCAACGGGACCAGCGTCATCAGCCCGCTGGATCCGGCCGCCCAGCTGCGCATCATGTACGTCTCCTTTTGCGTTCTCGGCTTTCCGCCTGGGTCGCGGCTGGTTTTCCTCGCCAGCGGAAGCGTCTCTAAAATCTGATGGGGCTGGGAACGGGAGTGGGATGAGATTGGGGAAGGGCTGCAGGTCGTTCCTCGACCTATGACGCTAATAGAGCCTGACCGTTTAGAGTCGAATGTCGCCACGGTCCTAAATTAGGAGGGTCACCTGATCTTTTTCCAGCAGTCATACAGTGGATGCTGTGGTTGTTAAGCAAAGCCATGGTGTGCTATCGGGACGTTTGGTAACTTCCGGTTTTCTGCAGCACTGCTCCCTCCTTTTTTTTCCCTTCCTTTTTGTTTTCCATCGTTCCTTCCTTCCTCCCTCCCTCCCTTTCCCTATTCCTTTTCCTCATTCTCTTTTTTCCTTTTTTCCCTTCCTTTCTTTCTTCCTCCCCCTTTCTCTTATTCTCCTTGCTTCCCTTCCTCCGACCTTCCTTCCTCCCTCCCTCTTTTTCTCCTTCTTTCCTTCCCTTCCTCCCTCCCTTTTTTCTCCTTCCTTTTTGTTTTCCATCCTTCCTCCCTCCCTTTCCCTTTCCCTTTCCTATTCCTTTTCCTTCTTCTCTCTTCCTTTTTTCTTCCTTTCTTTTTTCTCCCTCCCTCCCTTTTTCCTTTCTCTTCCATTTCCTTCCTTTCTTCTTCCCTCTTTTTCTCCTTCCTTCCTCTGCTCTTCCTTCCTCCTTCTCTCCCTCCCATTTTTCTCCTTCCTTTGTTCTCTCCCTCTTTTTTCCTTCCTTCCTTCTCTACTTCCCACCCTCCCTCCCTCCCTTTCCTATTCCTTTTCCTTCTCTCTTTTCCTTTTTTCTTTCTTTCTTCCTCTCTCCATTTTTTCCTTTCTCTTCCATTTCCTTCCTTTCTTCCTCTTTTTCTCCTTCCTTCCCTCCCTCCCTTTCACTTATTCTCCTTCCTTCTCTTCCTCTGCCCTTCCTTCCCTCCCTCCCTCCCTTTTTTCTCCTTTCTTTGTTCCTTCCCTTCCTCTTTTTCTCCCTCCCTCCCTATTTTCCTTTCTCTTCCATTTCTTTCCTTTTTCTCTTTCCTTCCTTCCTTCCCTCCCTCCCTTTCACTTATTCTCCTTCCTTTCTTCCCTTCCTCTGCCCTTCCTTCCTTCTTCCCTCCCTCCCTTTTTTTCTCCTTCCTTTCTTCCCTCCCTCTTTTTCTCCTTCCTTCCTTCCCTACTCCTCTCCCTCTCTTGGCAACTCATAACCCTTGGATTTAAAGCCAAGGACCCCTGTAGACAAATTCCCTCTTAGACTTAGACTCAACCCACCTGGGGCCTTTTCCCCAGAAGGAGCACTTGACGGCTGTGACCGGGAGGCTTTTTCATCAGGTTCGCCTGATCCGCCAGTTGCGACCCTTTCTAGATCGGGACTCCCTACACACAGTCACTCATGCCCTCGTCACCTCCCGCCTGGACTATTGCAACGCTTTCTACATGGGGCTCCCCTTGAGGAGCACTCGGAGGCTCCAACTGGCGCAGAGTGCGGCCGCGCGGGTGGTTATGGGAGTGACGTGGAGTTCCCATGTAACACCTCTCCTGCGCGAGCTGCACTGGCTCCCGGTGGTCTTCCGGATGCGCTTCAAGGTTTTGGTTATCACCTTTAAAGCGCTCCATGGCTTAGGACCTGGTTATCTACGGGACCACCTACTACCACCAATAGCCTCCCACCAACCAGTACGCTCCCATAGAGAGGGGCTCCTCCGGGTGCCGTCGGCCAAACAATGTCGACTGGCGGCCCCCAGGGGGAGAGCCTTCTCTGTGGGGGCACCTATGATCTAGAACGAGCTCCCCCCGGAGATACGGAGGATCCCGGATCTGCGCACCTTCCGTCGCGCGCTCAAGACTCTCTTATTTCATCAAGCTGGCCTGGCCTAAATCTTCTCCCCTTTTAAATGTAAATTTTAATTTGTTTTTAAATTATTGGGTATTTTAAATTTGTCTCAGCCAAATTATTTAATTCGTTTTTATTCTATTTTAAATTTTTGTATTTATGAGTTTTATTCTGTGGCTGTTCACCGCCCTGAGTCCTTCGGGAGTAGGGAGGTATAGAAATCCAATAAAAACAAAAACAAAAAAACAAGGGACCTGATGGATGTCTCATCGGAGCTGCTCAAGTCCCCCATCCCCACCCCCGGCCTCTGCCCCAACCTCCTCCTTCGCGGTTGCAGAAACACCAAACACATCGGACAATATATATAATCCTGGAAAACGTTGTGCTCTCCTCCCTGCTCTCTCTCTCTCTCTTTTTTTTTTCTCCCCTCTCTCAATCCTCCTTTCTTTCACCCAACAGGCAGCTGCCCCCTGGCGCTCCCTCCATCACCCAAGGCCTGCCATCCTCCCGCTACAGCACTGCCGCCGACGCATTGGCCGCTCTGGTGGACGCAGCCGCCTCCGCCCCGCAGATGGAAGTGGCCAAGTCCAAAGAGGGAAAGCACGACGGAGGCGGACGGATAGAGGAGAACCCGGGGCGCAGGTCCTCGGTGGTCAGCGAGCAGCCGCCGCCACCTCCGCCACCGATGGAGCAGAAGGCGCTGGACGGGGAGAAGAGGGGAGCTTCGGGTCCTTACGTCTCCTCGGCTTCGGCGACTTTCTCCGCCAGCAAATCCCAGAACTTGCCGTCTTCGGCCATCTACTCCGAGGCCGGGAAAGACAAAGGGCCCCCCTCCATCTCGAAGTACGAGGAGGAACTCCGCACGCGGGGCAAGACCACCATCACCGCCGCCAATTTTATCGACGTGATCATCACGCGGCAGATCGCCTCCGACAAGGACGCCCGCGATCGCGGCTCGCAGAGCTCGGATTCGTCCGGCAGCCGTAAGTCACTTTCCCTCATTTAGCTGCGTGGGTTTTTGTCTTTTTTTTTTTTCTTTTCTACTTGGGTGGTCAGTGGGACAATTAGGGGATGGAGTACAAGGAGTCCTCGATTTACGACGGTTCATTTAGTGACTGAAGTTACAACGGCCCTGAAAAAAGTGAATTAGGACCGTTTTCCACACTTACGACCGCTGCAGCATCAATCACGTGATCAAAAGTTCAGACGCTGGTGAACCGACTCATCTTTATGACGGTCGCAGTGTCCCAGGGTCAGGTGATCCCTTTTTTGTGACCTCCTAACTAGCAATTCTGGGAGTTGAAGTCTTAAATCAGCCAGGCTGGGGAATGGTGGGAGTTGAAGTCCACCCATCTTAAAGCAGATTGGCTAAGAATTCCGGGAGTCGAAACCTGTACTGGTTAAAATTCCTAAAGTTGAGAAAGCAAATTCCTACAGTTGAAACCTACCAGGTTAGGAAAAGGACAGGGTTTATTCTGGAATAAGATTGTCAACAGCAGTGGGTTTCACAAATTCTTACCACAGGTTCACCCTCCGTGTACATACTCGCTTTGGGCGTGCGCCTTTCGCACATGTGGCCAGCCTTCCACGCATGTGCTTTTCTTGTATGCGTACCTTTCATGTATGCGCCTGGCCTCGAAAAACAGAGCTGGTTTCAGCAGGTTCTGACCAATTCTGGAGAACCGGTAGCGGAAATTTTGAGTAGTTCGGAGAACCTGTAGTAAAAATTCTACTCCATCTACTCTCTGCCTCCCAAGTCCCAGCTGATCGATAGGAAATTAGATTTTGCAGTATCCTTCCCCTGGAGTGGGGTGGGAATGAAGATTTTACAGTATCCTTCCCCCTGGAGTGGGGTGGGAATGGGGATTTTACAGTAACCTTCCCCCTGGAGTGGGGTGGGAATGAAGATTTTGCAGTAACCTTCCCCTGGAGTGGGGTGGGAATGGAGATTTTACAGTATCCTTCCCCTGGAGTAGGGTGGGAATGGAGATTTTACAGTATCCTTCCTCTCTGCCAAGCCCACCAAGTTATGCCCACCAAGCCATGCCACGCCCACTAAGCCACACCCACAGAACTGGTAGTAAAAAATATTGAAACTCACCACTGCTAAAAAACGTGGCTAAATAGGACAGCATTACACCGGGGCATGGGCCCGCCTGCAATCTCCGCTACCAGTTTGTTCGAATTGGTACGAACTGACTGAATGCCGCCTCTGACTGTCGAATCGTGCAGAGTTTCCTGGACTGAGAAGCAGCATAAACCCCCTTCTAAATCTCCCTCGTCTTTCCCTCCTCTTCCTCCTCCCCAGTAGCCTCGTCTTCGCACCGCTACGAGCCTTCGAGAGACGCGATTGAGGTGATCAGCCCCGCCAACTCCCCTGTCCCCGCTCAGGAGAAGATGTCCCCTTACCAGCAGGAGCCCCCCAAAATGAACCCAGGAGAAAGTAAGTTTTCCCAGGAGGGAGAATTCGGCTTCTGTTTTTCTTTCCCCACTTGCAAAATTGGGCTGCTCAGATTTATAACCTAGAAATCCCAGGGCTGTAGGGGGGAACCTCAGAGGTCCTCTAGTCCAGCCCTCTGCTCAAGACAGGAAATTTTGATACCATCCCAGACAAATGAATTTCTCTTAAGATTTGAGACCAAGCTACAGTAGTGGCCAAAATTGTGGAAACCTTTTTGGGAAAAGTGCATTGTCTAAAACTAGCTAATAACACCACTTTTTTTTTTTTTTTTTTTTTTTGGAGTAGTACCATAAAATTATATGTCAATGGAAAGATAATTTAACCAAGAATGTAATGCAATAACTTTTATGAAGGATTTACTATGAGAATCGCAGTTACAGTAGAAAGAGGAAAAGTGAAACACGTCGAAAAACGAGATATACAAAAATGATCCCCATAGAAAAAAACGAGATATACAGAAATGATCCCCATGTCAGTTAATCCTTAGTTGGGTAACCTTTAGCATGAATTACGGCCTTACATGGAAGGAACCAAGTCTATTAGTTCTGCAGCTATTATAAAGTGAAACTAAGATTGAATGATGGCTTCTGTTAACTGGGTTTTATTGCTGGGTCGCTTCTGACTAACAAGTTCCTTTAGTCGGCTCCATAGATTTTCAATTGGGTTAAGAAGGTCTGGGCTATTCCCAGGCCATTCCAGCAGTGGAATAGGATTATCTTGAAACTCCAAAAAAACAAAAAAAAAAGTGGTGTTATTAGCCATCAAACCTCAAAAATACAACTTTTCCCAAAAGGTTTATTATTAGTTAAATAATTAAAAATATTATAGAATAAATAGCTTTTCTTCCCAGAAAAGCAATTGACTATTAAACAATGGGGTATAAATTTAAGAAATGAAAAGTTTAGTGGAGTATGAAGAATAAGAAATACATATTTGCCCGTAATATCCACGCCCAACTCCCCACCCCACCCCACCCCACCCCGGCCCTCCGAGGTCAAACACAACCCTGATACGGCCCTCAATGAAATCGGGTTTGACATTCCTGACTAGGTGGCTCAGTGGCTAAGACGCTGAGCTTGTCGATCTGAAAGGTCGGCAGTTCGGCGGTTCGAATCCCTAGTACAGGTCTCCTTCGTGAGCAGGGGGTTGGACTGGATGACCTCCAAGGTCCCTTCCAACTCTGTTTCTGTTACTCCTGGTTTAACAAATCTCTCTCCCCTTCCCTTCGGGCCACGCAGGAGACTGTGGCCGCCAGTACGACGGGTCCAGCCATCCTTACAGACCCATGCAGGATTCGCCCTCGCCACAGCAACCGCCGTCCCAGCAGCCCCAGGCATCCCCAGCACCACAGACGGCCCCTCCACCCGTCCAGACTCACCGTGTGATCACCTTGGCCGACCACATCTGTGTAAGTTTGCACTTTGGAGTGTCCATTTTTGAGGGGTAGGTAGAGAGATAGATAGATATAGAGATAGATAGATAGATAGATAGATAGATAGATAGATAGATAGATAGATAGATAGATAGATATAAGTAGGTAGGTGGATGGATGGATGCATGGATGGATGGATGGATGGATGGATGGATGGATGGAGATAGATAGATAGATAGATAGATAGATAGATAGATAGATAGAGGTAGGTAGGTGGATGGATGGATGGATGGATAGAAATAGATAGAAAGAAAGAAATGGATGGATGGATAGAGATGATAGATAGATAGATAGATAGATAGATAGATAGATAGATAGAGAAACAGACAGACAATGGATGGATGGATGGATGGATGGATGAATGGACGGACGGACGGACAGACAGATGAAGATTAGATAGGTAGGTAGGTAGACACATACAGAGACAGACAGACAGACAGATGATAAGACAGACATATAGACAGATAGATGATAGATAAGGTAGGTAGGTGGATGGATGGATGGATGGATAGATGTAGATATAGAAGACAAATTAGATGGCTGGTGGGCAGTGGGAGAGAGACAGATGATAGATAGACAGAAGTTAGAAAGATAGATAGATTAGGTTGGCAGGTATGTAGATAGAGAGAAAAGAGATAGATAGACAAGTATAGATATAGAAAACAAATTAGGTTGGTAGGAGGGGATACATGGATGGATGGATGGATGGATAGATAGATAGATAGATAAGCAATAGAAGGGAATATTTTCTGCTCAGGGTTGAACTGTGGCATTCCTAGTGCTCTTTGGTTTCCTTGCAGACGTTTCAGGACCCAATTAGGTAACACCATCAGTGCTAGAAGGGAGGTGGCGTTGCTCACCCCTTATAAACAGGTGGCTTCCCCTGTCAGTGTCGGTGGGATGGGTGTGGTTTTCTCCTTGGTGGTTCCTTAGTGAGGATTACTGTTCATGTCCCAGGTTGAGCAGTAAACAGAGACCAGATCCCCCTCCCTCCCAGCACTGATGATGTTCCCTAGCCCGGTCACGAAACGCCTGCAAGGAAGCCCCCAAGCTCAGAGAGCACAGTTTGACCCTGAGCTACGAATCTTCCCTCTTGTTTGAGAGCTAAAATAATTTTAAAAAAAAATTCCTCTTGTGCGTTTCCTGCTTTGCCTCTCGATTCCTGCTGGAGCTTTGAAAAGGAAAGCAGGCTAACAGGTGATATTTCTCCCCCCCCCCACCCCATCTTTTTTTATTGGGATCTGCTCCTTCCTGGCCCAGCAAATCATCACGCAGGATTTTGCCCGCAGCCAGGCGTCCAGCCAGCCTTCCCTTCCGACTCCCACCAGCACATTCCAGACCTCAGCTCTGACCTCCGCCACCACGACAAACCGGGCCAAGGCTTCGAACCGCTACAGCCCTGACATCCAGGTGCAAGCCGCCCCCCACCAGCGCCCGGGGTCCCGGATGTCCCCCGAAAACATCTCTGAGAAAAGCAGGGGCAGGTAACTTCCCCTTTTCCCTTCCCTTCTCTTCTCTCGTCTTTCGGTTCCTGGTTCTCTTCTTCCGTTCCTTTCCTCCTTTCTCTCCTTCTTTTGTTCTTTCTCTCAATGTTTTGTTTCCTATTCTCTTCTTTCTTTTTTTCCTTCCTTCCTTCCATCCTTTCACCCTCTGACGTGTCTCTCTTTCCTCTCTCCCTCCCTCTTGTCTCTTCTTTTTAATGTCCTGTCATCTTTCTGGTTGTGATTCCTTCCTTCCTTCCTTCTTTCCTTCCTTCCGTCCGTCTGTCCGTCCATCCTTCCTTCCTTCCTTCTCTCCCTCCCTCCCTCCTTCTTTCCTTCCTCGTTATTTTGATTCTTCCCCCTTCCCTCCCTCTATTCCTTCCTTCTTCCCTTCCTTCCTATTTTCCTTCCTATCTCCTTATTTTCCTTCCTTCTTTATTTCCCTACCCTTCCTCCCTCCCTCCCTTTTTCTTCCTTCCTTCCTCCCTCCCTACATCCCTCTTTTTCTCCTTCCTTCCTTCTTTCCTCCCTCCCCTTTTTCCTCCCTTCCTTCCTGTTTCCCTTTCTACTTTTTTATTTTCCTTCCTTCCTTCCCTCCCTCCCTTCTTCATTCCTTCCTTCCTCGTTATTTTCATTCTTCCCCCTTCCCTCCCTCTATTCCTTCCTTCTTCCTTCCTATTTTCCTTCCTATCTTCTTATTTTCCTTCCTTCTTTATTTCCCTACCCTTCCTCCCTTTTTCTCCTTCCTTCCCTTTCCTCTGTCCCTTTTTTCCTCCCTTCCTTCCTGTTTTCCTTTCTACTTTTTTATTTTCCTTCCTTCCTTCCTTCCTTCCTATTTTCCTTCCTCCCTCCCTCCATCCCTCCCTCTTTAGAATTTAGGGCAGGGGTGTCATGATGGGGTGATACCTGTGGATGCTGTGGCTTAGATCATCCGGCCCATGATGTGGTCGGATCCAACCCACAGGGCCGTCTTGGAAAATGTAATGGGGCCGGCCCGATGTGTGGCTTCCGCCCGATCGGCCCAGTGGGAAGATGAAACATGGCAGCAATTTGGGAAGTGGCATCAAGCTGGCCTCACCTACCCAGTTGGCCATACACCCCCAGTCCTCCCCCCTCTCCAAGATCAACCACACCCCTGATGCGGCCCTCAATGAAATGGACTTTGATGCCCCTGATTTAGGGCCACACCTTCCTCCTGACCCGCTGTCTGCCCACCTTCTTGTGGTCTTTTCCCCCTCAAATTTGCCCTTCCACTTCTCCACTTAAAGACCCTTTTAGAGTCGGATTAGAGACCACCTACCTTACCATTAAAAGGGGCGCGGTGGCTAAGACGCTGAGCTTGTCAATCGAATCGGCGGTTCGAATCCCGAGTGCCGCGTAACGGGGTGAGCTCCCGTGACTTGTCCCAGCTTCTGCCAACCTAGCAGTTCGAAAGCACGTAAAAAGAAATGCGAGTAGAAAAATAGGGACCCCCTTTGGTGGGAAGGGAACAGGGTTCCGTGCGCCTTTGGCGTTGAGTCATGCCGGCCACATGACCACGGAGACGTCTTCGGACAGCGCTGGCTCTTCGGCTTTGAAACAGAGATGAGCAGCGCCCCCTAGAGTCAGGAACGAGTAGCACATATGTGCGAGGGGAACTTTTAACTTTACCTTACCATTTCTTGTTTGATTCCTCTGTTTTCAATTCTGGGGTTTTTTTCCTCTCTCTCTGGTCCTATCCATTTTTAAGAGAGATTACTTTCTGTGTAATAATCCTAACCCCTTAGTGAATTTTTTGGAAGTAGAAGCTGGGGGTGGAAGTTAACAAAATGCAAAATGCCGGGCTCATCCGTTGTGAATTTTGGCTAGTAAAATCAGGTGCCAGAATGTCAGCAGTAGGACATTCTGCCTCACTCCCTGCCTCAGTGTTACTTCTGTAGTTCTGTTTGCTGATGAGCGATGTACCATATTTTTCAGACTATAAGACACACCTAAATTTAAAAGAAGAAAACAACAAAAAGTTTTTGGCCTCCGCGCACCCCATTTTCAGCCCTTTTTTTGGCCCATTTTCGAGGCTTTTTTCAGCCCATTTTCAAGGCCTTTTTTGCCCTGTTTTTGAGGCTTTTTCCGGCCCATTTTCTAGGCTTTTTTCAGCCCGTTTTCAAGGCCTTTTTCAGCTTGGTTTTTCAGGAAAAATGGGCCAAAAAAGGCCTCAGAAACGGGGTGAAAAAAGTTCGAAAACAGGGCAAAAAAAGCCTGAAAAGGCCCAAAAACGAGGCGTGCAGAGGCCAAAAAACAGCTGGCAGGCGAGCAGGCCTTCAGCAATATTCGGTCTTTAAGACACATAGACGTTTTCTTTTCTTTTCTTTCTTTTCTTTTTTTTTCTTTTTTTTTTTTGTAAATATTTTTTATTTATTTTTTCAAATTTAAACATAAAAACATAACTTTCAAGAGCAAAAATCTCGATCCGGTCATAGATGGTTACCACGCTTACATTCCTTTCACAAGCTCAATTCACAATTTCCATTACATCTTTTATAAATAAACAAAAAAAAGGAAAAAAAAGAAGATAAAAAATTCAAAACTTAAGAAAAAACCAATTTTACCTCAAATTTCACATTTTCATCTATATAAATCCATTATATCTATCCAAAATTAGTTTCAAATTCACTTTCACTCATTTTTACATCTGCATAACAATTCTAAACATATCTTTATTCTTCTTTACCTTATATCTTATACAAGTCATATCAAAATAATTTTTACAATATTCTAACCTCTTGTTAAGTGTTTACCTTACAATTTTATCACCATTTATTCTTAGTTTCAATTCAGTACCATTCCATTTTTATTATATTTTATAAAACAACATTTTATCTAATTTTAATCCTTTGACCCTTATCCTCAAATCAGTTTACCTTAGTTTTTTTTTCTCCCAGTTTACATATTACACAGATTTCTCTCAAAGGCATATTTTATATACTTCAATTTCTAATATATTTTCCACTATATCTCCCTCTAATATTTAGCTATCTTTCAGCTTGTTCTATTTGATTAATTCTCAGCTTGATCCCCTCCAAAACACCAACTATTTAGTTGATTTTAGAATAGTTCCTCAATCTCCTCCAACTCTCCTCCTATTTGTTCGACTGTTTCCAGCATTTTGTGGGCTGATTTCCAGCATAGTCTCCTCCAACTCTCCTCCTATTTGTTTGGCTGTTTCCAGCATTTTGAATTAATTTCCAACGTATTTCCACCGAGTCTCAAAGTCTTATCTAGTTGGTATCCATCCCACATATTTTAACTGTAATATAATTATCTGTTTTAGACGCATAGACCTTTTCATCCCCTTTTGGAAGACAAAAAAGTGTGTCTTAGTCTGAAAAATGCAGTATTTCATGGTAGAATCCTTAACCTTTACTTTTAGTTTAACTGATTGTTTTCATTTTGGTGGGACCAGGGAACTCCGTGTTCTAAATAAAATGTGGTTTTTTTTCTCTTGCTTGGTGACCCCCACCCCCCACCCCCCCAAAAGGCTTGGGAAGTCCCCTGAGAGAAGCCACGTTTCCTCGGAGTCGTACGAGCCGATCTCTCCGCCGCAGGCGCCAGCGGCCCATGAGAAACAAGACAACTTCCTGCTTCTCTCGCAAAGACCGGAGCCTTCGGAACAGAGGTAACTGGGGTTTGTGGGTCACATTAACCAGTGGAACTGCTTGCCTCCGGAAATCGTGGGTGCTTCGACGCTGGAAGCTTTTTTTAACAAGAAACTGGACAGCCATTGGTATAGGGTCTCCTGCTCGAGCAGGGGGTTGGACTAGAAGACCTTCAAGGTCCCTTCCAAGTCTGTAATTCCCTTAAATGTGGAGGCTCTATAAAGAGTGCAGAGAAGAGCAACCAAGATGATTTGGGGACTGGAGGCTAAAACATATGAAGAACGGTTGCAGGAACTGAATATGTCTAGTTTAATGAAAAGAAGGACCAGGGGAGACATGATAGCAGTCTTCCAGTATCTCAGGGGCTGCCCCAAAGAAGAGGGAGTCAAGCTATTCTCCAAGGGACCTGAAGGCAGGACAAGAAGCAACAGGTGGAAACTAATCAAGGAGAGAAGCAACTTAGAACTAAGGAGAAATTTCCTGACAGTCAGAACAATTAATAAGTAGAACAACTTGCCACCAGAAGTTGCAGATGCTCCAACACTGGAAGTTTTTAAGAAGATGCTGGATAACCATCTTGTCTGAAGCGGTGTAGGGTTTCCTGCCTAAGCAGGGGGTTGGACTAGAAGACCTCCAAGGTCCCTTCCAACTCTTGTTATTCTGTTCCTATTAGGTTTGGCCCATGTTGCCTTAGATCCTGCAGCTCCATTACAGTCATAAGTCAAGGACTCCCCACAGTAGTATTTACATACAGAGTGCGTTGAAGAATTAGCAGAGCAACCCTAGAGTTAGCAAGGGTGTGCGAATGAAAGCGACTGAGAGCAGTTGCAAACAATCACAGTCAACACACAGATACACTGAGTTGTGTTTACTTTTAGGAAAATAGTAATAAGGCACAGTCCAATAAACAGTCCAGGTCATGCACAGATAAAACAGTAGATAGTAAAACAATAGTCCAGGGGTATTCCAGTAATAAAGTCTTCTTACCAGTCGTTGTAGTCATACACAATAAACAGTTGCAAACAGTAGCAAAACACAGCACAGAGCAGTAAAGAGCACTAACGATCAGCAAGGAGTATCAAAGAGAAACAAACTCTGTTTCAAGCTCCCTCTTAAGGACATTGGCTACAGATGAAGCCAGACAGGACACAGTACGATGCAATAACAGCAATACAGTCTTAAAGCTATATTGAGGTTTTATATATTGCCAGCCCAACAAGTTAGTAAATTATCATTTCCTAACAGAGTGTTTCAAAGAAGATCAGAAACTTAGAGAAATCCCAAAGCTGTAGGCTGAAGATGGAAATCGAAAGGGGAAAAAAAAAAAAACCAGAAGGTTTTGCATTATTGAGAGGGAGCTTGGAGTCCTAGAGGACGATCATTTGAATTATAAACCAGCCGTGTGTAACAGCAGCAGCCAAAAAAGCTAATCCTACAATCCTGGCTTGCATTAGCTTTTTTCAAGAAGCATGTGAAATATTAGCACCGCTTTATAAAGCCACACCTGGAATATTCTGCAACCAATTTTGGTCACCATACTACAAAAAAGATGTTGAGACTTTGGAAAAAGTTCAGAGAAGAGCAACTAAGATGATCAAAGGCCTGGAGCAGTGGTGGGTTCAGCCCGGTTCCACCCGGTTCCGCCGAGCCGGTAGCAGTGACGATATGACGTCACCGCTTGCCTCCATCCCCACTCCCCGTGTTATTCTTACCTTTTATTTGGCCCCACCCCCAATCTATTGCTGCCTCCTGAGTCCCAGCTGATCGTCTAGAGGGGAAAAAACTGTTTAAACTCTTGTCCAGGGACTTCAAAGGGCCGCCCTACAGCTGATCAGTGTTAAAAGAAAACAAATGAGTAGACCAGTGCCTGCAAAAATACATGAGTAGATCAGTGCCTGCAAAAATACCTGAGTAGATCAGTGCCTGCAGAAATACCTGAGTAGATCAGTGCCTGCAGAAATACCTGAGTAGATCAATGCCTGCAAAAATACCTGAGTAGATCAGTGCCGGCAAAAATACCTGAGTAGATCAATGCCTGCAAAAATACCTGAGTAGATCAGTGCCTGCAGAAATACCTGAGTAGATCAGTGCCTGCAGAAATACATCAGTAGATCAGTACCTGCAAAAATACATGAGTAGATCAATGCCTGCAAAAATACCTGAGTAGATCAGTGCCGGCAAAAATACCTGAGTAGATCAATGCCTGCAAAAATACCTGAGTAGATCAGTGCCTGCAAAAATACCTGAGTAGATCAGTGCCTGCAAAAGTACCTGAGTAGATCAATGCCTGCAAAAATACATGGGTAGATCAGTGCCTGCAGAAATACCTGAGTAGATCAGTGCCTGCAGAAATACCTGAGTAGATCAATGCCTGCAATAATACCTGAGTAGATCAGTGCCGGCAAAAATACCTGAGTAGATCAGTGCCTGCAGAAATACCTGAGTAGATCAGTGCCTGCAGAAATACCTGAGTAGATCAGTGCCTGCAAAAATACATGAGTAGATCAGTGCCTGCAGAAATACATGAGTAGATCAGTGCCTGCAAAAATACATGAGTAGATCAGTGCCTGCAGAAATACCTGATTAGATCAGTGCCTGCAAAAGTACCTGAGTAGATCAATGCCTGCAAAAATACCTGAGTAGATCAGTGCCTGCAGAAATACCTGAGTAGATCAGTGCCTGCAAAAATACCTGAGTAGATCAGTGCCTGCAGAAATACCTGAGTAGATCAGTGCCTGCAGAAATACCTGCGTAGATCAATGCCTGCAGAAATACCTGAGTAGATCAGTGCCGGCAAAAATACCTGAGTAGATCAATGCCTGCAAAAATACCTGAGTAGATCAGTGCCTGCAAAAGTACCTGAGTAGATCAATGCCTGCAAAAATACCTGAGTAGATCAGTGCCTGCAAAAGTACCTGAGTAGATCAGTGCCTGCAAAAATACATGAGTAGATCAGTGCCTGCAGAAATACCTGAGTAGATCAGTGCCTGCAGAAATACCTGAGTAAATCAATGCCGGCAAAAATACCTGAGTAGATCAGTGCCTGCAAAAGTACCTGAGTAGATCAATGCCTGCAAAAATACATGAGTAGATCAGTGCCTGCAGAAATACCTGAGTAGATCAGTGCCTGCAGAAATACCTGAGTAGATCAGTGCCTGCAAAAATACCTGAGTAGATCAATGCCTGCAAAAATACCTGAGTAGATCAGTGCCGGCAAAAATACCTGAGTAGATCAATGCCTGCAAAAATACATGAGTAGATCAGTGCCTGCAAAAATACCTGAGTAGATCAGTGCCTGCAAAAGTACCTGGGTAGATCAATGCCTGCAAAAATACATGAGTAGATCAGTGCCTGCAGAAATACCTGAGTAGATCAGTGCCTGCAGAAATACCTGAGTAGATCAATGCCTGCAATAATACCTGAGTAGATCAGTGCCGGCAAAAATACCTGAGTAGATCAGTGCCTGCAGAAATACCTGAGTAGATCAGTGCCTGCAGAAATACCTGAGTAGATCAGTGCCTGCAAAAATACATGAGTAGATCAGTGCCTGCAGAAATACATGAGTAGATCAGTGCCTGCAGAAATACATGAGTAGATCAGTGCCTGCAAAAATACATGAGTAGATCAGTGCCTGCAAAAATACATGAGTAGATCAATGCCTGCAAAAATACATGAGTAGATCAGTGCCTGCAGAAATACCTGAGTAGATCAGTGCCTGCAAAAGTACCTGAGTAGATCAGTGCCTGCAAAAGTACCTGAGTAGATCAATGCCTGCAAAAATACCTGAGTAGATCAGTGCCTGCAAAAATACCTGAGTAGATCAGTGCCTGCAGAAATACCTGAGTAGATCAGTGCCGGCAAAAATACATGAGTAGATCAATGCCTGCAAAAATACCTGAGTAGATCAGTGCCTGCAAAAGTACCTGAGTAGATCAGTGCCTGCAAAAGTACCTGAGTAGATCAATGCCTGCAAAAATGCATGAGTAGATCAGTGCCTGCAGAAATACCTGAGTAGATCAATGCCTGCAAAAATACCTGAGTAGATCAGTGCCTGCAAAAGTACCTGAGTAGATCAATGCCTGCAAAAATACATGAGTAGATCAGTGCCTGCAAAAGTACCTGAGTAGATCAGTGCCTGCAAAAATACATGAGTAGATCAGTGCCTGCAAAAATACATGAGTAGATCAGTGCCTGCAGAAATACCTGAGTAGATCAGTGCCTGCAGAAATACCTGAGTAGATCAGTGCCTGCAAAGGTACCTGAGTAGATCAATGCCTGCAAAAATACCTGAGTAGATCAGTGCCTGCAAAAGTACCTGAGTAGATCAGTGCCTGCAAAAGTACCTGAGTAGATCAGTGCCTGCAAAAATACATGAGTAGATCAGTGCCTGCAAAAATACCTGAGTAGATCAGTGCCTGCAGAAATACCTGAGTAGATCAGTGCCTGCAGAAATACCTGAGTAGATCAGTGCCTGCAAAAATACCTGAGTAGATCAATGCCTGCAAAAATACCTGAGTAGATCAGTGCCTGCAAAAGTACCTGAGTAGATCAGTGCCTGCAAAAATACCTGAATAGATCAATGCCTGCAAAAATACCTGAGTAGATCAGTGCCTGCAAAAGTACCTGAGTAGATCAGTGCCTGCAAAAATACATGAGTAGATCAGTGCCTGCAAAAATACATGAGTAGATCAATGCCTGCAAAAATACCTGAGTAGATCAGTGCCTGCAAAAGTACCTGAGTAGATCAGTGCCTGCAAAAATACCTGAATAGATCAATGCCTGCAAAAATACCTGAGTAGATCAGTGCCTGCAAAAGTACCTGAGTAGATCAGTGCCTGCAAAAATACATGAGTAGATCAGTGCCTGCAAAAATACATGAGTAGATCAGTGCCTGCAGAAATACCTGAGTAGATCAGTGCCTGCAGAAATACCTGAGTAGATCAGTGCCTGCAAAAGTACCTGAGTAGATCAATGCCTGCAAAAATACCTGAGTAGATCAGTGCCTGCAGAAATACCTGAGTAGATCAGTGCCTCCAAAAATACCTGAGTAGATCAGTGCCTGCAGAAATACCTGAGTAGATCAGTGCCTGCAGAAATACCTGCGTAAATCAATGCCTGCAGAAATACCTGAGTAGATCAGTGCCGGCAAAAATACCTGAGTAGATCAATGCCTGCAAAAATACCTGAGTAGATCAGTGCCTGCAAAAGTACCTGAGTAGATCAATGCCTGCAAAAATACCTGAGTAGATCAGTGCCTGCAAAAGTACCTGAGTAGATCAGTGCCTGCAAAAATACCTGAATAGATCAATGCCTGCAAAAATACCTGAGTAGATCAGTGCCTGCAAAAGTACCTGAGTAGATCAGTGCCTGCAAAAATACATGAGTAGATCAGTGCCTGCAAAAATACATGAGTAGATCAATGCCTGCAAAAATACCTGAGTAGATCAGTGCCTGCAAAAGTACCTGAGTAGATCAGTGCCTGCAAAAATACCTGAATAGATCAATGCCTGCAAAAATACCTGAGTAGATCAGTGCCTGCAAAAGTACCTGAGTAGATCAGTGCCTGCAAAAATACATGAGTAGATCAGTGCCTGCAAAAATACATGAGTAGATCAGTGCCTGCAGAAATACCTGAGTAGATCAGTGCCTGCAGAAATACCTGAGTAGATCAGTGCCTGCAAAAGTACCTGAGTAGATCAATGCCTGCAAAAATACCTGAGTAGATCAGTGCCTGCAGAAATACCTGAGTAGATCAGTGCCTCCAAAAATACCTGAGTAGATCAGTGCCTGCAGAAATACCTGAGTAGATCAGTGCCTGCAGAAATACCTGCGTAAATCAATGCCTGCAGAAATACCTGAGTAGATCAGTGCCGGCAAAAATACCTGAGTAGATCAATGCCTGCAAAAATACCTGAGTAGATCAGTGCCTGCAAAAGTACCTGAGTAGATCAATGCCTGCAAAAATACCTGAGTAGATCAGTGCCTGCAAAAGTACCTGAGTAGATCAGTGCCTGCAAAAATACATGAGTAGATCAGTGCCTGCAAAAATACATGAGTAGATCAGTGCCTGCAAAAGTACCTGAGTAGATCAGTGCCTGCAAAAATACATGAGTAGATCAGTGCCTGCAAAAATACATGAGTAGATCAGTGCCTGCAGAAATACCTGAGTAGATCAATGCCTGCAGAAATACCTGAGTAGATCTGTGCCTGCAAAAGTACCTGAGTAGATCAATGCCTGCAAAAATACCTGAGTAGATCAGTGCCTGCAGAAATACCTGAGTAGATCAGTGCCTGCAGAAATACCTGAGTAGATCAATGCCTGCAAAAATACCTGAGTAGATCAGTGCCTGCAAAAATACCTGAGTAAATCAATGCCTGCAAAAATACCTGAGTAGATCAGTGCCTGCAAAAGTACCTGAGTAGATCAGTGCCTGCAGAAATACCTGAGTAGATCAGTGCCTGCAGAAATACCTGAGTAGATCAATGCCTGCAAAAATACCTGAGTAGATCAGTGCCTGCAAAAATACCTGAGTAAATCAATGCCTGCAAAAATACCTGAGTAGATCAGTGCCTGCAAAAGTACCTGAGTAGATCAATGCCTGCAAAAATACATGAGTAGTTTAGTGCCTGCAGAAATACCTGAGTAGATCAGTGCCTGCAGAAATACCTGAGTAGATCAGTGCCTGCAAAAATACCTGAGTAGATCAATGCCTGCAAAAATACCTGAGTAGATCAGTGCCTGCAAAAGTACCTGAGTAGATCAGTGCCTGCAAAAATAAATGGGTAGATCAGTGCCTGCAAAAATACATGAGTAGATCAGTGCCTGCAAAAATACATGAGTAGATCAGTGCCTGCAAAAATAAATGGGTAGATCGGTACAGCTCTGCAAGCAGTTAAAAGCCTGGTAGACCAGTACCTCTGCTAAATCCTAAATAATTGTCACATGACCATCAAGCCACGCCCACAAAATAAGCCACACCCACAGAACCGGTAGTAAAAAAAAATTAGAACCCACCCCTGGCCTGGAGACTAAAAGCATACGAAGAACGGTTGCAGGATTTGGGTTTGGCTACTCTAGAGAAAAGAAGGACTGGGGAGACATGATAGCAGTCTTCAAGTATTTGAGGGGCTTCCCCAAAGAAGAGGGAGTCAAGCTATTCTCCAGAAGGCAGGAGAAGAAGCAACGGATGGAAATAGATCAACGAGAGAAGCAACCTGGAACTAAGGAGAAACTTCCTAACCGTGAAGACAATTTACCAGTGGAACAGCTTGCCACCAGAAATTATGGGCGCTCCATCACTGGAGGTTTTTAAGAAGAGACTGGACAGCCACTTGTCTGAAATGGTAGGGGGCCTGCTACTTGAGCACAGGGCTGGACTAGAAGACCTCCGAGGTCCCTTCCAGCTCATTTATTCTATTCTCTGGTGCAAAAAAAAAAAAAACCCAACCAGGATGTGTCTATTCAGGTAGTTTTCGATTTAGAGCGGTTCATTTAGTGACTTTTCAAAGTGACAATGGCACTGAAAACGGCCGTTTTTCACACTTACGACTGTTGTAGCCTGCGGACGATGCTGATCCGGCCCTCAAAGAAATCCAGTTTGACACCCCTGCTCTCTATATATAGTAGTGGCCAAAATTGTGGAAACTGTTGTGACCCCAACTCCCGAGCCTGTCCTAACAGAGGAAGAGGACTCAGAAGGTGGATGGGGAGGAACTGACAAGGCCTCCCTCTCCAGGACCCTCCTCTCTGGCAATGCCTCAGGTTCCATCTGAAGGCCAGGAGGAACAGCCAGGAGGAAGGCATATCGGAGCACCAATTGATAGGGAGCGAGGATGATGAATCCTGGCTTGATCCCAGGCAGCGTCAGAGGGAGAAGCGTGCGCAGCAACGAAAGAGGCGTGGGAGGGCCCGAGGTTGAGCTGAGTCACTGAGCCACACCCCACAAGGAATAAAAGTGGGTGGGATTGCTCTTCAGGCTTTGTGACGGACAAAGTTAAAAACCTGAGAGTCACATCGCGTTACCTGAAATCTGGCTTGTGCATATTTTGGATTGGACCTTGGCCAACTTTTGCTTCGTGGATTACTTTTTGCTACTGAACCAGACTGAGGATAACAGTCTTGCTGACTGTGAGTGAAAACTGACTTGGCAGGCATTTCGCAGTTTACTGCCAAAACTCTTATCTGCCAGGGTTTCTAGTCTGATTGCTTAATAAAATCTTGGCAGGCGTCCCTGGTTGTGTGTTTGCCTGTGTGGGGAAGGGGGACAGAACAGGAAACCTTTTGTGAAAAGTGTATTTTTGAGGTTTGATGGCTAATAACTTTTTTTCTTGGAGTTTCAAGATAATCCTATTCCACTGCTGGAATGGTCTGGGAATAGCCCAGACCTTCACCCAATGGAAAATCTAGGGAGCCGATTAAAGAAACTGGTTAGTCAGAAGCAATCCAGCAATAAAACCCAGTTAATAGAAGCCATCATTCCATCTCCGTTTCACATTAGAACAGCTGCAGAACTCAAAGACTTGGTTCACTCCATGAGAAGATGTTGTAAGGCCGTCATTCATGCTGAAGGTTACCCAGCTAAGGATTAACTGACATGGGGATCATTTTTGTATATCTCGTTTTTTTCTATGGTGATAATTTGTGTATATCTCATTTTTTTCAACGTGTTTCTCTTTTCCTCTTTATATTGTAACTGCTATTCTCATAGCAAATCCTTCATCAAAGTTATTACATTCTTGATTAAATTATCTTTCCATTGATATATAATTTTATGGTACTACTCAAAAAAAAAGTGGTGTTAGTAGCTGGTTTTAGAAAATTTATTTATTTATTTATTTATTTATTTATTTATTTATTTATTTATTTATTTATTTTATTGAATTTGTATGCTGCCCTTCTCCTAGTGGACTCAGGGCAGTGCACAGCCAGAACTAAAACACATACTAATACAAAATTTAAAATTTTTAAAAGAACTTACATACTTTGGCCCAAAATAAACTTTTCCCACAATTTTCCACAATTTTGGCCACTACTGTACTTATCCTTTCCCTCCTTCCTCCTTCCGGCATGCATTTAATTCTTTTCTCGTTTTTTTTTTTTCCCCCCTCTTTGGCTCTTATACAGGACAGACTCCCGTTCTCCCGGCAACATCACCTACCTGCCTTCCTTCTTCACCAAACTGGAGAACACCTCCCCGATGGTGAAGTCGAAGAAGCAGGAGATTTTTCGCAAGCTGAACTCGTGCGGGGGAAATGAATCCGATATGGGTAGGAGGTTCTTTTTTATTTCCTTCGTGGTTTTTCTTCTTTTTTTCTTCTTTTTTTCACCCTATTGTGTGGCATCCTGGGTGCTCTCTGAACTGGGTTGTTTTCTTGAAGACGTCTCATGGCCCAACTAGGGAACATCATCAGGGCTAGAAGGGAGGAGGGGGTTGTAGAAAGCTCAGGGATCCCCAAGGACCCCTCAGTTCAACCCTGAGCTACAGACATTCCCTTCTGCTGCTCTTTCTCGACCTCTTTAACCCTCCGAAGTTAACCCGCGTCTCTTCCTTCTCTCTCTATGAACAGCAGCTGCTCAGCCTGGGACAGAAATATTCAACTTGCCAGCAGTCACCACTTCAGGTACGGACTTTGAAAGTGAGCACAGTAGTGGGTTCCTCCCGGTTTGGCCCAGTTCGGCCGAGCCGGTAGAGTTGACAATATGACGTCACCGAACCAGTTCTCTTTGGGAGTTGAGCCTTACCGTCCCATCTGTCCCCCCCCCGCGTTATTCTTACCTTTTATTTGGCCCCACCCCCAATTTTTCGCTGCCTCCTGAGTCCCAGCTGATCGGCTGGAAGGAAAAAAACTGTTTAAACTCTTGCCGTGGGGCTTCAAAGGGCCGCCCTACAGCTGATCAGTGTTAAAAGGCAGTGTGGTGGTAGACCGGTGCCTGCAAAAATAAATGAGTAGACCGGTGCCTCCAAAAACAAATGAGTAGACCGGTGCCTGCAAAAACAAATGGGTAGACGGAACGCTCCAAGAACAAATGAGTAGACCGGTACAGCTCTGCAAGCAGTTAAAAGCCTGGTAGACCAGTACCTCTGCTAAATCCTAAAGAATTGTCACATGACCATCAAACCATGCCCACAAAATAAGCCACGTGTTGAGGGTAAAACTGCCCTCCGCAAAGTAGTGCAACGGACCAGACAGCAAATAGATACGTTGCTTAGCAAAAACACACAGATACTCACAGACTCTGAAC
The DNA here is from genome assembly GCA_022577455.1 of Arizona elegans. Classification (NCBI taxonomy): domain Eukaryota; kingdom Metazoa; phylum Chordata; class Lepidosauria; order Squamata; family Colubridae; genus Arizona; species Arizona elegans. Next base: position 17,625,789 of record JAKOOJ010000017.1, read on the forward strand.
GTTTAAAGAAAAATAAACAGTCTTTACCTGTAGTATAAAACAAACTTGGCTTCTTAAAACAAACAATCACGGTTCAACACAAAACATAGTTTGCTTACAATTCCCGTTCTCTTCAGTAACGCAGACACAGTTCCTTTCAGCAGTTCAACCTTCTCATAGCAGGAGCAGAAGTGAATGAACTTCCTGCCTTCTTTTATGTCTGCTTAGCACAGCCAATTAGTCATCTTTGTAGCAGTTAAAGTTACAGAACATAGTTTTCTATATATTATCTACCCAACCGTAGGATAAGCATCGCAACACCACGTCCACAGAACCGGTAGTAAAAAATTTTAGAACCCACCCCTGAGCGAGCAGGTGTTTCACGACGCGTTTCGGTCTTCCCATTTGCCTCCGGAAGTTGCGAATGCTCCAACACTGGAAGTTTTTAAAAAGAGATTGGGTAACCATTTATCTGAAATGGGGTAGGGTTTCCTGCCTAAGCAGCGGGTTGGACTAGAAGACCTCCGAGGTCCCTTCCAACTGTTAATTCTATTCTAGGGCTGGAAAGGGGTCTCTCGTACGAGCATCGCCCCTTTTCTCTCACGGGTTTTTCCTCTCTCCTTCCTCTCCCTTCCAGGTTCGGTGAGCGCCCGAGGCCCGTCCTTAGCCGATCCCGCCAGCAACCTGGGTCTGGAAGACATTATCCGCAAAGCCCTGATGGGCAGCTTCGACGACAAAGGGGAGGACCACAGCCTGGTCATGGGGCAGCCCATGGGATTGGTGCCTAGCGGGTCCAGCGGATCGTTACCAACGAACAGCGAAACTCGACGGGAGGAAACCAGCCCCTCCCCCAATCCCGGTGAGCATTTCGGGGGCCGGTTTTGGTCCCTTTGAAGGTAGACGTGATGTTGAGATGGATCTCCCGCTACCTGGATTCTTTGCAAGGTGGTGTCAGACTACAACTCCCATCTTTCCCCCATTCTCCCAGCAGGTTCAGCCTTATCTTTCCTGCTGGTTTTGGTGGGGGGTTGAATGGCCGCCTTTTTAAAAGGCTGGTGATGGGGAAAGGGAGATTTGTCCTTGCTATGAGTAGTCCTCGACTTACGACCGTTCGTTGAGCGGCCGAAGTTACCGCGGCACTGAGAAAACCAGCTCAAGACCGGTTTTTCACACTTGCGACCGTTGCGGCACCCCCGTGGTCGCATGATCAAAATTCTTGGCAAACTGACTCCTATTTATGACGGTCGCAGTGTGTCGTGTTCCCCCCCCCCCCCGCGGTCACGCAATCCTGTTGGGCGACCTTCTGTACCAGCCAAGTTAACGGGGCAAGCCGGATTCACTTAACAACTGTGTGGCTCACTTATCGACTGCCGTGATTCGCTTAACAACTCCGGCAAGACAGGTCGTAAAATGGGGCGAAACTCACTGAACAGCCGTCACGCTTAGCAACAGAAATGTTGGGATCAGCTTTGGTCGTACGTCGAGGACTACCTGAAGCGCGTTCTGTTGGGGAGTTTCTGAATTCAGCTGGCCTGTGCTGATACGGTTGCATTCTTCACACAAAAACACACACACACACAAACACAAACGCATATTTCCCCAGAGCTGAGCTGGCAGATTGCGGTAAGAAAGGGTTCCATTTTTGGTATATATAGAAGAACCCCAAAATGATTGGGATCTTCTCATCATATAGAAAAATAGTATTTGCAAAATGTGTATGTATGCTTAACAAGGTAGAGATAAGAAAACCAGGACATGGGTTATAATAGCCCACGGAAAAAGGACATTTATATCAGTGCTTCCCATCTTAAGCTGTTTAAAGGTGCATGGACTTCCACTCCCAGAATTCCCCAGCCAGCATGGTTTAAGATAAGTAGACTCAAACTCTCAGAATCCCCCAGCCAGCATCCTTTAAGATGGGTGGACTTCCACTCCCAGAATTCCCCAGGCAGCCGTGCTTTAAGAGGGGTGGACTTCCACTCCCAGAATTCCCCAGGCAGCCATGCTTTAAGAGGGGTGGACTTCCACTCCCAGAATTCCCCAGGCAGCTATGCTTTAAGAGGGGTGGACTTCCACTCCCAGAATTCCCCAGGCAGCCATGCTTTAAGAGGGGTGGTCTTCCACTCCCAGAATTCCCCAGCCAGCATGCTTTAAGAGGGGTGGACTTCCACTCCCAGAATTCCCCAGGCAGCCATGCTTTAAGAGGGGTGGTCTTCCACTCCCAGAATTCCCCAGGCAGCCATGCTTTAAGAGGGGTGGACTTCCACTCCCAGAATTCCCCAGCCAGCATGCTTTAAGAGGGGTGGACTTCCACTCCCAGAATCCCCCAGCCAGTCATGCTTTAAGAGGGGTGGACTTCCACTCCCAGAATTCCCCAGCCAGCCATGCTTTAAGAGGGGTGGACTTCCACTCCCAGAATCCCCCAGCCAGTCATGCTTTAAGAGGGGTGGACTTCCACTCCCAGAATTCCCCAGGCAGCCATGCTTTAAGAGGGGTGGACTTCCACTCCCAGAATTCCCCAGGCAGCTATGCTTTAAGAGGGGTGGACTTCCACTCCCAGAATTCCCCAGGCAGCCATGCTTTAAGAGGGGTGGTCTTCCACTCCCAGAATTCCCCAGCCAGCATGCTTTAAGAGGGGTGGACTTCCACTCCCAGAATCCCCCAGCCAGTCATGCTTTAAGAGGGGTGGACTTCCACTCCCAGAATTCCCCAGCCAGACATGCTTTAAGAGGGGTGGACTTCCACTCCCAGAATCCCCCAGCCAGTCATGCTTTAAGAGGGGTGGACTTCCACTCCCAGAATTCCCCAGGCAGCCATGCTTTAAGAGGGGTGGTCTTCCACTCCCAGAATTCCCCAGCCAGTCATGCTTTAAGATGGGTGGACTTCCACTCCCAGAATCCCCCAGCCAGTCATGCTTTAAGAGGGGTGGACTTCCACTCCCAGAATTCCCCAGCCAGCAGCTTTAAGATGGGTGGACTTCCACTCCCAGAATCCCCCAGGCAGCAATGCTTTAAGAGGGGTGGACTTCCACTCCCAGAATCCCCCAGCCAGCCTGCTTTAAGAGGGATGGACTTCCACTCCCAGAATCCCCCAGCCAGCCATGCTTTAAGAGGGGTGGACTTCCACTCCCAGAACTCCCCAGCAGACATGCTTTAAGAGGGGTGGACTTCCACTCCCAGAATTCCCCAGCCAGCAGCTTTAAGAGGGGTGGACTTCCACTCCCAGAATCCCCCAGCCAGCATGCTTTAAGAGGGGTGGACTTCCACTCCCAGAATCCCCCAGCCAGTCATGCTTTAAGAGGGGTGGACTTCCACTCCCAGAATTCCCCAGCCAGCCATGCTTTAAGAGGGGTGGACTTCCACTCCCAGAATCCCCCAGCCAGCCATGCTTTAAGAGGGGTGGACTTCCACTCCCAGAATCCCCCAGCCAGCATGCTTTAAGAGGGGTGGACTTCCACTCCCAGAATTCCCCAGCCAGCATGCTTTAAGAGGGGTGGATTTTAACTCCCAGAATCCCCCAGGAAGCCTGCTTTAAGAGGGGTGGACTTCCACTCCCAGAATCCCCCAGGCAGCCATGCTTTAAGAGGGGTGGTCTTCCACTCCCAGAATTCCCCAGGCAGCCATGCTTTAAGAGGGGTGGTCTTCCACTCCCAGAATTCCCCAGGCAGCCATGCTTTAAGAGGGGTGGTCTTCCACTCCCAGAATTCCCCAGGCAGCCATGCTTTAAGAGGGGTGGTCTTCCACTCCCAGAATTCCCCAGGCAGCCATGCTTTAAGAGGGGTGGTCTTCCACTCCCAGAATTCCCCAGGCAGCCATGCTTTAAGAGGGGTGGTCTTCCACTCCCAGAATTCCCCAGCCAGCATGCTTTAAGAGGGGTGGACTTCCACTCCCAGAATCCCCCAGCCAGTCATGCTTTAAGAGGGGTGGACTTCCACTCCCAGAATTCCCCAGGCAGCCATGCTTTAAGAGGGGTGGACTTCCACTCCCAGAATTCCCCAGGCAGCTATGCTTTAAGAGGGGTGGACTTCCACTCCCAGAATTCCCCAGGCAGCCATGCTTTAAGAGGGGTGGACTTCCACTCCCAGAATTCCCCAGGCAGCTATGCTTTAAGAGGGGTGGACTTCCACTCCCAGAATTCCCCAGGCAGCCATGCTTTAAGAGGGGTGGTCTTCCACTCCCAGAATTCCCCAGACAGCATGCTTTAAGAAGGGTGGACTTCCACTCCCAGAATTCCCCAGGCAGCCATGCTTTAAGAGGGGTGGACTTCCACTCCCAGAATTCCCCAGCCAGCCTGCTTTAAGAGGGGTGGACTTCCACTCCCAGAATTCCCCAGGCAGCCATGCTTTAAGAGGGGTGGTCTTCCACTCCCAGAATTCCCCAGGCAGCCATGCTTTAAGAGGGGTGGTCTTCCACTCCCAGAATTCCCCAGACAGCATGCTTTAAGAAGGGTGGACTTCCACTCCCAGAATTCCCCAGCCACCATGCTTTAAGAGGGGTGGACTTCCACTCCCAGAATTCCCCAGCCAGCCTGCTTTAAGAGGGGTGGACTTCCACTCCCAGAATTCCCCAGGCAGCCATGCTTTAAGAGGGGTGGTCTTCCACTCCCAGAATTCCCCAGCCAGTCATGCTTTAAGAGGGGTGGACTTCCACTCCCAGAATCCCCCAGCCAGCATGCTTTAAGAGGGGTGGATTTTAACTCCCAGAATCCCCCAGGAAGCCTGCTTTAAGAGGTGAAATCCGCTGATTCTTATTGGTGCTCCCCATAACTCCCTTCCTCCTCCTCTTCCTCTTCTTCCAGGTGGGGGGCTCAGCAAGCAGAAGCTGATGGGGAAATCCGGGAGCAGGAAGTCCAAGTCCCCACTTCCTGGCCAGGGCTACCTGGGAACGGAGCGCCCCTCCTCGGTCTCCTCGGTGCATTCGGAAGGGGACTATCACCGGCAGACCCCCGCCTGGTCGTGGGAAGACCGGCCTTCTTCGACAGGTGAGCCCAGCCAGCACGGCCCAGGTGTTTCTCTGTGTGAGTGCGGGCCGTCCAGATGTTTAGGACACTCTTATTATTAAAGAAGTGAGACCGCTAAGTGAGACCGTTGTTAAGCAAGGTTCGCCCCGATTTTACGACCTTCCTTGCTACAGTTATGTTAAGTGAACCACTAGAGTTATTAAATTAGCAACACGCTGGTTAAATAAATCTAGCTTCCCCCGTTGACTTGGCTTGTCAGACGGTCGCAAAAAGGATATCACATAACCCCGGGACAGTGGAACCGTCATAAGTACGAGACAGTTGTCAAATGGCCGGATTTTGAGTCCAAAATTTATGCTGTTAAGGGAAACATTGGTTAAGGGAGTTCCCCCCGCCCCCCCCCCCGTTTACGACTTTTCTTGCCACGGTTGTTAAGTGAATCGTTGCGTTTGTTAAATGAGTCACGTGGTTGTTAAATGAATCTGGCTTCCCCATTGAAAGGGGATCACGTGACCTCCTATTTGAACCTCCTGTTCAAACGGCCGCTAAACAAGTTATTATAAGTCAAGCACTCTCTGCGACCCAATTACCCCAACCCCCATCATCCTATCCTATCCAAACGGTCGCTAAACGAGTTATTTCAAGTCAAGGAATCCTTGCGGCCAAATTACCCCAAACCCCATCAATCCCTCCTATTCCAACGGTCACTAAACAAGTTATTTTTAAGTCGAGCACTCCCTGCGGCCGTATTTCCCCAAAGCCCAACATCCCCTCCTATCCAAACACTCGCTAAACAAGTTATTGCAAGTCGAGGACTATGAACAAAAGTTGACAGATAAATGATATAGATAATAGAAAGTTAAATGAGGGATAAGACAAAAAAAGAAATAGAAACTCAGATATGACACCAGAGTAAATGGAAAAGGAGGAGGGGAAAGAAAGAAGATTATAAATATAAATGTACAATTATGAAATGATAGATTGGGTACAATGGGAAAGAAATTGAAAAGAAATTTCAAGACCTCGGCGCCTTCCGTCGTGCCCTCAAAACCTTCTTTTTCCAGCAAGCCGGGCTGGCCTAACACTTTTTTAAATGTTTTAATTGTTTGTTATTGTTTTTAATCATGGGGCCAAATTTATATATATCTTTTTAATTGTATTTTAATGTTTGTAGTTTATGCTTTTACTTTGGCTCTTCACCGCCCGGAGTCCTCAGGGAGAAGGGCGGTATACAAATTTAAAAATAAATAAATAAAATAAATAAATAAAGTATATATTATTAAAAAATTGGAGTTGCTCGGATACCAACAATATTTGCACAACAATATTTGTAGCGGGGGGGCCGAAAGCCCTACTAAGCAGGTATATACAAAAAAGTATGAAGGCTATTGCTTAACGGATTGTAAGCCGCCCTGAGTCTCCGGTGAAGGGCGGCATATAAATCGAACCAACAAATAAATAAATAAACAAACAAAGTAGGAGGATAGGAGAGAGGAGGAGAGGGAGAGAGAGGAATGGAAGAAAGGAGAAGGGGAGGAAGAAAGGATAGGGGACAAGAGCAGGGGAGAAGGGAAAAAGAAGGGAGGAGTGGGGGAGAGGAAGGGGAAGTAGGGGAGGAGAGGAGAGGAGGGGAAAGAAAGAAGAAGGAGAAGAAGGTTTGTTGTGAAAAGAGGGAAAAGAGAGTAAAAGAGCAACTCCAAATGTGATTAAAATGTCTTATTTCTATGCTTTCGTTAGAAAAATAATATGTATATATACGATCGATTATGGATAAGAGAATGTACATTTACAATATGTGTATAAGAAATAAAAATAAAAAACTTTTTTCAAACAAAAAAAAAAAGAACTCCCTGCGGCCGAATTACCCCCCAAACCCCATCCCTCCACGCCGCTCAAACGGTCCCTGCGCGGACGGTCGTAAGTCGAGGAACGCCAAACCTCTAACCCGCCTCTCCCCTCTTCTTCCCCCCCCACACCCCCTCCCTCCCCACAGGTTCCACGCAGTTCCCCTACAACCCGCTGACCATCCGGATGCTGAGCAACACGCCCCCCACCTCCATGGCCTGTGCGCCCCCCTCCGCCAGCCAGGCCGCTGCAGCCGCCGCCGCGCACCAGCCCAGCCGGATATGGGAGCGGGAACCGGCCCCTCTGCTCTCCGCCCAGTACGAGACACTTTCCGACAGCGACGACTGACACGGACGGACGGACAGACGGAACGTAGCTTGCCCTGCTTTGGGGAAGAAAAGAAAAAACGAGAGACACGCACACACAAACACGGAAAGGAAAGGAAAGAATGAAAGGAAAGAAAGAAAGAAAGAAAGAAAGAAAGAAAGAAAGAAAGAAAGAAAGAAAGAAAGAAAGAAAGAAAGAAAGAAAGAAAGAAATATTCAGCAGGGAAGTTTGCAAAATGGCTGCATTTTTATTTTTAAAAAAAGCCACAAACTGCCCCACACGCCCCGAGGTTGTCGGAAGGAGAGAAATACGGGATTTTTTCCCCTTTTTCCCCCCGCCGGCATCCCGAAGATAAATACGTGTAAAGAGTTTTGGGTTTGTTTTTTTGTTTTTTTCTTTTTTTAAAAGAGGGGGAAAAAAAAATAAATAGGACGTGTTATTCCCGACCTCTCTACGAAAAAGGAAGAAGAAGAAAAAAAAAAAAAAGAGGAAAAAAAATTATCTTTCTTCTGTAAATAGAATAACTTTTTCTGCAGTGTATTTCCGCACGGCCACCCCTTCCTCCCCCCTCCCCACTTCCACCCCCCCACCCCCACCCCCCACTCACTTTCAACCCTGGCTAGACTTTCTGGTGTTCAAAATCATTGTTGTAAACTTTGGGGGTCGTTATATATATATGCATATATATATATATATATATATTTTTCAAGGCCTTGTCTCAAGAGTTAAGACGCTTCCGAAATTTTTGGGGTGCAAGCAAGTGGACACCCCTTCCTTTTGCATCATCTGTCTGTAGAAATGGGGAGGGGGAGAGAGAGAGAGAGACCTTTGGGGCATCATCCTTTCTCTTTAGGGGAGGGGGCAATTTGGCCCAAACAGGTTGCTCCTTCCTTCCTCCCTCTTTCCTTTTTCCTTCCTTCCTTCCTCCCTCCCTCCCTCCCTTTCCCTTTTCCTTCTTACCTTCCCTCCTTCAGTCATTCATTCCTCCCTCCCTCTTTTCTCTTCCTTTCTTTCTCTTCCTTTTTACTCTTCCTTCTTTCCTTACTCTTTTCCCCCTCCCTCCCTTCCTTTCTCCCTCCCTTCCTTCTTCTTTCCCTTTTCCTTCCTTCCTTCCTCTTCCCTTCCTTTCTTCTTTTCCCTTCCTTCCTCTTTTCCCTTTCTCTTCCTTCTTTCCTTACTCTTTTCCCCCTCCCTCCCTCCTTCCCTCCCTTTCTCCTTCTCCCTTTTCCTTCCTTCCTTCCTTCCCCCTTTTCCTCCCTCCCTCCCCCTTTTCCCTTCCTTTCTTCCTCTTTTCCCTTTCTTCCTCTTTTCCCTTTCTCTTCCTTCTTTCCTTACTCTTTTCCCCCTCCCTCCTTCCCTCCCTTTCTCCCTCTCTCCCTTTTCTTTCCTTCCTTCCTCCTTTCCCTTTTCCTTCCTCCCTCCCTCTTTTCCCTTCCTTTCTTCCTCTTTTCCCTTCCTTCCTTCCTCTTTTCCCTTTCTCTTCCTTCTTTCCTTACTCTTTTTTCCCCTCCCTCCTTCCCTCCCTTTCTCCCTCCCTCCCTTTCCCTTCCTTCCTTCCTCTTTTCCCTTCTGTCTTCCTTTCCTTGCCCTTTTCCCTTTCTCTTCTTTCCTCCCCCCTCCCTCCTTCTTTGCTCCCTTCCTCCGTCTTTTCTTACATAGCACCCCGCTTGCTCTCCAGCGCGACTTGCCTTCTCCCCCCACCCCAAAATCTAAACCCTCTGCCCTCCCCTCGTCCTCACCCTCCTCCCTCTTTTTCTGTGGTTGTTAAAAAACTTGTGGAAAAGATGTTTTGTTTTGTTTTCCTTTTGAAAACTGACCCCCTCCCGCGAGATCTGTACATTTGAAATCTCCGGTCTGCTGGAATAACCGAGATCTTTTTCATGATTATGCCATGCTGTCATTTTAATTTTTTGTTTTGTTTTGTTCGTGTTTTTTTCTTTTTTTTCCGTACAGTTGATTTTGCTCAGCAACACTGGGAAAAAAACCATTGCATGGGCCTTTCTCTCTCAAAATGTCCAAGCTTTATTCTCCTCCTAATTTTTGTTTTTTTTTAAATTTTCTTTTTCAGCCCTTCCTTCCCATAAACTCTCTTCTCCTTTTCCTGTCTTCCCTCCCAAATCATCAGCTGCTTTTTCTCCGGATAGAAAGCAAAACGTCTGGTCGATCTCCAGCCGGAGCGAGGCCAAGTCTCAAATTTTGTTCCTTCAACGGAAATCTCTGCATCCCAAATTCACATTTCTTCCCATAAAAAAAATAAAATAAATAAATTGTGGATTTGGTCAAAAACTCTGGCCCGTTCGGTTGGCCTCGCTAGAGAATTTTCCACGCATTTTTTTTTTTTTGGGGTGGGGGCAAAAGGAGGCTCCGATCGCTTGGCAGGCGGCTTCCGGTGGGCGTTTGGAAACCACAGATGGATGGGGCTGGGGTCGAAAAGCCGATTTTGTGTAACGGTGAGAAGATTTGCGAAAGAATTCGAACCTTGGACCGGGTCGAGCTTTTCGGAGAATCTCAACCAAGAAAAACAAAAAACCTTGAATTTAAAGATAAATATGACCTGTAAATCTCTTTTTTCTCTCCTTTTGTTTCATGAAAAAGGCTCAAATTTTCCTCTGGGGCATTATAGGATAGCATAGCATTGGTAAATTTTTAGGGGCAGCGTTAACTAAATCTCGACAACTTTTAAGGGGTTGTGGACTTCAATTCCCAGAATTCCCCTGTCCGCCGGGGAATCCTGGGAGTTGAAGTCCACCCCACTTCAATGTCCTGGAGATTGGAAAACACAGCTTTTAAAAAAAAATTGCTGAAAGCTCATTTCTGGAGAGGAGATCCACCTCCCACAATCCTGGAACGGTACCCATTCCTACAGCTGTGCAGATGGGAGTTGTAGTCCTCTGCAGAGCAGAGAGAAATCGCAACTTTTAGCAACCGCAATTGACACCTGTCATTTCATCCCAATAGGGTGCGTTGTTCCCTTTCATGTTTTCATCTGAGGTTTGATTAAAAAATCAAAATTAAATAAAATCTCCCATCGGGCTTGCTATATAACATTGCAGGGTGTGAAGAAGAAGAGGGGGGGAAAAAAGGGGGAGGCAGAAGTTGTGTTGCCTTTTAAGCCGTTTTCTCCTTTCACGCAACAAAACGCACCATCAGAAACCCACACGGGGGGGGGGGGGCAACAACGTTGTATTTATGAATAAAGAAATAAGTCAGAATGCAAGAATTTGCAGAATTGCAAAGGTTTTTTTTGCAACTCTTGTCATTTGCAAATTTATCTCGTTGACTATTCAGCGGTCGGCAGGCGAAATGCAAGAGATTGCAGACTTCGTCAAAGCCCAGAAAAAATAATAATAATAATTGGAATATTTTGCAAAATTCCAAAGATTTTGTGATATTTTTTTTTTTTTAAATGGTCTACTTTGCACAGGGAATTTGCCCCTTTCTGTGATTTTGAATAACATTTCCTACTTTGGGAGGTAGAATAGATATTCTGGGGGTTTTTGTCTCCTGTCAATCATTTCTGACCCCTGCTGTTGTTCTTCCCCTTAGTAAGTTCAGCAATTCTTAATTTTTCTGGGGGGTGGGGAGTGGAGAAGACGAATCCCAAATGCCCCCCCCCACTTATGTCCCTGTTCTGTTGGTGCCCATGCATTTTACCCCAAGTAAAATGGTGACTTCTACAATTCAGACCAATCAAATAATAATAAAAAAGGCAGGTTTGCGAAAATTTCCTACAAGTCCGTCTTTTCTCGGGGTGGGGGTCTAGGGGTGGAAAGGTGGGCATTTAAAATCTGCATTCCTGAGCAGGAATTTCATCATGGCTGCACCCAGAATAATTGGGGAGGGGATCTTTGCCCCCTCTCCCCATTTTCACCCATGAACCCCAAGAGAGCCTGTGGGGGGAGCTGCCACTGTCTGCTGGCCCCTTGAGTAAAATCTTAAATCTGTTCCCTATTGTTGTAGGGTACAAAGGAAGGTGTGAGAATTACAGCAAAACAGAAGTTTTTCTCAAACTTGAAAGGGGTGGACTTCAACTCCCAGTTTGCTAATAAACAGGCTGGCTGGGGAATTCTGGGAAATGAAGCCCACCCATCTTAAAGCATTGCTGGCTGGGGAATTCTGGGAATTGAAGTCCACCCTCTTACAGCATGTCTGGCTGGGGGATTCTGGAAGTGAAAATCCACCCATCTTAAAGCATGCGGGTTGGGGGATTCTGGGAATTGAAGTCCACCCCTCTTAAAGCATGGCTGGCTGGGGGATTCTGGGAGTTTTTTTTTTTTAATTTGATTTATATGCCCCCCTTCTCCGGAGACTCGGCGGCTTACAATGCGTTAAGCAATAGCCTTCATACTTTTGTATATTTTATACAAAGTCAGCTTATTGCCCCCACAATCTGGGTCCTCAATTTACCTACCTTAGAAAGGATGGAAGGCTGAGTCGACCTTGAGCCTGGGGAGATTCGAACCTGCAGTAATTGCAGGCAGCTGTGTTAATAACAGGGTGCATTAAACCACTGTACTACCAAGGCTCCTTGAAGTCCACCCCTCTTAAATCACGGCTTGCTGGGGAATTCTGGGAGTGGAAGTCCACCCATCTTAAAGCACTGCTGGATGGGGGATTCTGGGAGTGGAAGTCCACCATCCTTAAAGTTGCCAAGGTTGAGAAAAGGTCCCCTAATCTTCCACCTTAACTCAATAACTTCACTTTTTCTAAAAGTTTTTGGGGAAAGAGCATCCTAAATATTGACAGGACTAAAAACGACAACCTGGCCAAACTTCCCATCTCCTCAACAGAGCTTCTTGAGTTTCAACCCCCTTCTTGAATCCATCGGCTCCAGAGATTTGAACCCAGGTCCTCTCTGCAAACTATTTGACTGCTGCACCCAGATGTCATCCAGGGAAAAATCGGCTTCATGAGATCAAGGTTGGACCTTCCGGGTTTCAAATTCACAGGAAAAAAATTTTTTTTACCTCATTCTCCTCGTTGGCCTTTCCTACCTGCCCCACATTTTGTCGTACAGATAGTCTTCGACTTACGACCACAATTGAGCCCAACATTTCCGTTGCTAAAGCGAGACAACTGCTAAGTGAGCTTTGGCCCCGTTTCACTATACTTTCCACAGTTGTTAAGCGTTATCACCGCGATTGTTTAAATTAATAACACCGTTGTTAAGCGAGGCTGGCTTCCCCCACTGACTTTGCTGCTCAGAAAATCCCAAATTTTGATTACGCGATCTTGGGGGATGCTGGAACGGTCGTTAAGTGTGACAAACGAGTCCCTTTTTCCAGCACCATTGCGACTTCGAACGGTCACTAAATGAATTTTTGTAAGTCAAGGACAGCCTGTAGTTAACGCCAACCTATAGGGGACGCCTTTTGCAGGCCTCCATGAGGTCCAGTGAGACGATTGGGAAATAATAAATTTTATTGCTTAAGCTGCAGATATCTCCGCTTTTATTCGGCCCCGGAGATCCAAACGGTCACTAAATGAACTTGTTGTATATCAAGGACAACCTGACAATGGTGTGTAGGTTCTCTTGCTTGGGGGGGGGGGGTTGGACTAGATGGCCTACAAGGTCCCTTCCAACTCCGTTACATCTAATCTGTAGTTAACGCCAACCAGGAGGGGGATGCCTTTTGCAAGCCTCCATGAGGTCTAGTGGCATGACTGGGAAATTTAAAAATAATACATTTTATTGCTTAAGCTGCAGATATCTCTGCTTTATTCGGCCCCGGGGGCTCCAAATTGGGGCTGTTCTCGGGGGTCCTCGCCTTCTGCCCTCCAGCTGGCATCCCCTAGGCTCCGTCCTCGTGAGCAGGGCGCAGATCGAGGGCTGCCCCACGCGATCCGCGCCGTGTTGACCCCGCAAGCGGAAAAGAAAGCCTATTGCAATTCGGACTCCAATGGCGGAAAGCCGGGCCGGTCACTCCTTCTGCCCCTCGGCGCCATCCTTGCCCGCGTCCGTCTCCTCCAATCCGGACTTCCCTTTGGATCTCATCCGCTTCCTCTTGGCCAGCTGACCCAGTTCCCTCATGATGTATCGCACAGCGACGCCGTCGCCAGATTTCTCGGCCACTTCCAAGGCGGTTTTGTAAACCTGCCTGGCCTGGGAATATTCTCCTGGAAAAGAGTTAATATAGAAAATACAGGTAAGTCCTTGACTTATGACCGTTCGTTTAGTGACCGAAGTTACAAAACGGTCCTGAAAAACGTGACTTCGGGCCGTTTTTTGCACTTAACAACCCTCGCAACATCTCCACGGTCACGGGATCAAGATTCGGACGCTTGGCCACTGACTCATTTTTACGACGGTTTTCATGTTCCTTAGCGGTCACGTGATTCCCCTTGGGCGACCTCCTGACATGCAACGTCAACGGGGGAAGCCGGATTCACTTAACAACCAACTTAACCACTGCAGTGATTCACTTAACAACCAGGGCAAGAAAGGTCATAGAATTGGGAGTGACTCACTTAATAACCACCTTGTTTTAGCGATGGGAATTCTGGCCGCCAATTGCGGTTGTGAAGTCAAGGTCTACCTGTACATAGCTAAGAGAGCAAGTTGAGTGTAGGGGTTAAAGGCACCTGGCTAAAAAGCAGGAGATCTGAATTCTAATCCTGCTTTAATCATGAAAACCAATTGGGGAACTTTGGGCCAATCACCAGGAGACAGTGACTTCTAGTCCCGCCTTACGCATGACAGTTGGCTGTATGATTTTGGACCAATCACCAGGAGACAGTGAGTTCTAGTCCCGCCTTAGGCGTGAAAGTTGGTTTTTTTGGACCAATCACCAGGAGTCAATGACTTCTAGTCCCGCCTTACGCATAACCGTTGGCTTTTTTGGACCAATCACCAGGAAACATTGAGTTCTAGTCCCACCTTACGCACAAAAGTTGGGTTTTTTTGGACCAATCACCAGGAGACATTGAGTTCTAGTCCTGCCTTACACATGACCATTGGCTTTTTTGGACCAATGACCAGGAGACGGTGAGTTCTAGTCCCGCCTTACGCATGAAATTGTTTTTTTGGGGGGGGACCAATCACCAGGAGACGGTAAGTTCTAGTCCCGCCTTACGCATGACCATTGGCTTTTTCGGACCAATCACCAGGAGACGGTGAGTTCTAGTCCCGCCTTACACATGACAATTGGCTGTATGATTTTGGACTAATCGCCAGGAGACAGTGAGTTCTAGTTCTGCCTTAGGCATGAAATTGTTTTTTTTTTGAGACCAATCACCAGGAGACGGTGAGTTCTAGTCCCGCCTTAGACATGACTGTTGGCTTTTTTTGGACCAATCACCAGGAGAGGGTGAGTTCTAGTCCTGCCTTAGGCAGGACTAAAGCCGGTTGGGTGACTTTTGGGCCAGTTCCTTTCTCTGAGACCAACCTACCTCACAGGGTTGTTGTGGGAAAAATAGGAGGAGAAAGTATGCTTTCCGCCTTGAATTATTTGTAAAGAACAATAAAGGCGGTTAATAATAAAAGCACCCAAAAGTGTTTTTTCCTAAAATCAACTGAAAATTCACTGTTTTTTTTTCTTTGAAAATGTTTCGCTTTTCATGATTTGAGAATCTAGACAGAAATAATAAAATATTATAAAATAATATTTATGGAAAATAAAAATAAAACAAAACAGTTCCATAATAACAATACAATACAATACAATAATACAATACAGGCAGTCCTCGACTTACGACCACAATGGCGCCCGAAATTTCTGTTGCTAAAAGGAGAGCAATTTGTCAAGTGAGTTTTTGCCCCGATTTTCGACCCTTCTCGCCGCTTTGGTTAAGTGTATCACTGCGGTTGTTAATTTACTAACACCGTCGTTAAGTGAATCTGCTCCCCTCCCCATTGACTTTAAAGGTCGCAAGAGGGGATCACGTCACAGCGGGACACGGCAATCCCGTCATAAATACGAGTCAGTTGCCACGCACCTGAAGTTCGATCACGTGACCACGGGGACGCTGTAATGGTCGTTAAGCGTGAAAAGCCGTCCTAAGTCACTTTTTCCAGTTCCGTGGTAACTTTGAACAGTCACTAAATGAAGTGTTGTAAGTCAAGGACTAGCTGTATGATACAAACGCTGCTTAAGGGCTTTTTTTCCAGATCAGGAAAAACAAAAAAATCAAGTTTTCGTTCATCT
Organism: Arizona elegans; assembly: GCA_022577455.1. Taxonomy (NCBI): domain Eukaryota; kingdom Metazoa; phylum Chordata; class Lepidosauria; order Squamata; family Colubridae; genus Arizona; species Arizona elegans. The sequence goes on from JAKOOJ010000017.1 coordinate 17,641,043, forward strand.
GGGCAAAAACGAGCATTTCCCAGAGGGAGGGGAAAAAAAGTCAAAAATGCAGCTGAATTGTCACTTTTATTCTGCGACTCTTCTAACAGACTAAGAGAGTGGGAAGGGACCTTGGAGGTCATCTAGTCCAGCGGTCACCAACTGGGGGTCCGCGAGAAAATTTTGGTGGTCCGCAGAAAAATTATTTGCATTTTTTATATTGCACTAAATCAGGGGTCCTCTAACTACGGCCCCTGGGCTGGATACGTGCAATGAATGTTTGTGTTGCTGCAGAGAGTCTCCCTCTTTGGGGTCTTTTTGTGTGGGTCGGAGGGGGGCAGAAATTCCGACTTGGGTCTGCTTCAGCCTCCTGGTGGGGGGCTTTGGGCGAAGGCTGGAGGGAAGAGCCGCTGGTGGCAAAGAGCCGAGGGGCCTCGTTCCAGTGGGACTGCCTCATGGCCTGCAACTGGCTGACCATCTCAGCCCGCTGAGCCTCCAGGCGCCGGTACCTGGCCTTGCACTCCCGCAGGTCTTCCCTCTACTTGGATAGCCTATGCTCCTAGTCCTCAGTGAGGTGCTTCTGCTGAGCCTCCTCAGCCAGATCCAATTTGAACTGAGCTCTTTTGCCAATTTTCTCCTGGTGGCTGCTTAGCTCCAAAAACTGCTCCCTGTTGGGGTCCTAAGGAGCCCGGGCGGGCAGGCGAAGAGGGGCTGGGAAGGGGAGGGGCGAATAGAGACCGGCGAGGCGCCCTGCAACATGAGTGACATCGAGTTGGCCACACCCAACCAGTCACATGATCACCTAGCCACACCTACAAAGCCGGTCATTAGGCAGATCGTATTAGTGGTCCGCGGGATTTAAACTTTATTTATTTATTTATTTTATTTTTAGTAAATTTGTATACTGCCCTTCTCCTGCTGGACTCAGGGTGGTGCACAGCCAAAAATAAATAAAAAAAAAAAAACATTCCAATACAAAATTTAAATTTTTTTAAAAAAAAATTACACAACTTTGGCCCGAAATTTAAAACATCCCAACTAAAACCCATAGACAATTAAAAATCTAACGTCTCAAAAGGGGATGAATTAGGAATTATTGGTGGTCCCTGAAGTCCGAAAGGTTGGTGATTCCTGATCTAATCCAACCCCCTCACTCAAGCAGGAGACTCTACACACCATTTCTGACCGATGGCAGTCCAGTCTCTTCTTGAAAGCTTCCAGGGATGAAGCTCCCACAACTTCTGAATGACAGAATAATAACGGAATAAACAGAGCCTGGAAGGGACCTTTGGAGGTCATCTAGTCCAACCCCGCCCTCCAGCCCAAGCAGGAGACCCTACACACCATTTCCGGCAAATGGCAGCCCAGTCTCTTCTTGAAAGTCCCCATCTCCCTGCCCCACGACGCTGATTCGAACCCGTCTCTCACCTCTATGGATCAGGATGCCGGCCAGGTTATTCAAGATAATGTGGGTATCCGTGTGCTCGGTTTGCTGGGCCAGTTCCGCAGCTCTGCTCACCTGGGCGTAGGCTTCATCGTAAAGCCCCTGAGCATCCAGCGCCGTGGCCAAATCGTTCATCACCACCACGGTCTGAGCCGGGGAGGAAATCGAAACAAAAAAAAACAAAAAATCCAGATCAGAAGGACAAGAATGAAGTCGAGGGACTCCGAAGCCAGAAAGGCTGCCCTGCTCTAGGAGTGCTTGGTGCTCTCTGAGCTTGGTGATTTTCTTGCAGACGTCTCATGACCCAGCTGAGTGATATTATCAGTGGTAGAAGGGTGTGGGTTTAATGGAGAGGAGAAGGGAGAGGGAGGAGGAGGAGGAGGAAGATGACCGGGGTGCTTGGTGCTCTCTGAGCTTGGTGGCTTTCTTTCAGACATCTCATGACCCAGCTAAGTGATATTATCAGTGGTACAAGGGTGTGGGTTTAGTAGAAAGGAGGGGGAGGAGAACTGTGGGGTCCTTGGTGCTCTCTGAGTTTGGTGTTTTTCTTGAAGACCTTTCATGACCCAACTAGATAACATCATCAGTGCTAGACGGGAAGAGGAAGAGGAGGAGAAGGAAGAGGAAGTGGAAGAAGAAGGAGGAAGAGGAGGAAGGAGGAAGAGGAGGAGGAAGAGAGGGAGGAAGAGGAGAAGGAAGAGGAGGAAGAGGAGGAGAAGGAGAAGGAGAAGAAGGAAGAGGAAGAAGAGGAGAAGGAAGAGGAAGAGGAAGGAGGAAGAGGAGGAAGGAGGAAGAGGAGGAAGAGGAGAAGGAAGAGGAGGAAGACAAGGAGGAAGAGAAGGAGGAGAAGGAAGAGGAAGAGGAGGAGGAGAGGAGGAGGAAGAGGAGGAAGGAGGAAGAGGAGGAAGATGAGAAGGAGGAAGGAGGAGAAGGAAGAGGAAGAGGAGGAAGAGGAGGAGGAGGAGAAGGAAGAGGAAGAGGAGGAGGAGAGGAGGAGGAAGAGGAGAAGGAAGAGGAGGAAGAGGAGGAGGAAGAGGAGGAAGACGAGGAGGAGGAAGAGAAGGAGGAGAAGGAAGAGGAAGAGGAAGAGGAGGAGGAGGAGAGGAGGAAGAAGAGGAGAAGGAAGAGGAGGAGGAGGAAGAGAAGGAGGAGAAGGAAGAGGAGGAAGACGAGGAGGAAGAGGAGGAGGAGAAGGAAGAGGAGGAGGAGGAGGAGAGGAGGAGGAAGAGGAGAAGGAAGAGGAGGAAGAGGAGAAGGAAGAGGAAGGAGGAGGAGGAGGAGGAGGACAGACTGTGGTGCTCTCTGAGCTTGGTAGTTTTTTTGCAGACATTTCATGACCCAACTTGGTAACATCATCAGTGTTAGAAGGGAAGGGGGGTTTGTGGGGAGGAGGAGGAGGAGGAGGAGGAGGAGGAGGAGGAGGACTGTGGGGTCCTTGGTGCTCTCTGAGCTTGGTGGTTTTCTTTCAGACGTCTCTTGACCCAACTAGAGAACGTCACCAGCGCAAGAAAAAGGAGGAGGAGGAAGAAGGCAACGAAGGGGTCCTTTGTGCTCTTGATTTTCTTGCAGACGTCTCACGATCCAACTAGCTAACATCATCTGTGCTGGGAAGGAGGGGGATTTCCTCTGTTTTACTCCAATCAAGGCACTACCAACTCACACAAACAAGTAAACATTAAACCACAGCCTAATCCAGGACCTACCAAGACTGCTCCCACTGACAGGGCAAGCCTCTTGTACTTAAAATGGCAGCAAAGCCCTGCTTTCTTCTAGCATTGATGCCATTACCTAGTTTGGTAATAAAACGTCTACAAGGAAAGCACCAAGCTCGGAGAGTTCCCAAGGACCCCACAAGCAGAAAAATACCAATTATTATTATTTTTTTGGCAGCCCAACCAATCCTTCTGGTGTTAAAAAGTGTGCCATTTCTTCATTTCACCGACAATCCCATCTTCACGACCGCACCCCGGGAAGCGGGTTGGATAGCCCCAAATGCCCAGCCCGAACCTGTGCCAAAAGGGAGCACTAGAACTCACAGCCACCCGGTTTTCAGGGGGGTCACCTGCCACCCAACACCCAACTACCTTCTCTTTGCAAAAGGGGAGAAGAAAATTCCTCCGGCTCCTCCCCAAACCCAAAATCTGAATTGCAAGCGGTCACTTCTGGCTTTAAGAATTACAGAATGGGCTTCCTCTTTTTTTTTTCTTCGCAAGTTTTTATTTGGATATATATATAGCACTTCTTTCTTTCTTTCTTTCTTTCTCCTTTCTTTCTTTTTTTCTCCTTTCTTCCTCCCACCTATCCATCTTCCTCATTCTTCTTTCTATCCTTTTCTTCCTGCCTTCCCTTTCCTTTCTTTCTTTTTCTTTCTTTCTCCTTCCTTCCTCCCACCTATCCATCTTCCTCACTCTTCTTTCTATCCTTTTCTTCCTTCCTTCCTTTCTTTCCTTTCTTTTTTCCTCCTTCCTTCCTCCCACCTATCCATCTTCCTCACTCTTCTTTCTATTCTTTTCTTCCTTCCTTCTTTCTCTTTCCTTTCTTTCTTTCACTTTCTTCTTCCTTCCTCCCACTTATCCATCTTCCTTACTCTTCTTTTTATCCTTTTCTTCCTTCCTTCTCTTTCCTTTCTTTCTTTCTTTCTCCTTCCTTCCTCCCACCTATCCATCTTCCTCACTCCTTTCTATCCTTTTCTTCCTTCCTTCCTTTCTTTCCTTTCTTTTTTCCTCCTTCCTTCCTCCCACCTATCCATCTTCCTCACTCTCCTTTCTATCCTTTTCTTTCTCCTTTTTTCGTTCTTTCTCTTTTCCTTCTCTCTCTCTCTTTCTTTCATTCTTTCTCCTTCCTCCCACCTAACCATCTTCCTCACTCTTCTACCCTTTTCTTTCTTTCTTTTTCTTTCATCCTTCCTTCCTTCCCTCCCTCCCTCCTTTTCTTTCTTTTAGTTTCTTTCTTTCTTTCTCTTCCTTCCTTCTTTTCTTTTCCCTTTCCCTTTCTATCTCACACTCCCTTTTCCCCAGCTCCCTTTCTCTCCCTTAATTTCCTATTCTTTGACATAATAAAATAAAACCTTAAGAAACATTAAAAAAAAAGAAAGAAAGAAAAAAAAAAGAATTACGGAATGAGAAGGGACCTCGGAGGTCATCTAGTCCAATTCCCTGCTCCGGCAGGAAACCCCATCAAGCCTATAAACCGATGAGTTTCTGCCCTTCTGTCCTTATTTATTTTATTTTATTAAATTTATTTATTTTATTAAATTTCTATACCGCCCTTCTCCCGAAGGACTCAGGGTGGTGAACAGCCAGAAGATAAAACACAGAAATACAAAATTTAAAATAAATTAAAACGAATTAAATAATTTAGGCTGAATTTTAAAATACCCCAAGTCCTTCACCCTTGGGAGCCCCCCGGTGCTCACCTGGGGGTGCCTCTCCCCGTTGACCTCCAGCGCGATCTTCAGGGCCCGCTCGTACATCGTCTGGGCCAGCGCTGTCTGATGGTGCGCCAGGAGATAGCGGGCGTAGGAGTCCAGACTCATGGCCCAGTAAAAGGTGAGTATTTACTCGTTCTTCCTCTGGGACAAGAAGGGAAGAGAGCGTGAACCCAGCCAGTCTGCATTACAGGCAGTCCTCCACTTACGACCGTTCATTTAGTGACCGTTTAAAGCGTTACCACAGCCCTGAAAAACGGGACTTGGGACCGTTTTTCACACTGACGACTGTCGTGATTGAGAACCGTGCTTCTTACTTACGTCCGTTGCGGCATCCCCGCGGTTAAAATTCAGACGCTTGGCAACTGACTCGTATTTATGACGATCGGCAGTGTTCCCGGGGGTCACGTGATCCGCTTTTGTGACCTTCTGACAAGCAAAAGGGGAAGCTGGATTCTCTTAACAACTATGTGACTAACTTAACAACGGCAGTGATTCGCTTAACAACGGTGGCCATGAAGGTCATAAAACGGGGTGGAATTCACTTAACAACTGTCTCGCTTAGCAGCAGAAATTTTGGCCTCCATTGTGGTCGTAAGTCGAGGACTACCTGTAATACCATGAAGTATAATTCCCAGAAGGTTCCTCCCCCCCACCTCAACCAAATATCAGGTAGTCCTCGAATTACGACCACAATGGAGACTGCTCATCACAGTCACAATACTTGTAAAATGCATTAGTCCCCAGCCTGATTTTAAAACCATTTTTTGCAGCAGTCGTTAAGTGAATGCCATGGTCGTTAAGCAGCTTGGGAGCAGTTTGGCTGGAAAAAACAGAAGCAAATGCCGTCGGTTTTGACAAAAGCGTCATAAAATGCACTCCCGTCACCACAGGATACCGCAAAGAGCCGTAAATGCGGGTTCTGAGCGCCTGACGTTTCATCACATGACCCCAAGGGGGGCGGCAACTGTCAGAATCTGGGTCATAAGAGGCAACCCGGTAAGTCAGTCGTAACTTCGAACGGTGGCTGAGGGATCGGTCGTAAGTCAAGGACTCCCTGTAAGTAAATTCTCTCAAGATTGTCAGGCTGAAGGCCAAGAGGTCCTCTACCTGGCAAGGCGTCCGCGGGCGTCTCCTTCTGCTTAGCGACCTTCTCCTCCAGGGTCAGGATGCAGAACTGGTAGCCGGCCAGGGCGAGTTTGTCCCTGCGCAGGAAAAAGGAAATAGGGAAACGTTTATTTAAAGTTTCTTTGGGGGTTCACATTTTATATGTAAAGAGAAGTTTTTCCCCTCAAGTCAGTCAGTCTCTCTCTCTCCCTCCCTCCCTTCCTTCCACCTCTCCCTATCTATCTCTCTATATCTATCATCCATCATATCTATCTATCCATCCATCCATCCATCTATCTATCCATCCATCCATCCATCCATTATCTATTTACCCACCCATCCATCTATCCATCCATCCATCATCTATCCATCCATCCATCCATCTATCCATCCATCCATCATCTATCCATCCATCCATCCATCCATCCATCCATTATCTATCTACCCACCCACCCATCCATCCATCCATCTATCCATCCATCTATTATCTATCCATCCATCCATCATCTATCTATCTATCTATCATCTGTCTGTCTCTGTCTATCTATCCATCCATCCATCCATTATCTACCCACCCATCCATCTATCCATCCATCCATCTATCCATCCATCCATTATCTATCCATCCATCCATTATCTATCCATCCATCCATCCAGTATCTATCTATCCATCCATCCATCCATTATCTATCCATCCATCCATTATCTATCCATCCATCCATCCAGTATCTATCTATCCATCCATCCATCCATCATCTATCCATCCATCCATCCATCTATCCATCCATCCATCATCTATCCATCCATCCATCCATCCATCCATTATCTATCTACCCACCCACCCATCCATCCATCCATCTATCCATCCATCCATCTATCCATCCATCCATCATCTATCCATCCATCCATCCATCCATCCATCCATTATCTATCTACCCACCCACCCATCCATCCATCCATCTATCCATCCATCTATTATCTATCCATCCATCCATCATCTATCTATCTATCTATCATCTGTCTGTCTCTGTCTATCTATCCATCCATCCATCCATTATCTACCCACCCATCCATCTATCCATCCATCCATCTATCCATCCATCCATTATCTATCCATCCATCCATTATCTATCCATCCATCCATCCATCCAGTATCTATCTATCCATCCATCCATCCATTATCTATCCATCCATCCATTATCTATCCATCCATCCATCCAGTATCTATCTATCCATCCATCCATCCATCATCTATCCACCCACACAACTATCCATCCATCTATCATCTATTTACCCACCCATCTATCCATCCATCCATCCATCCATTATCTATCCATCCATCATCTATCCACCCACCCATTTATCCATCCATCCATCATCTATTTACCCACCCATCCATCTATCCATCTATCCATCCATCTATCCATCCATCCATCCATCCATTATCTATCCATCCATCCATTATCTATCCATCCATCCATCTATCCATCTATCATCTATTTACCCACCCATCTATCCATCCATCCATCCATCCATCCATCCATCCATTATCTATCCATCCATCCATTATCCATCCATCCATCTATCCATCTATCATCTATTTACCCACCCATCTATCCATCCATCCATTATCTATCCATCCATCCATCTATCCATCTATCATCTATTTACCCACCCATCTATCCATCCATCCATCCATCCATTATCTATCCATCCATCCATCCAGTATCTATATATCCATCTATGCATCCATCATCTATTTACCCACCCATCTATCCATCCATCCATCTATCCATCCATCCATTATCTATCTACCCACCCATCCATCCATCCATTATCTATCCATCCATCCATTATCTATCCATCCATCCATTATCTATCCATCCATCCATCCATTATCTATCCATCCATCCATTATCTATCCATCCATCCATCTATCCATCTATCATCTATTTACCCACCCATCTATCCATCCATCCATCCATTATCTATCCATCCATCCATCCAGTATCTATATATCCATCTATGCATCCATCATCTATTTACCCACCCATCTATCCATCCATCCATCTATCCATCCATCCATTATCTATCTACCCACCCACCCATCCATCCATCCATCTATCCATCCATCCATTATCTATCCATCCATCCATTATCTATCAATCCATCCATCCAGTATCTATCTATCCATCCATCCATCCATCATCTATCCACCCACACAACTATCCATCCATCTATCATCTATTTACCCACCCATCTATCCATCCATCCATCCATCCATCCATCCATCCATTATCCGTCCATCCATCCATTATCTATCCATCCATCCATTATCTATCCATCCATCCATCTATCCATCTATCATCTATTTACCCACCCATCTATCCATCCATCCATCCATCCATCCATCCATCCATTATCTATCCATCCATCCATTATCTATCCATCCATTATCTATCCATCCATCCATCTATCCATCTATCATCTATTTACCCACCCATCTATCCATCCATCCATCCATCCATCCATTATCTATCCATCCATCCATTATCTATCCATCCATCCATTATCTATCCATCCATCCATCTATCCATCTATCATCTATTTACCCACCCATCTATCCATCCATCCATCCATTATCTATCCATCCATCCATTATCTATCCATCCATCCATTATCTATCCATCCATCTCTCCATCTATCATCTATTTACCCACCCATCTATCCATCCATCCATCCATCCATCCATTATCTATCCATCCATCCATTATCTATCTATCTATCCATTATCTATCCATCCATCCATCCAGTATCTATCTATCCATCTATCCATCCATCATCTATCCACCCACACAACTATCTATCCATCCATCATCTATTTACCCACCCATCTATCCATCCATCCATCCATCCATCCATTATCTATCCATCCATCCATTATCTATCCATCCATCCATCTATCATCTATTTACCCACCCATCTATCCATCCATCCATCCATCCATCCATTATCTATCCATCCATCCATTATCTATCCATCCATCCATTATCTATCCATCCATCCATTATCTATCCATCCATCCATCTATCCATCTATCATCTATTTACCCACCCATCTATCCATCCATCCATCCATTATCTATCCATCCATCTATCCATCTATCCATCCATCCATTATCTATCTATCTAACATCTATCTATCCATCCATCTATCTACCCACCCATCCATCTATCCATCCATCCATCTATCCATCCATCATCTATCTATCTCTCATCTATCCATCCATTTCAGACAAATGACTGTCCAATCTCTTCTTTGAAACCTCCAGTGATGAAGCAGCCACAACTTGTCAGCTGTTAATCAGCTGTTCCGCTGGTTAATTCTTCTGACTGTCAGGAAATTCCTCCTTAGTTCTAGGTTGCTTCTCTCCTTGATGAGTTTCCATCGGCTGCTTTTTGTCTTGGGGCTTTGGAGATGGGATTAAAACTTACTGGTTTTGAGCTGCATAGATGCTGGCCAGCTTCAGGGACATCTGGAGGATAGCATTGTCATCCTGGAGGATAAGGGGGGTGGTGGTTTGATGTGTTAAGGCATCATCTTCCTAAACTTCGTGACACCCCCGCCAGCCCCAACCACAAAACAAACCAAGAACCTCAGAAAACCCCATTTTCCACCTTGGGTTTTTTTTTTGGAAAGCCTGGGAAAAAAAGGCTTGCATTCACTAGCTGAATAAATCACCTGGGGAAGCCCCTCCCTTCTCTTTGCCCCCTTAACATTCTCCCCACTCCAGAAGACCCCCAAACTTCAGCCATGAGCCCCCTGGGACCCTGCCGTGCGACTGGACGGTAGTTAAAATGATAATCATTCAATAGGAGCCTGAGTGGCGTAGGAGGCCAATGCCTCCTACTAAGGCAGCATTTAACATCCAGCTGCCTGCAATTACTGCGAGTTCGAATCTCGCCAGGCTCAAGGTCGACTCAGCCTTTCCATCCTTTCTAAGGTGGGTAAAATGAGGAGCCGGTTTGTGGGAGCAATAAGCTGACTTTGTATAAAAATATACAAAAGGATGAAGGCTATTGCTTAACGCATTGTAAGCCGCCCTGAGTCTCCGGAAAAGGGCGGCATATAAAAATAAAAAATAAATAAATAAAAAAAGATAGAAGGAAAGGAGGGGAAGCAGCCCACAATCAAGACGGGGCAGGTAGAAATTAACCTGGGTTCCTAATTGTGGGGTCCTGAGTGCTCTCTGAGCTTTTTTTTTTGGGGGGGGGGAGTTTCTTATTAGACGTTTCATGACCTAGCTAGGTAATAACATCACGGTTGGAAGGGAGAGGGGGGGTTGTAGAAAAGAGGAAGACGAGGAGGAGGATTGTGGGGTCCTTTGTGCTCTCTTGGATGAGTGGTTTTCTTGCAGACCCAGCTAAGTAACACCATCAGGGATGGAAGGGAAGGGGGTTTGCAGAATGATGGAGGAGGAGGAGGAGGAGGAGGAAGATTATTGTGGGGTCCTTGATGCTCTCTGAGGTTGGAGGTTTTCTTGCAGACATTTCATCACCCAAATAGGTAACGCCATCAGTGCTAGAAGGGAGGTGGGGTTTGTGCCGTGGAGGAGAAGGAGAACAAGAAGGAAGAGGAAGGCTGTGGGACCCTTGGTGCTCTTTGAGTTTGGTTGTTTTCTTGAAGACATTTCATTACCCAACTAGGGAACATCATCAGTAGCAGAAGGGAGTGGAAGGGAGTTTGTAGAGTAAAGAAGGAGAAAGCATGTAGGAAGAGGAGGAGGAAGGAGGAGGAGGAAGAGGAGGAAGAGGAGGAAGGAGGAGGAGGAAGAGGAGGAAGGAGGAGGAGGAGGAGGGAGGAGGAGGAAGAGGAGGAGGAAAAGGAGGAGGAAGGAGGAGGAAGAGGAGGAGGAGGAGGAAGAGGAGGAGGAGGAGGAAGAGGAGGAGGAGGAGGAAGAGGAGAAGGAGGAGGAAGGGGGAAGGAGGAGGAGGAACAGAAGGAAGGAGGAGGAGGAAGGAGAAGGAGGAAGAGGAGAAGGAGGAGGAAGAGGAAGAGGAGGAGGAAGAGGAGGAGGAGGAAGAGGAGGAGGGAGTGGAGAAGGAAGAGGAGGAGGAAGGAGGAGGAAGAGGAGGAGGAAGGAGGAGGAGGAGGAGGAAAAGGAGGAGGAAGGAGGAGGAAGAGGAGGAGGAGGAGGAGGAGGAAGAGGAGAAGGAGGAGGAAGAAGAGGAGAGGAAAGAGGAGGAAGAGGAGGAGGAGGAAGGAGGAGGGAGTGGAGAAGGAAGAGGAGGAGGAAGGAGGAGGAAGAGGAGGAGGAAGGAGGAGAAAGAAGAGGAGGAGGAAAAGGAGAAGGAAGGAGGAGGAAGAGGAGGAGGAGGAGGAGGAAGAGGAAGAGGAGAAGGAGGAGGAAGAAGAGGAGAGGAAGGAGGAGGAAGAGAGGAAGAGGAGGAAGGAGGAGGAGGAAGAGGAGAAGGAGGAGGAAGAAGAGGAGAGGAAGGAGGAGGAAGGAGGAGGAAGAGAGGAAGAGGAGGAAGGAGGAGGAGGAAGAGGAGAAGGAGGAGGGAGGAGGAGGAAGGTTGCAGGGTTCCTGATGCTCTCTGAATTTGGTTGTTTCCTTGCAGACATTCCATTACCCACCTGGGGCCTGCTAGGGAATTCTGGGAATGGTCGTCCACAAGCCTTAAAGGGGCCGGGTGTGGAGGCCTCCGGTCTAGAGGCAGGCGATCCAAAACTTCAGGGACCCTCCTGGGGCAGTTACTGACGTGCACTTACTTGCTTTACGTCCCCCGGCGAGCATGTAGCTCATGGTGGCTTTGAAAAGCTTCTCGGCCTGGCAGGAGGGAGAGAAGAGAGGCGGCTGGGAGTTGAGAGGCTTGGAGGATCACAAGAGGTTTGAGGAGAGGGGCTCACGGGAGCCCACCCACCCACCCAATGCCACCCCCAAAGAGAATGGCCGGTCCTTCTTTCCTTACCTTCTCCAGCTCTCCTCTCAGGAAGGCCAAGTTTGCCATCTGGAACACACCAAGGAAATGCAGTTATTTCGCTTTTTTCGCTGCTCCGTAGCAGAGAATTTTCCTGTCACTGAATTCTATTTATGAATTTATATATCCTATTTCTATTTATGTATTTTATAGACAGACAGACAGACAGATATAATTTACTGTATATATAGAATCTAATTATCATCATCTATCTATCTATAAAATACATAGATAGAAGAGAATATTTGTAGCTCAGGGTTGAACGGTGATGGTCCTTGGTGCCCTCTGAGCTTGGTGGTTTTCATGCAGACATTTCATTACCACACTAGGTAACATCATCAGTGCTAGAAAGAAGTGAGGAGGAGGAGGAGGAGGACTGTGGGGTCCTTGATGCTCTCTGAGCTTGGTGGTTTTCATGCAGACATTTCATTACCACACTAGGTAACATCATCAGTGCTAGAAAGAAGTGAGGAGGAGGAGGAGGAGGACTGTGGGGTCCTTGATGCTCTCTGAGCTTGGTGGTTTTCATGCAGACATTTCATTACCACACTAGGTAATATCATCAGTGCTAAAAGAAGTGAGGAGGAGGAGGAGGAGGAGGAGGAGGAGGAGGATAATGACTGTGGGGTCCTTGGTGTCATCTGAGCTTGGTGGTTTTCATGCAGACATTTCATTACCACACTAGGTAATATCATCAGTGCTAGAAAGAAGTGAGGAGGAGGAGGAGGAGGAGGAGGAGGAGGAGGAGGAGGAGGAGGATAATGACTGTGGGGTCCTTGGTGCCCTCTGAGCTTGGTGGTTTTCATGCAGACATTTCATTACCACACTAGGTAATATCATCAGTGCTAGAAAGAAGTGAGGAGGAGGAGGAGGAGGAGGAGGAGGAGGAGGAGGATGAGGATGATGATGATGATGATGATAATGACTGTGGGGTCCTTGGTGTCATCTGAGCTTGGTGGTTTCATACAGACATTTCATTACCACACTAGGTAATATCATCAGTGCTAGAAAGAAGTGAGGAGGAGGAGGAGGAGGACTGTGGGGTCCTTGATGCTCTCTGAGCTTGGTGGTTTTCATGCAGACATTTCATTACCACACTAGGTAATATCATCAGTGCTAAAAGAAGTGAGGAGGAGGAGGAGGAGGAGGAGGAGGAGGATAATGACTGTGGGGTCCTTGGTGTCATCTGAGCTTGGTGGTTTTCATGCAGACATTTCATTACCACACTAGGTAATATCATCAGTGCTAGAAAGAAGTGAGGAGGAGGAGGAGGAGGAGGAGGAGGAGGAGGAGGAGGAGGAGGAGGAGGAGGAGGAGGAGGAGGAGGATAATGACTGTGGGGTCCTTGGTGCCCTCTGAGCTTGGTGGTTTTCATGCAGACATTTCATTACCACACTAGGTAATATCATCAGTGCTAGAAAGAAGTGAGGAGGAGGAGGAGGAGGAGGATGAGGAGGAGGAGGAGGAGGAGGATAATGACTGTGGGGTCCTTGGTGTCATCTGAGCTTGGTGGTTTCATACAGACATTTCATTACCACACTAGGTAATATCATCAGTGCTAGAAAGAAGTGAGGAGGAGGAGGAGGAGGACTGTGGGGTCCTTGATGCTCTCTGAGCTTGGTGGTTTTCATGCAGACATTTCATTACCACACTAGGTAATATCATCAGTGCTAGAAAGAAGTGAGGAGGAGGAGGAGGAGGACTGTGGGGTCCTTGATGCTCTCTGAGCTTGGTGGTTTTCATGCAGACATTTCATTACCACCCTAGGTAATATCATCAGTGCTAGAAGGGAGTGGGGTTCACATTTATTTTTATATATCCGTGTTGGTGGGAGGGTTCTTGGTGGCTTCTCAATTAGGCTGTTATTTACTGGTAGCTTTGAGCTGGCCGTTCTCAAGGCCTCTAGAGCCGCGGGTGAGCAGAGGCTTTTCTGGAGGAACTGGGGAGAAGAGCCACCGGGGGAAGTTGAAGGAGAAGCTGCGGGGTTCAAAAGAACGGCAGGGACTCACCATGTCATACGTGTAAATAATGGCGGTGTTGTTGCGTGATTGCTGAGAGAGCCAGGAGGCTTCGTGCAGGAGGCGCTCGGCTTCCTCCAGTTCTCCTTTCATGATCTTCAGCTAGTGGCGGGAAGGAAGGAAGGAAGGAAGGAAGAAAGGAAGGGAGGGAGGGAGAGAAGGAGGGAAGAAGGAAGGAAGGAAGGAAGATAGGAAAGAAAGAAGGAAGGAAGCAACATGAGGAAAAGAGGGGAAGGAAGGGAGGGAAGGAGGAAGGAAAATGAGAAAATGAAAAGAGGAAAAGGAAGGAGGAAGGAAGGAAGGAAGAAAAGGAAGGAAGGAACATGAGGAAAAGAGGGGAAGGAAGGAAAGAAGATGGGGAAAAGAGGAGAAAGAAGGGAGGGAGGAAGGGAAGGAGAGAAGGAAGGAAGGAAGATAGGAAGGAAAGAAGGAAGGAAAGGAACATGAGGAAAAGGGGAAGGGAGGGAGGAAGGAAGGAAAATTAGAAAAGGAAAAGAGGAAAAGGAAGGAGGGAGGGAGGGAGGAAGGAAGGAAGAAAAAAAAAGAAGGAAGGAAGGAACATGAGGAAAAGAGGGGAAGGAAGGAAAGAAGAGAAAGGGAAAAGAGGAGAAGGAAGGAAGGAAGATGGGGAAAAGAGGAGAACGAAGGAAGGGAGGGAGAGAAGGAGGGAGGGAGGAAGGAAGAAAGATAGGAAGGAAGGAAGGAAGGAACATGAGGAAAAGAGGGAAAGGAAGGGAGGGAGGGAGGGAGGAAAACGAGAAAAGGAAAAGAGGAAAAGGAAGGAGGGAGGGAGGAAGGAAGAAAAAAAAAGAAGGAAGGAAGGAACATGAGGAAAAGAGGGGAAGGAGGAGAGAAGGGGAAATGGAGAAGGAAGGAAGGAAGGAAACACCTGATTAAATGAGCAAAAGCTGCCTAGTAGCTCCCAGAAGAGATTTTAAAACATGACTGCACTCTTATCAAAATCAAGATAGCAGCCGCCTCATCTTGACCTCCTTGTCTGCACCCTACAGGCACCCTTGGCCCAGCCCCATAGATGGAGAGGGAGCCCCCCCCCACCCCCCCCGAGGGAGAAGAGCCGAATGCTGGGGGAGAGGAGAGCAGCTGCAGAGGTCCTTGCCTTCCGGGGGTGTCTCTGCTCACCTTGGCTTTTTTCAGCAGGAGAATGATGGCGTCCTCGGGGTCTTCCTTGGCCTTTCCTTCCTCTCCCTCGTCCTTCTTCTCGGTTTCTCCGGAGAAAAGGAAGAAGGCTGGAAGACAAGCAAAGCCGGAGAGGTTGGGGTCCGAGAGGTTCTCCATACCCTCCAGTTTCAGAAAAGTGGGCCAATGGCAGAGCCTCCTCAAAATTAATAGAACAGAATTAGAATGACAAGAATTAGAATTATAGAATAGAATAGAATAGAATAGAATAGAATAGAATAGAATAGAATAGAATAGAATAGAGATTATTTTCATTATACCACAATGTCAGCCCTTGTACTTCCTTCCTGTAAGCAGACTCATTGTTCTTTTTTTTTGGTTTTAAAAACAAAACTTTATTAAACGTATAAAAGTAAAATACTATATTATGTATATACAAGATACATATATATTAATACAAACGACAATACATAAAAAGTGACTTTGGTCACACGTCCATTATCTTATTAACGGTGCATATTTGTTAATTATTATCATCGTACTAAATTTTACATTTACTCTCATTTCTACGAGTTATCCAATCATGCCACCTATTCCACGCTGTCTAACATTTTGAGTCTACCTTGTCCTTCATTTCAAATGTTAGTTTATCCATTTCCGCGCAATTATAGATTTTTTTTTTTTTTGGATTATCAATTGGCCGGTTGGCAGTTGATCAGTTTTCCAATATCGGGCGAGCGCCAATCTGGCTGCAGTGACTATATATAATATTGATCATTGTTCTTAGGCTGGGCTATCAACATAATAATTTTAAATTGGGGTATTTTAAATTTTTGGGGTTTTAAACCGGGCCAAATCTATTTAATTATTTTAATTTTTAATCATTGTTTTGTCTAGTGTTTTTAAATTGGCTGTACACCGCCCTGAGTCCTTCAGGAGAAGGGCGGTATAGAAATACAATTATTACTATTATTATTATTATTATTATTATTATTATTATTATTATTATTATTATGCCTCACCACTGTTGTGTCGTCCAGAAATTTAATAATTGTGTTGGTGTTATATACAATGGGGTGCAGTCATGTGGAATAAAGGAATGAATAATAAAGGAATAAAGGAAATAAAGGAATAAAGGAATAAATACATAAAGGAATAAAGGAATAAATAATAAAGGAATAAAGGAAATAAAGGAATAAATAAATAAAGGAATAAAGGAATAAATAAATAAAGGAATAAAGGAATACATAATAAAGGAATAAAGGAAATAAAGGAATAAATAAAGGAATAAATAATAAAGGAATAAAGGAAATAAAGGAATAAATAAATAAAGGAATAAATAAAGGAATAAAGGAATAAATAAATAAAGGTATAAAGGAATAAAGGAATACATAATAAAGGAATAAAGGAAATAAAGGAATAAATAAAGGAATAAAGGAATAAAGGAAATAAAGGAATAAGGGAATAAATAAAGGAATAAAGGAATAAAGGAAAGGGCTTAGCACACAACCCTTGGGGGCTCCTGTGCTTAGTATCAGAGGAGAGGAAGGGTGAGATCCCATCCTTACTGATCAGGCTAGATGACCTCCAAGGGTCCCTTTCAACTCTGTTGTTCTGTATCCTGGTACTCAATGCCCATCAGCCACTGCCCATGTTGGCTGAGGATAATGGTAGGAAGCCAAAGGCAGCTGGAGGAAAAATTACTTTTTTTTTTTTAAGATCCAGAATTTGCAAGTCTGAATAAATTAAAAAAAAAAAAAAACCACTGGAAAACTTATTTTCAATCAATCAACGCCTGTTAATACCGCCCTTCCATTGATGCCTCGGAGGCCCCGCCCACATAGGAAACCACGCCCACTCTGGTCATATCCGAGTCTCCATTGGTCAACGAGACACGCCCCCTTTCACCTGATAGGCTGAGGCCGCTGCCAACCCGGACGGCTCCTCCCACTGCCGCTTGACGCCCCGTCCTTCGGCACAGGCCTCCGTTTCTGACCGGCCGGAGCCTCGTTTGCGCCAGGCGGTGTCGAGCGGCCACGGCGGCCGTGACGAGGCCTCGCTGAGGCAGCCGCAGCAGCAGCGACGACAAAAGGGACATGGCCCTTTAAGCGGAGGCGGAGGAAGGAGGAGGAGAAGGAGCAGGGTGACCCTGACGACGGCGGTGACGTCACTCCCTCGGCACGTGATTGGAGAGTCGAAGCGGGACGTTGGGTCACGTGAATTCCGCGTTCGATTTATAGACTACTTCGAGTAGAGTGATGCAGCGTTGAGGTCTTGCGAGATGTTTTTCGCTGTGTAGGAAAAACGAGCGAAATCCTAGTTGTTGCTTAATATATCTCTCCGGGAAGGAGAAATAGGCTTATTCAGAAATATTCATTACTTGCCAAATATCGGATACTGCATTTCTCTTTCCTGACCTCAGGTATTGGAGGGCTCGCTCTACACTTTTCTAGCTCTTCGTTCGTTCTGATCTGCACATGCGCAGAATGGGTCACTTGAGCATCAGGTGCTTTTCACTTAATTCTCCACACGAGGCGCTCGATGCTCAAGGATCCACAGCTTTCCATCTCTACGTTGTGGGCCGGGGTAGGGAGGAGAAGGCGGGATACCACGTGACTGAAATTAGCCACTCAGATCAGAGCAAGGAACGCTTTGTTGCTAGGCAACGGCGTGACACGGGCCTTCCTTTTTTGAGAGCCGCTTAGTTCCCGCCAAGATTTGTTTTCAGTTTTGTACAAAATTGCTCCTATTTAATATTTTTTTTTGTTTTAAAAAACATAAAGCCCCTAACAATGGCCATATCACGTCAAACTTGATACCATATCTTTGTACCATCGCATTAAAAACATAAGCAGTAAATATAATAAAATAATAAAATTAATCATGATAATTAGTTAAAAAAAAGAAGTTAATTACGAATATAGGTAATCCTCGCCTTACAACCGTTCATTTCGTGACTTCAGAAGTACAAAGGCACTGAAAAAAGGGACTTACGGCCAGTCCTCACACTTATGACGGTCACAGCATTCGCCACAGTCACATGATCAAATTCAGTGGCTTGGCAATTGGCATGCATTTATGACAATGGTGACATGCTGGGGTGATGTAATCAACATTTGCAACCTTCCCAGCTGGCTTCCAACCTGCAAAGTCAATGAGAGAAGCTGGATTTGCTTAACGACCACCTGATTCACTTAACAACCATGTCAAAATGGTTGTAAAATTGAACAACCGCCTTGCCCAACAATGGAAATTCTAGTCCCTTCTGCGTTCTGAGAATTAGCTTTATAAACAGGGTTTTAAAAACAACTTAATCAGATTTAGAGGTTAGGGGGTTTTCTTGCCAGTACAGGTAGTCCCTGATTTACGACCACAATCCCCAAATTTCTTTTGCTAAGCGAAACAGTTTTTAAATGACTTTTGCCTCATTTTACAACCTTTCTTGCCCCAAGTGAATCATTGTCATTAAGTTGGTAACATGGTTGTTAAATTGAATCTGGCTTCTCCATTGTTTGTCAGAAGGTTGCAAAACGGATCACTGCAACAGTCATAAATATGAACCAGTTGCCAAGCCTCTGAATTTTGACCACATGAGCATGGAGATTCTGTAAAGTGTGAAAAATGGTCATAAGTCACTTTTTCCAGTGCCATCGTAACTTTGAGCGGTCACTAAATGAATAATTGTAAGTCGAGGACTGCTTGTATCCACAAGCAGGGTGGATTTGATTTAAATCAAGTTGATTTAAATCACAATTTAAATCATGATTTAAATCACTAGTAAAAAGGCTTGATTTAAATCAACTCGATTTAAATCATAATTGTTAAAGAGCAACCGTCATCTCTGCTACTCCTTTGACCCGCTGTTGACTCACCGATAGTCCCAGTGTTGCAGAATATACAGCCTCATGCTACATAACTAAGCTCCATTTTCATGCTGAATAAACTAAATTATTTATGTATCTTAAATAGAAAACTATCTTACGATAGATTTTTACCCCAAAAGTTTTTTATTAAAATAAATTCGATAAAAATCAAAAAAATCCGATTTAAATCAAAAAAATCCAATTTAAATCAAAAAAATCCAATTTAAATTTTAAAAAATCATTGATTTTTTTGATTTTTTTAAAAAAATCATTGATTTTTATCCACCCTGCCCACAAGTGCTTTGTCGCTGCCTTTTCTCATGTTTTTGTTTTAAACATCCTGGTCTAGTTTACAATCCTGAGATCTCCTTGTGGTCTCCCATCCAGCTCGACTGCATCTCGACCCAGCTTGGCCAGATGCTGCCAGTTGTGACTCCCAGGCCAACATTAATCATTTTTGCTTCCATTTCTTTATCCTGATGCCAATTTCTGTGCTTTTCTCTTCAGTTTGAACTCAAAACATCCAGCCTAGTGAAATTCCAAATAAGAAAAATAGTATTTTTCCTCCCTGACTTATCTTGGAAAGAGATTTTCCTCTCTTTTGCCAAGGGGCATTTTGTGTGGTGTGTTGCAAGAGCTTCTTGGTTTTTTAGTGATACGTCTCTATTTTGCTGCTGCTCAGTAGAAGGAGAAACCGGAGGCGAAGGCGTGCTACTGTCCGTGCATCGCAATTATTAATATCCCCAGAGGTCACATTCCCAGGATCTCCAGCTGGTGCGGCTGCCAAAATTCCAGCTTTCCACTTGCCAAAACATGCAATGGATTTAAATCATCCCGACCTCTCCCTTGTGGGGCAGATAGTAGGGGCAGCAGTTATCCAGAGTATTGGATTCTCTTTGTTTCCTCCTTTTCTTCTTTTCTTTTAAAAAGAGCAGGCAGGCAAAACTGCATTCAGATTCAGCGTTTGAGGCGCTTTGCTTTATTCTTGCTTTCCTTAATGGATTCCTCCCCCTTTGGGAGGGAGGGAGGGAGGAAGGAAAGAAAAGAAGGGAGGGAGGGAGGGAGGAGAAAGAAAGAAAGAGAAAGGAAGGAGGGAGGGAGGCGAGGGAAGATAGAAGGAAGAAAAGAAAGAAAGAGAAAGAAAGAAAAAGAGGGAGGGAGGGAGGGAGGGAGTTAACAAAGAAAGAAAGAGAAAGAAGAAGGAAGGAAGGAAAGGGAGGGAGGATGGAAGGAAAGAAAAAAGGGAGGGAGGAAAGAAAAAAGAAAGAAAGTAAAAAGGAAGGAAAGAAGGAAAGGGAGGGAGGGAGGATGGAAGGAAAGAAAGAAAGGGAGGGAGGATGGAAGGAAAGAAAGAAAGAGGAAGGAAAGGAAGGAAAGAGGGAGGAATGAGAAAAAGGAAGGAAGGAGAGGGAGGATGGATGGATGGAAAGAAAGAGAGAGAAGGAAGGAAGGAAAGGGAGGAGGGGGGATGGAAAGAAAGGAAGGAAAGGAAGAAAAGGGGGTGGATGGATGGAAGGAAGAAAGGAAGGAAAAAGAAACAATTGATCAGAGTCACTTGACTGAGATGGGTGGCTATTGGAGTTATAGTAACAGATAATAATAATAATAATAATAATAATAATAATAATAATAATAATAATAATACATAGATGATGACAGAGAAGCGGGATGATATCTGGTCCTTCCTAAAATTGTAGGAATCAGTTTGATGAGGAGGTACTACCAGGAGCTCAATCACCCTTCTTACATTCTCTTTGTTTTCTTCTATTTGCCATTACTTCTTTCCCTTTGCTTCCTCCCAGCCTTCTCCTCTTTTCTTTGTTTCTTGCTTCATTTCTTGTTTCCTCCTTTCGTTCTTCCTCGTCCCTCCTTCCCTCAACTTTCCATTAATTTCCTATTCGCTCCTTCCTTCCTCCCTCCCTCCCTCCCTTCCTTCCTTCTCTCATTTTCCTTCCTTCTTCCGTTTCTCCCTTCCTTCATTTTCATTTGTTTCTTTCTCTCCCTCAATTCCTCCTCTTTCCTTCCTTTCTTCCTGCCCTCCCTATTCCCATTTCCTTCCTTCATTGCTTCACCCTTTCTCATTTGATTTTCTTCTTTTCTTCTTCCTTCCTTCCCTTCCTTTTCCTTCCTACCTTCCTTTATTTTTATTTTTATTTTTTTAATTTGATTTATATGCCGCCCTTCTCCGGAGACTCAGGGCGGCTTACAATGCGCTAAGCAATAGCCTTCATTCTTTTGTATATTTATACAAAGTCAGCTTATTGCCCCCACAAACTGGGTCCTCAATTTACCTACCTTAGAAAGGATGGAAGGCTGAGTCAACCTTGAGCCTGGCGAGATTCGATCTTACTTTAATTGCAGACAGCTGGTGTTAAATTACAGTGCTTCTGTCTGTTGAGCTAAACCAGGCTCCTGGTTTTTATTTCCTTCCTTTCCTACCTCACATCCTCCTCTTTTCTTTCTTTCTTTCTTTCTTTCTTTCTTTCTTTCTTTCTTTCTTTCTTTCTTTTCTTTCTTTCTTCCTCCATCCCTCCTTCACCTCATTTTCACTTTCTCATTTTCCTTCCTTCCTTCCTTCCTTCCTTCCTTCCTTCCTTCCTTCCTTCCTTCCTTCCTTCTTTTTGTTCTTATCTTCCTCCCTCCCTCCCACCTGCTTCCTCCTATTTCCAATTCTCTCATTTCTTCCTTCTTCACAGAGGCATCCTAGAAAATAACAATTTAATTTCCGGCCCTAATACCATATGAGAAAATGACCCCCTTTTAACAGGGCTCACCCATATTCGCGTGGGTGCACACAAATACCTTTTCAGGTGTGTCTGCCTTTGAAGGAATGGTAGGAATGCTTCACAGCTTCACAGCTTCACATTCCTAGCTTAACACAATCACACAACATATAAAGTTTAGGCTTCTTTTTTCCCTCGCTTAATAAAAATGGGAGGTTTAATTGGGGTTTCCTGTCCCTGCCGGTAAAGAGCAGGGAAATTTTTTATTTTTAATCCTTGTTTCAGGGGATGAAGATTACCATAAATGCAGGCTTATCTTCCTTTTGGCTAAATACGGTAATTTCAAAAATCAAATTTTTACAACTCTATCATTAGGCAGCCTGTCTGTGGAATTACATCTGCAATGAATCACTTTTTTTTTCAGTTTCTAAATCGCCTCCTTATTAAGCTCTTAACAACCGCCTGGCATGTAAATATTTAGTAGGTGATTCACATCAGCTTTTGAAGATACTTAAAAAGTCACCTTTTGGACAGCAAAAAGGGTGACGAAACAGACACACACAGAAAAGGATCATTATTCTGGGTTTAGGCTGTAATTCAAATCAGTTTCAGCTCCGATGATTTCATCTCCTTCTATTAGGGAGAACTATTACGGACTCTTTTAAATTGTGTTTCTTTTCCCCTTTGGACCCAACTAAATGAGAAGGCAGAATTGATAGATGGGGTCATGTCTGGTTCACGAGGGTGAGGGATTTTTATTCTTCTTATTGTTGTTATTAAAAACATCTGGTCTTGCAGAACGTAAAAGAAGAATGACTTTTACTGAACAAGTGTTGGATTTAGAGTCCAAGTGCTTGGAGCGTGGTTGAAAACCCTTTTCGTGGAAAAGAAACAAAACAAGAGCGAGTTTTGGTCCGGTGGTTAAGGTAGCCCAGGCTCAAAACCAGGAGATGTGAGTTCTAGTTTAATGTTAGGCACAAAAGTTTGACTGGGTGATTTGTGACCAATCACTAGGAGATGGTGAGTTCTAGTCCTGTCTTAGGCATGAAAACCAACTGGGTGACTTTAGGCCAATCACTAGGAGATGGGAAGTTCTAGTCCTCTTTTAGGCATAAAAGTCGGTTGGGTGACTTTAGGCCAATCACCAGGAGATGGTGAGTTCTAGTCCTGTCTTAGGCATGAAAGCCGACTGGGTGATTTTAGGCCAATCACTAGGAGAGGGTAAATTCTAGTCCTGTTTTAGGCATAAAAGCCAGCTGGGTGATTTTAGGCCAATCACTAGGAGAGGGTGAGTTCTAGTTCTGTTTTAGGCATGAAAACCAACTGGGTGACTTTAGGCCAATTACCAGTGGATTGGGAATTCTAGTCCTGTTTTAAGCATGAAAACCAGCTGGGTGACTTTGGCCCAATCACCAGGAGATGGTGAGTTCTAGTTCTGTCTTAGGCATGAAAACTAACTGGGTGACTTTGGCCCAATCACTAGGAGATGGTGAGTTCTAGTGCCATCTTAATCCTGAAAGTCGTCTGGGTGATTTTGGGCCAATCACCGGGAGAACTGGGAATTCTAATCTTGCCCTTCACTCTCTCTCTCTCTCAGCCTAACCCACCTCACAGGATTGTCGTTGTGGAGAAAATAAGAGGAGGAAAGAGTGTTAGACGTGTTCATTGCCCTGAGTTTTTTTTAAATAAAAATTATAAAGATTTGATATAAATCAAATAAATAAATTACTAAACCATGAGATTCCAGAAGGATGAAGAGGGGGTGAGGGATTCTGGGTCTCTCTGTCTCTGTCTCTCTTTCTCTGTTGCTCGCTCAATTAAAATAAATATTTTTTATTTCTTTCTTACCACCCTATGCCTTTTTTCCTCTCCCTGCTAGGGGAAAAAGGAGCCGCATCCTAGCTGTCAAGATGGACCCTTCTTTGCCGGTCATAGCAGAAGAATTGCTGCAAGAAATTCAGAAATCTTTCCATGAAACTTCCCAGAGTAAGTGGTGGACATTTCTCTACAGGTAGTGCTCGTTTTACGACCACAAATTCCCCTTGCGAAGCAAGACAGCTGCTAAGCAAGTTTCCCCGCCCCCTTTATGACTTTTGTTTGCCAAAAGTTGTTAAGCGAATCACTGCAATTATTTAAGTTAATAACACGTCGTTAAGTGAATCCGGCTCCCTTATTGACTTTGTTTGTCAGAAATTCGCAAAAGGGGGGATCCCGCGACTTCTGGGACACGGCGACTGTCATAAATATGAACCAGTTGCCCAAACATCTGAATTTGGATCACGTGACCGTGAGGAGAACGGTCGTAAGTGTGAAAAATGGTCGTCAGTCAATTTTTTTCAGTGCCGTTTGAACTTCAGTCACTGCTGCCGGATTTGGGTTTGGCTAGTCTAAAGAAAAGAAGAATTAGGGGGGGACACGATAGTAGTATTCCAGTATTTGAGGGGTTGCCCCAAGGAAGAGGGGGTCAAATTATTCTCCCAAAGCACCAGAAGGCAGGATGAGAAGCAACGGATGGAAACTAACCAAAGAGAGAAGCAACCCGGAATTAAGGAGAAACTTCCTAACAAGTGAGAACAATTAACCAGTGGAACTGCTTGCCACCAGAAGTTGTGGGTGCTCCAACACTGGAGGTTTTCAAGAAGAGATTGGACAACCACTTCTCTGAAATGGTATAGGGCAGTGATGGCAAATCCTTTTGCCATCGCGTGCCAGGAAGGGGTGGGGTGGGGGAGGTTTGCCCGTGTGTGTGTGCCCACACCCATAATTCTATGTGCCCCGCCATGCACATGCGAGCATGACCCCCCCTTCCCACCCTACTCCTGGCACGCGATGGCCCGGTAGGCCCATTTTTCTTTCTCACCTGACTCCAGATCCTTTCTATGCATCTGGGGAGGGCGAAAACAGCCTTCCCCACCCCCTCGGAGGCCGGAAGTTGAGGAAACGGGCCGTTTCGGGCCTCCGAGGGGTGGGGAAGGCTGTTTTCGCCCTCCCCAGATGCATAGAAAGGATCTGGAGCCAGGGAGAAAGAAAAACGGGCCTTCCCCTGCCCCCCCCCGGGCCCTCTTCTGGTGGGCCCAAAAGGGCCGAAAATCAGCTGACAGAGCTGAGTTGGTGTGCCAGGCAACATGACTCCGCGTGCCATGGGTTCGCCATCATGGGTATAGGGTCTCATGCTTAAGCAGTGGGATGGACTAGAAGACCTCCAAGGCCCCTTCCAGCTCATTCTATTCTATTCTATTTATGACTACCTGCACTGCACTCCCCCCACCTCATTCTCCCCCACCCCTCCGCCCAGACTCTCCTTAAAAACTTCCTGTAAAATAGACCTGCAAGGGAATATTTTCCAATCCCGGCTGGTGACCAGCAGAGAGTGCCAAAGTTCTGGAATGATTCCCTTTAAGGAGGTCACTTTGGCACGAGTGATTTTTCTCCCTCTCTCCCTCTCTCTCTCTCTCTCTCTCTCGGCAGCTGCTTTCAACAGACCAGGAAAAATGATTAGGCTCTTTATCATTAGAAAGCGGATTCAATAAGCCACAGAATAAACAAATAAATAAAAATAATATAATTTATTATATTATTTATATATATATATAATAAATAATATAAAGCCTTAGTAAGACCACATCTAAAATGTTGGATCCAGTTTTGGTCCCCACACTATAAAAAAGTTGTTGAGACTCTAGAAAAAATGCAGAGAAGAGCAACGAAGAGGATTAAGGGACTGGAGGCTAAAACGTAACGATGGACAGTTGCAGGAACTGGGCATGGCTGGTCTAGTGAAGAGAAGGACCAGGGGAGACAGGAGAGCATCTTCCAATAATTTGAGGGGCTGCCCCAGAGAGGAAGGGCGTCAAGCTATTTTCCAAAGCACGGGAAGGCCAGAAAAAAGAGTAATGGATGGAAACTGGCCAAGGAGAGATTCAACCTGGAAATAAGGAGGAATTTCCTGACAGTGAGAACAATCAACCCACGGAACAGAAGTTGCCTTCGGAAGTTGTGGGAGCTTCATCCCTGGAGACTTTCAAGAAGAGACTGGACTGCCATCAGTCAGAAATGGTGCAGGATCTCCTGCTTGGGCAGGGGGTTGGACTAGATGACCTCCAAGGTCCCTTCCAACTCTGTTAATCTGTTAAATAAATAGGAGGTCTTCAACAACCTAGCTAGGGGCATTCTGAGAGTTGAAGTCCACCCAACTGTTCGAGGTTGAGAACCACTGCCTTAGAGGCCTCTAAAAACGCCATCCATTCTGAAAACTCTGCCGCAGGTCCCTTGTTCCTTTTGCCAGTTTTTTTGGAGGGGGAGGCTGGCAGTCTCCCATTTTGAGGCTTTTTGGGTGATACCCACCAAAATCCAGCCAGGTAATCTCAGGGCATCCCTTGTCTTCTTCTGCTTTAGAGCATTCGGCTGGGTTTTTCTTTTCTTTTCTTTTCTTTTTTTTTTCTTTTCATCTCAACTCCGCAGTTGTTCCGTAGCCAAGCGGCTTGGCCAAATCCCCGAGGATTCTCAAATAGCTTTCAGGAACAAAGCGTTGCCCTATCCCTCGTGAGAAAAATGAGTTTCCGTCCACTGACGCTTCCCTCATTTTGCCCGTGTGATTGGCAAATTGCTTGCCAACTCATGAAATATTCTATTCGACTCTACCCTGTAAACAATATTTTGAGCCGACACCTTTCTAAGACATTAATATTGATTTTTTTTTTCTCCTCTCTCTTTTTTTTTTTGCAGTTTCGGATGAGCTTCTTCTGGCGTGAGTACTTTTGGCTGTTCTTGCTTTTTAATTCGTCTACTTTTTGTTTTGGAATGAGGACCTGAATCTAAAGCGGGATTTCTCAAGCTCAGCAACCCCATTTGAGGGATTCTGGGAGGAGAAGTCCACCCGTCTTAAAGCATACCAGCTGGGGAATTATACTTAGAATAGAATAACAGAGTTGGAAGGGACCTTGGAGGTCTTCTAGTCCAACCCCCTGCTTAGGCAGGAAACCCTACACCACTTCAGACAAATGGTTATCCAACATCTTCTTGAAAACTTCCAGTGTTGGAGCATTCACAGCTTCTGGAGGCAAGTTGTTCCACTGATGAATTGTTCGAACTGTCAGAGAGTTTCAATTCTGGGAGTGGAAGTCCACCCCTCTTAAATCCTGCTGGCTGGGGGATTCTGGGAGTGGAAGTCCACCCCTCTTAAACCATGCTGGCTGGGGAATTCTGGGAGTGGAAGTCCACCCCTCTTAAAGCATTGCTTGCTGGGGAATTCTGGGAGTGCAAGTCCACCCCTCTTAAAGCATTCCAGCTGGGAAATTCTGGGAGTGGAAGTCCATCCTTCTTAAAGCATTCCAGCTGGGGAATTCTGGGAGTGGAAGTCCACCCCTCTTAAAGCATGCTAGCTGGGGAATTCTGGGAGTGGAAGTCCATCCTTCTTAAAGCATTCCAGCTGGGGAATTCTGGGAGTGGAAGTCCACCTCTCTTAAAGCATGCTGGCTGGGGAATTCTGGGAGTGGAAGTCCATCCTTCTTAAATCATTCCAGCTGGGGAATTCTGGGAGTGGAAGTCCATCCTTCTTAAATCATTCCAGCTGGGGAATTCTGGGAGTGGAAGTCCACCTCTCTTAAAGCATGCCGGCTGGGAAACTCTGGAAGTGTGACTAATTTAATAACTGCAGTGATTCACTTAACAACTGAGGCAAAAACAGGGCAAAACCCACTTAGCAAATGTCTCACTTACAAAAGTAAATAAAAGAGCAGGGAAAGTGGAGGGAAAGGGGGAAAGAGAAATGAGGATGGGCAGGGAAAAGAAAAGAAAAGAAAAAGAAGCATTGACTTACAACTCTCTATTGCAGTAGAATAGGACACTAACATCAAATCACAGCTTTTTGTTTTTCCATAATAATATGAACGAGTCATTTCTGTGAAGATCTATCAATCCAATCTGTAAAACCCAGATTCAAAGTTATATCCTTTTCCACCTCAAGCACGAAATTCAGAAGCGGTTTCCATCTGGAAATGAAAGTTCTTTTCTTTAACCAGAGTTAATTAGTTTTGCCGTTTAGCAAACTCCATCAACTTCTGCATCCATTCTTCCATGGTAGGAATCGAAGTGTCCTTCCATTTTAGCACATACAATCGTCTTGCTGCTGTTGGCATGTACTGTAGTGGCTAAAATTGTGGAAACCTTTTGGGAAAAATGTATTTTTGAGGTTTGATGGCTAATAAAACCACTTTTTTTGGTGGGGGGGGAGTTTCAAGATAATCCTATTCCACTGCTGGAATGGCCTGGGAATAGCCCAGACCTTCTTAACCCAATTGAAAATCTATGGAGCCGACTAAAGAAACTTGTTACTTGGAAGCGATCCAGCAATAAAACCCAGTTAATAGGAGCCATCATTCAATCTTGGCTTCACATTAGAACAGCTGCAGAACTAAAAGACTTGGTTCACTCCATGGGAAGACGTTGTAAGGCTGTAATTCATGCTAAAGGTTACCCAACTAAGGATTAACTGACATGGGGATCATTTTTGTACATCTCGTTTTTTCTACGTGTTTCACTTTTCTACTTTATACTGCAACTGCTATTCTCATAGCAAATCCTTCCTAAAAGTGATTGCATTACATTCTTGATTAAATTATCTTTCCATTGATATATAATTTTATGGTACTATTCCCTCAAAAAAGTGGTGTAATTAGCTAGTTTTAGAAAATGCACTTTTCCCAAAAGGTTTCCACAATTTTGGCCACTACTGTATAGTAGCAAAGTCTCAATTTTTTTTTCTCCAGTTCTTTTCCGTTAATCCCAAAAGGAAAAATTCTGGTTTCATTTCTATCTCCATTTTCAGGATTTTCTGTATTAGAGTTGTGAATCATACTCCAATTTTTTATTTTTTTGCTTTATCGCATGTCCACCATAGATGATAAAAAGTCCCTTCTTCATTCTTACACTTCCAGCATTCATTCGACATACCTTTATTCTTCTTAGAGAGCTTATCTGGTTTTAAATATCAGCGATACATCATCTTATGAAAGTTCTCTTTTAAATTATAATTTAAAGAAATTTTTCAACCACATATTTTTCCATTGTTCAAGCATCACATAATATCCAAAACTCCTTGCCCACTGAATCATACTTTTATTTACTTTTGTATTTTATAATATTTTATAACCTAATAAAAATGTTTTTTTAAAAGCGGGGGGGAAACAAACAAACGTCTCACTTAACCACATAAATTTTGGGCTCAATTGTGGTCATAAGCCAAGGACTACCTGTGTAGGGTTTCCGGCCAGAGGAAACAATTCCACCCCACCCAATGCAGAGAAAGCTCCAAATTCAGATTTTTTTATTTTTTTTTTTTGCAAAGTCCATTTTGCGGCTCTTTGTTGTGGCTTCCGCAAAAGAGCCTGATCCGGGGTGTGAGGGTACACAAAACAAGCTGCAACAGAGTGCACTTAGCTCTCATTCGTGCTGCAAAATTTTCATTAGTGTATATAAATCCCCCATGGCTTTTGTTTATTGCGCGCGGCTGTTGCAACGGTAGAAACGGCTTTCGCCCTTCGAGGGTTGTTTTGCGAGCGTCAGCTACACAGACCCACAAACTAGGGAAGTGGTACACATGGGTTTTAAGGTGCACAGCGGAGAATGTGGCTTTCTGGGGTGCTCGGTCTCTCTCTGTTTCCTTCCTGGTAGCTCTCTCCTTGCAGAACTTTTAATTATACAAAGAGGTGAGGTGGACTGAAGAATGTGAGGGCGAGGAAGTCAAGATGGCCGCCATACCATTGAGCTTTGAGTGAATCAAGTATATGTGTGTGTGTGTGTGTGTGTGTGTGTGTGTAGGTCTTTGGTATTCGGGTTTTCTCCCGCGTAACATTGGAGGTGTCTTGGCAATGTTTCGATGAAGTCTCATTCGTCATCTTCAGGCTGTTGTTTTCGGCTTCGTGCTTCTAGGAGCAATGTGTATGATTGCAACTGTTTCTTCTTTTTAACTGCCAGTGGGGGTGTGAACTGATTGGGTGGGAGCTTGGCTGTGTTCTGATTGGGTGGAGGTGTGTTCTGATTGGTTGGGGGTTTGGCTGTGCTCTGATTGGATGGGGGGTTGGCTGTGCTCTGATTGGATGGGTGTGTGTTCTGTTTAGGTGGGGGCTTGGTTGTGCTCGGGTTAGTCTGAGTAGCAGGGGGATTTGAGCTGGTGAGCTGTGAGCTCCTAGAAGCACGAAGCCGAAAACAACAGCCTGAAGATGACGAATGAGACTTCGTTGAAACATTGCCAAGACACCTCCAATTTTACGCGGGAGAATAAGAATGTATCTGCTGAACAAAACTCTGCATTGGCGACAGGAAGGGCATCCAGCCATTAAACGCTCTGCTAGCTCCATTCAGTTGCTCAGACTCCACCCCGCAAGGGATTATGGGGTTGTTAAATGATGATGAAGAAGATGATGATGATAGACAGACAGACAGATACATAAATACATACATACATACATACATACATACAGTAGTGGCCAAAATTGTGGAAACCTTTTGGGAAAAGTGTATTTTCGAGGTTTGATGGCTAATAACTCCATTTTGTTTGCAGTTTCAAATAATCCTATTCCACTGCTGGAATGGTCTGGGAATAGCCCAGACCTTCTTAACCCAATTGAAAATCTAGGGAGCCGACTAAAGAAACTTGTTAGTCAGAAGCGACCCAGCAATAAAACCCAGTTAATAGAAGCCATCATTCCATCTTGGTTTCACATGATAACAGCTGCAGAGCTAAAAGACTTGGTTCCCTCCATGGGAAGACGTTGTAAGGCCGTCATTCATGCTAAAAGTTACCCAACTAAGGATTAACTGACATGGGGATCATTTTGGTATATCTCGTTTTTTTCTACATGTTTCACTTTTCTTCTTTCTATTGTAACTGCTATTCTAATAGCAAAGCCTTCACAAAAGTTATTGTATTACATTCTTGATTAAATTATCTTCCCATTGATATATAATTTTATGGAACTACTCAAAAAAAAGGGGTGTTATTAGCTAGTTTTAGAAAATAAACTTTTCCCAAAAGTTTTCCACAATTTTGGCCACTATTGTAAGTAGGTAGATAGGTAGGTAGATGGATGGATGGATGGATGGATGGATGGATGGATGGATAGATAGATAGATAGATAGATAGATAAATAGATAGATAGACAGATCTTTTTAACGCAATAAAATTTAATTGGAAAGAAAAGATGTTTTAAAAAAGATTAAAAGATCAAAGTAGAAAGGCTAAATCCGTGTTTTAATTTTAAGACATGCAGACTTCAACTCCCAGAATTCCCTCAGGCTGGCTGAGGGAATTCTGGGAGTTGAAGTCCGCACGTCTTAAAATCGCCGCTTTTGAGAAACTCTGGGCCGGATTAAATTGGGTGAATGAGATTTGGGGGTTTTCCTGAGAAATGGCCACCTCCCGAGCAGAGAGAGGCTTGTGTAAAGACCCTCAGTGCCCCCAACCTGCCTGTCCCACCTTCCCAAAGAGGAGGCCAAGGAAACCTAGCTTTGGTTTGGGAACTTTGCTCCATCAGTTTCTCATCCTTTTATTCCACAAAGAAGAATATTGGCTAATTTCTCTCGGCTTTCGAGACCCCGTCCATCTGCCGGGCATCGCTCAGGCCGGAGGTCCGGTTCTGTGTCCTACGTGGTAAATTCTGTCCTGGCAGCTGAGATGGGATTGAAGCTATTCCCCTTCCATTAATAGAAAGTCAGATCCTGGTTTTCAATAAGTCCAGTTCAATAAGTCCAATAAGTCCGGGGAATTCTGGGAGTTGAAGTTCATCGAAATTAAAAGACCGATTTAGACTTTCCACTTACAGGTTTTGATCTGAATTAAAACAAAAACAGGCATTTTACAGGAGCATCTGTCACTCGTTTGCGAAGGCCCTTCATTAAAAATGTAAACAAATTTGATCGATACGTCGATACGGGTAGTCCTCAACATACAACGGTTCATTTAGTGACTGTTCAAAGTTACAACGGCACTGGGGAAAAAGAGACTGATGATCGTTTTTCCACGCTTACAACCATGGGAACATTCCCCCTCCCCATGATCGTGTGATCAAAATTCAGATACTTGGCAACTGACTCATATTTATGACCGTCGCAGTGTCCCTTGGTCCCCGGATCCCCCTTTGCGACCTGACAAGCAAAGCAAAGAAGGTCAAAGTGTTTAAGAAGAGATTGGATAACCATTTGTCTGAAGTGGCGTAGGGTTTCCTGCCTAAGCAGGGGGTTGGACTAGAAGACCTCCAAAGGTCCCTTCGAACTCTGTTATACTATTCTATTCTAAAATCCATGGGGAAGCTCGATTCACTTCACAACTGTGTTACTAACTTAACAACCGCAGTGATTCGCTTACCAAATTGTGGGAAGAAAGTTCGTAAAATGGGGCAAAACTCACTTAACGAATGTCTCGCTTAGCAACGGAAAATTTGGGCTCAACTGTGGTCGTAAGCTGAGGACTACCTGTAATTGGAAACAACACTGCAAAGGAATGGCGTCTCGAGCAAATTGTGGCATGCCATTTTCTCAAGGTTGCAAAGCAGGGAATTTTGCTGAATTTCTCAATTCTCACGAATTCCCTTGCATTCTCAATTCTGCTGGATTTTTCAAGCAAACAGTTCTGAATTCTCAATTCAGTTGAATTCCAAATTTCCTAAATTCCCAATTCTTCTGAACTTTTCAAGGAGACAATTCTGAATTTTCAATTCAGTTGAATTTCAAATTTCCTAAATTCTCAATTCTTCTGGACTTTTCAAGCAGACAATTCTGAATTCTCAATTCAGTTGAATTCTGAATTTCCTAAATCCTCAATACTCAATTCTTCTTAATTTTTCAAGCAGACAATTCTCATTTCTCAATTCACTTGAATTCCGAATCTCCTAAATTCTCGATCCTTCTGAACCTTTCAAGTAGGCAATTCTGAATTCGGCTAAATCCTGCTTGATTCTAAATTCTCAATTCTGCTAAATTTTACAAGCAGGCGATTCTGACCTCAGTTTAGCTGAATTCCACTGAATTCTCCTCTCGATTCTGCTGAACTGTTCAAGTAGACGATTCTGATTTTTCAATTCTCCTGATGTCTAAATTCTCTGTTCTGCCAAATTTTTCAAGCAGGCAATTCTGAATTCTGAATTCTGTTGAATTCTGCTGATCTCTCCTTAAAATCTCAATTCTGTTCAACTTTTCAAGCAGGTAATGTTCCTTATGTTCCTCGCTAGCCAAAAAAAACTTCTCTAACCTTGCTTGAGTAGAAAAACAGAAGGCATCAAGTAAATCAAACCAACTTCTACATTTTTCTCATTGGTTTCCGGGCCAAAGTTGTTACTCATTGCCAGCCTCCAGAAATATGACTGCATTTCAAGCTCAGGTTCCTTCCGGTTCCTTCCTACGCAGTATTGCAAGTTATTTCGTTCCACCTTGCTTACCCCATTATATTCAAGGCCTCCCCATCAAGGAAATACAACGTGGTCCTTGCACATTCCCAATGCGAGGTCCTTCCCGTATTTGTGAGAGACTCCCCAGCAGAACCCTTCAACTCCTGGAGAAGAAATTCCTGGAATAACATCCCCCAAGTGACTAAAATAAATTACTTAGTCTTAGACTAACTTTATTGTCACTTTGAATGTACACTACCCGGCATACATTAAAATGAAATTTCGTTGCATGAAGTTCTCAAAGGGTCAAAGTAGAATAGAATAGAATAGAATAGAATAGAATAGAATAGAATAGAATAGAATAGAATAGAATAGAATAGAATAGAATAGAATATTAGAATAGAAGAATGGAAAATTAGAATATTAGAATAGAATGTAATAGAATAGAAAATTAATAGAATAGAATAGAATAGAATAATATATAGAATAGAATAATATATAGAATAGAATATTTAGAAGAATGGAAAATTAAAATATTAGAATAGAATATAATAGAAAATTAGAATACAATAGTAGAATAGAATAGAATAGAATAGGATTGAAACAGAAGAGAAGAGAAGAGAAGAGAAGAGAAGAATGGAAAATTAGAATATTAGAATAGAATATAATAGAAAATTAGAATACAATAGTAGAATAGAATAGAATAGGACTGAAACAGAATAGAGTAGAATAGAATAGAAGAATAGAATAGAATATAATATTTAGAAGAATGGAAAATTAGAATATTAGAATAGAATGTAATAGAATAGAAAATTAATAGAATAGAATAATATATAGAATAGAATAGAATAATATAGAATAGAATAGAATAATATATAGAATAGAATAGAATATTTAGAAGAATGGAAAATTAGAATATTAGAATAGAATATAATAGAAAATTAGAATACAATAGTAGAATAGAATAGAATAGAATAGAATAGAATAGAATAGAATAGGATTGAAAGAGAAGAGAAGAGAAGAGAAGAGAAGAGAAGAGAAGAGAAGAGAAGAGAAGAGAAGAATGGAAAATTAGAATATTAGAATAGAATATAATAGAAAATTAGAATACAATAGTAGAATAGAATAGAATAGGACTGAAACAGAATAGAGTAGAATAGAATAGAAGAATAGAATAGAATAGAATATTTAGAAGAATGGAAAATTAGAATATTAGAATAGAATGTAATAGAATAGAAAATTAATAGAATAGAATAGAATAGAATAGAATAATATATAGAATAGAATAGAAGAATGGAAAATTAGAATATTAGAATAGAATATAATAGAAAATTAGAATACAATAGTAGAATAGAATAGAATAGAATAGGATTGAAACAGAATAGAATAGAATAGAATAGAAGAATGGAAAATTAGAATATTAGAATAGAATAGAATAGAAAATTAGAATAGAATAGAATAGAATATTTAGAAGAATGGAAAATTAGAATATTAGAATAGAATACAATTTTTATTTATTTATTTATTTATTATCAAATTTATATACCGCCCTTCTCCCGAAGGACTCAGGGCGGTGTACAGCCAAAGTAAAAAACATAGATACAAACATTAAAATACAGAGATATATATGCGTTTGGCCCCATAATTAAAAGAACAATAACAAACCTATTAAAAACATTTTTTAAAAAAAGTGTTAAGCCAGCCCGGCTTGCTGAAAAAGAAAAGTCTTCAGGGCACGGGGAAAGGCACTGAGCTCATGAATCCTTCGTATCTCTGGGGGCAGTTGATTCCAGAGGGCAGGTGCCCCCACAGAGAAGGCCCTCCCGCTGGGGGCCACCAGTCTACATTGCTTGGCCGATGGCACCCTGAGGAGACCCTCTCTGTGGGAACGGACCGGTCGGTGGGAGGTCATTGGTGGCAGCAACAGTAGAATAGAAAATTAGAATACAATAGAAGGATGGAATGGAATGGAATTGGAATTGGAATTGGAATTGGAATTGGAATTGGAATGGGTCACCGCCTCCAATATACACTACATAAACATGACAGAATAAATAAATAAATACAAAATTATGCACCTACCCACATATATTACATGACACAGAGAAAGAACCGTCTAGTTCAATTTCATTGTACACATGTTGTGCATTGACAATAAAGGTTTGAATTGAAA
Source organism: Arizona elegans (assembly GCA_022577455.1). Classification (NCBI taxonomy): domain Eukaryota; kingdom Metazoa; phylum Chordata; class Lepidosauria; order Squamata; family Colubridae; genus Arizona; species Arizona elegans. The sequence continues at coordinate 17,676,276 of JAKOOJ010000017.1, forward strand.
TTGATTCTTTTTTTTCCTCTACAGGTAGTCCTCAAGTTACGACCACGGCGGAGCCCCACATTTCTGTTGCTAAGGGAGACCGTTAGTAAGTGTGAAATAGTAGAAAAGTTACTCGGCGTTATTTTGTCCCATTTTTTACGACCTACCTTGCCACCGTTATTAAATGGATCATTGCAGCTGTTCAGTTAGTTACCTGGTTGTTAAGTGAATCTGCCTCCCTCCCCGTCGACTTGGCTGGTCAGAAGCTCGCAAAAGGGGATCTCGTGACCCCGGGACACTGCGACAGTCATAAATATGAGTCAGTTGCCAAGCGTCCGAATTTTGATGCTGCTGGGGATGCTGCAACGGTCGTTAAGTGTGAAAAACGGTCATAAGTCACTTTTTTCCAATTCCGTTCTCACTTCGAATGGTCACTACCTGTATTTTCCATTTATAGAAATTTAAAAGTTCTGATTTTTTTGAGGGGGGAGGGGGCAATCTTTATTTTTATTTATTTAAATTTCCTGACCGCCCAGCTCAGCACTGGGTCACTCTGGGCGGCTCACAATATTAAAAAGATAAACCTATAACAAATAAAATACTACAAAGGTACAATACACTATTATCGTAACACTGTTCTAGGAAGGAGCCATTACGATGGCTCTTGCATTTAGTCCCCAAGGCAGGCCCCGAACCTGTTTATTGGTGGTCCTTGACTTATAACCATTTGTTTTGTGACCGTTTGGAGTTACAATGAAAAATATTGTTTCTACACGTACGACCGTTGCAGAATGCCCGTGATCAAAATTGAGACACTGTTCTGCCCCACCTACCGACCCCAAAGAACGCAGCGCACACAAAGTCTGTACAAACCTTAGCTTACTAAATTAAATCAGTCTTTTTCAAACAAAGGCTGTTAATTAACTTTCTTAACATCCTACAAGAATCCAAAGAATAAATAACCGTAATCTTACTGTGGTTGGCAGAAAGCCCAGAAGCAATTTGCAGGAAGCTGATAAGAGAACTAAGATCAAGACGCAAAGGAGAGTGAAGGAAGTTGTTCCCTGCAAATTGCTTCAGTCGGCGTTCCTCCTTAAATAGGCTAGGGGAGTGGCCAATTAGACCCAAGCCTTACTCTCGAGGAGACCCCCTCCTGAGGAGCCACTCCTGCCATTTGCGCGTCCGTGCATCGAGAAGAGGCTCCTCCTCTTCTTCCTCTTCACTTATGGGAGCTTCTGGAGGTTCTGAAGGCCCTGGCTGAATCCCCGCCTCTGGCACCACGTCTTCTCCAGCCTCCTCATTGTCTGACTCGAGCGCCAGCTGCACAGGCTGCTGGCGCAGCACCACACCAGCCTCCTCGCTAGCTGCACAGGCCACTGAGGGGCCGCAACAGACGCGTGGCAACCGGCTCCTATTTATGACGCCTGCAGTGTCCCAGGGTCATGTGATCCAGTGGTGGGTCGACTCCGGTTCAGTCCGGTTCTTGCGAACCGGTAGTAAAACTGGGGGGGGGAAGCTCTGCCCACCCACCTGGATGTCATCATAGACGATCTTCGCATGTGTGCGATCCCGCCGCGAACCAGTAGTAAAGGTAAGTAGAACCCACCCCTGACGTGATCCCCTTTTGCGGGGAAGCCAGATTCACTTAACAACCACTTCACAACTGCAGTGATTCACTTAACAACGGCGGCAAGAATGGCTGTAAGAATGGGGCGAAACTCACTTAACAACTGTCTGGCTTAGCAATGAAAATTGTGGGGCTCTCCCTTGTGGTTGTAAGTCGAGGACTAACTATGTTCCGTCGATAATCTTTTTAAATGGTGAATATGTATTCTGAAGAAAGGCTGCCCCAGGTTTTAAAGGTATCTTCAGAACAAGAGGAGGGAGATGGTAAAATATTGGTTTCTCTTTTCCGCCTTCCTAGGCTGAGGTTCATCTTTGGGACATCTGTCGTCCCAGCTCTGGATTTGGTCGATCGTCACTCGGTCACACGGTTCGTGTCTCCAAGCGGGAGGGCAGTATATCAGGTACGGCTCCTTCCTCTACCTGCCAACATACCTGTGCACGTCCTTTGAGCCCAATAACGGAAGAGCAGAAAGTCAGAATAGAATTATTAGAATTAGAATTAGAATTAGAATTAGAATTAGAATTAGAATTAGAATTAGAATTAGAATTACCGTGTTTCCCCAAAAATAAGAAATAAGAGCCGTGGTGGCGCAGCAGACTAAAGTGCTGTTAAGTAGCACCAGCTGCCTGCAATTACTGCGAGTTCGAATCTCACCAGGCTCAAGGTTGACTCAGCCTTCCGTCCTTCCGAGGTAGGTAAAATGAGGACCCGGTTTGTGTGGGCAATAAGCTGACTTTGTATAAAAAAGAACACCACTGGGGGGGTGGGGCAAAAGCAGGTATATACAAAAAGTATGAAGGCTATTGCTAAACGCATTGTAAGCCGCCCTGAGTCTCCAGAGAAGGGCGGCATATAAATCGAACCAATTAAAAAATAAATAAATAAAAATAAGTTCCTGTCTTATATATTTTTTGAACCCTGAAATAAGCGCTTGGCCTTATTGCCATGCGCTCAAAAGCCCGATTGGGCTTATTATCAGGGGATGTCTTATTTTGGGGGAAACAGGGTCGAATTAGAATAGAATTAGAATTTGGAAATAATAAAATAGAAAGTAGAAAGTAGAATAGAACAGAATTTGAAAATGATGGAATAGAATAGAACAATAGAATAGAAAATAGAAAATAAAACAATTAGATGAGATGAGATGAGATGAGATGAGATGAGATGAGATTAGATTAGATTAGATTAGATTAGATTAGATTAGAAGGGACCTTGGAGATCTTCAAATCCAACCCCCAATGATAGACAATGCAACCGTCATAAGTACATGCCAGTTGCCAAGCCTCTGAATTTTGATCACGGGGGCGCTGCAACGGTCGTAAGTGTGAAAAACTGCCTTAATTTGTTTTTTTTTCTGGTGTTGTCGTAACCTCGAACCATCCTTAAACAAATGGCCATAAGTTGAGGACTCCTGTAGCCAGCATCCGAAACCTAACCTCGTTGGTTCAGCGGAAGAAACCAAAGAGTGGGGACTCCCCAAATCCGTTCCCCAGCCTCGGGGTGTGTGTGCCGTGTTCCTCTTTCGAACTCGGCACTCTCCCTCCTCCCTTCCGACACCTCCCCGCCTTCCTCGTCCACGCTTTGCTTCCGTCCATTTATCTCCGTTATTCTATTTGGGATTTCGAGGTGATTTTTATCTTAATTACCCCCTCGTTCATATGGCAGCCCGCGCTGTAGGGCGGGAGTAAATGGATTTAACCTGCCAGGCTGAAAAAATGAGTTGTCGATCACAAAGAGGAGGGGGGGGGTAGCAAGAGAGACGGGTTCGTTTCACGGCGGACGAAAAACACGAGGACCGTATTCTGTCCCATGTGCCCAGGGAACTAAAATTCTCTCCCCAACTCTGCTTGAGAAGGGGAGCGCTGGATTATAAGGGGCTGCTGGGGATTGCTGGGCCAGTTTTCCTGCACCGATACCCCGCCTCTTTTGGGGGGGGGGATTCTCCTGTCTCCCCAGAGCAGTGTTTTCAACCTTAAAATGGGTGGACTTCCACTCCCAGAATTCCCCAGCCATCATAGGTTGAAGTCCACCCATCTTAAAGCATGCAGGCTGGGGAATTCTGGGAGTGGAAGTCCACCCATTTTAAAACATGCCGGCTGGGGGATTCTGGGAGTGGAAGTCCATCCATCTTAAAGCATGCCGGCTGGGGAATTCTGGGAGTGGAAGTCCATCCATCTTAAAGCATGCCGGCTGGGGGATTCTGGGAGCTGAAGTCCACCCCTCTTAAAGCATGCAGGCCGGGAGATTCTGGGAGCTGAAGTCCACCCCTCTTAAAGCATGCAGGCCGGGAGATTCTGGGAGTGGAAGTCCACCCCTCTTAAAACATGCTGGCTGGGGGATTCTGGGAGCTGAAGTCCACCCCTCTTAAAGCATGCAGGCCGGGGGATTCTGGGAGTGGAAGTCCACCCCTCTTAAAACATGCTGGCTGGGGGATTCTGGGAGCTGAAGTCCACCCGTCTTAAAGCATGCCGGCTGGGGGATTCTGGGAGCTGAAGTCCACCCCTCTTAAAACATGCTGGCTGGGGAATTCTGGGAGCGGAAGTCCACCCATCTTAAAGCATGCGGGTTGGGGGATTCTGGGAGTGGAAGTCCACCCCTCTTAAAGCAGGCTGGCTGGGGAATTCTGGGAATGGAAGTCCATCCCTCTTAAAGCAGGCTGGTTGGGGAATTCTGGGAGTGGAAGTCCACCCCTCTTAAAGCATGCCAGCTTGGGAATTCTGGGAATGGAAGTCCACTCCTCTTAAAGCATGCCAGCTTGGGAATTCTGGGAGTGGAAGTCCACCCCTCTTAAAGCATGCCAGCTTGGGAATTCTGGGAATGGAAGTCCACTCCTCTTAAAGCAGGCTGGCTGGGGAATTCTGGGAACTGAAGCCCACTCCTCTTAAAGCATTTAGGCTGGGCAATTCCCAGGCTTGAAGTCCACCCGTCATAAATTCCCCAAAGTTGAGAAAGACCACTCCAGAGATAAGAGAATAAGATTTACACAATCCCAGCAAAGGTGAGCCTTTCTTCCCAGGTAATTCCAGCTTCCAAAACAACTGACGAAATCGTCTACTTCGCGTCTGTTATCTTGGTTATTGGAAATTCCTTTCTAAAAACGAAGCCTCCGTGGCTGCAGAGATAGGGCTCCGTTTTCCATGTGCCTATTTCGGACATCTTGATTCCTGTCCCCCCACCCTCGCATAAGGTAGCACCCAGAGGTCGGTTTCACACCCGTTTACAACCAGTTCGCTGTACGGTTTAGAAAAACGTGGCTAAATAGGATGGCATATCGCCGTGGCCACGACCGGTTCGCGCAAACTGGGCTGAATGCCACACTATGCGAGGGTGGGGGATAGGATCACTGTCCATTGGCTGGGGTCTTGTTTGTTTGTTTGTTTGTTGATTTGCATCCCACCTTATTTATTTTTTTTGTACAAATAACACAAGGCAAGGAATATATCCAATATTCCTTCTTCCTCCTAGTTCCCCCACCACAACAACAACAACCCTGTGAGGTAGGTTAGGCTGAGAGAGAAGGACTGGACTAAATTTATACCCAGCCAGGTTGCGTGCCTAAGGAGGACTAGAACTCACAAGTCTCCTGGTGATTGGCCTAAAAACACCCAGCCGGCTTTCATGGCTAAGGTGGGACTAGAACTCCCCGTCGCCTGGTGATTGGTCCAAACTCACCCACCTGGCTTTCATGGCTAAGGTGGGACTAGAACTCCCCGTCGCCTGGTGATTGGTCCAAACTCACCCACCTGGCTTTCATGGCTAAGGTGGGACTAGAACTCCCCGTCGCCTGGTGATTGGTCCAAACTCACCCACCTGGCTTTCATGGCTAAGGTGGGACTAGAACTCCCTGTCGCCTTGTGATTGGCCCAAAGTCACCCAGCCGGCTTTCATGGCTAAGGTGGGACTAGAACTCCCTCTCACCTAAGGATTGGTGCAGTGTCACCCAGCCAGCTTTCATGCCTAAGGTTAGACTAGAACTCAACGTTTCCTGGTGAGTGACCCAAAGTCACTCAGCCGGCTTTCATGGCTAAGATGGGACTAGAACTCCCTGTCGCCTTGTGATTGGCCCAAAGTCTCTCTACATGGGGCTCCCCCTGGGGTGCACCCAGAGGCTCCAGCTGGTCCAGAACGCGGCCGCGCGGGGGATTATGGGGGCGACGAGGCGCTCCCATGTGACACCTCTCCTGCGTGAGCTGCACTGGCTCCCGGTGGTCTTCCGGGTGCGCTTCAAGGTGTTGGTGACCACCTTTAAAGTGCTCCATGGCTTAGGGCCGGGGTACTTACGAGACCGCCTTCTGCCACCAATAGCCTCCCACCGGCCAGTACGCTCGCACAGAGTGGGCCTCCTCAGGGTGCCGTCCGCCAGACAATGTCGGCTGGCGACCCCCAGGGGGAGAGCCTTCTCTGTGACGGCGCCCACCCTCTGGAACAACCTTCCCCCAGTTACATATAATAACAGATCTCCGGATTTTTCGTCGGGCCCTGAAAACCCATTTATTTCAACTAGCTGGGCTGGCTTGAGCTAAATTTTAAATTGATTTTAAATTGGGTTGTTTTAATTTACGGCCAAAATATTTAATTATTTTAATACTGTTTTTTAAATTTTGTATGCTCTGTTTTTACTTTGGCTGTGCACCGCCCTGAGTCCTATTGGACAAGGGCGGTATAGAAATTTAATTAATAAATAAATCATAAATAAATAAAGTCACCCAGGCAGCTTTCATGCCTAAGGCCAAACTAGAACTCACGTCTCCTGGTTTCTAGCCTTAACCACTAGTTCCATGTTGGCGAATCTACAGAACGCTTTACCGGAAGTGACACGCAGAACCATCCCGTGAGGGATGCGCTGCCTCGCTGGCTCCTCGTCCGTGTTCCTGTGCACACACATGTGCTGGTCAGCTGGCCTTCGCGCGCACGGGATCCACGAAACCTGGAAGAGCAGTGTTCCGTCCCTCATGCGCGAGCCGGCACCCAATCCTCCGGGTTTATGTCACTCGCATACGCGACAGCCAGCTGTTCGTTGGCCACGCGTCTGTGCCGGAAACCAGACGTTCGAGTGCCAGCTCGCACATGCGTGACGGAACGCTGCTCTTCCGGGTTTCGGGCTCCCGAAGGCCAGAGACCGCGTGGTCCAGGCGGGATGGTTTCGCGTGCCATTTGCGGCACGCGCGCCAGCACGCGGTGACGTAAAAGGTTAGCCATCACTGCACTAGATCATTCTGGGTGTTGTTTCCACCAGGGGTGGGTTCTACTTACCTTTACTACTGGTTCGCAGTGGGACCGCATGCAGTGGTGGGATTCAGCCGGTTCGCACCACTTCGGGAGAACCGGTTGTTAACTTTCTGAGCAGTTTGGTGAACTGGTTGTTGGAAGAAATCATTAGGGCAGAGAACCGGTTGTTAAATTACTTGAATCCCATCACTGGCTGTGCGCAAGCACAGAAGCTTCTACACATGTGCAGAAGCGTTTTGATGATGTCGGGGTCGGTGGGCGGAGTCTCCCGCCGGTTTTACTACCCGTTCTATAGAACCGGTGCAAACCGGGGGCAACCCACCACTGGTTTCCATCATTACCGCCTGAAGTCGTTTGTGTGAAAATACCTCCGGTGCGCCCAGCTAGCTTTGTGGCTGTTGGGGCTGTGAATCGGTTGCGGCCCCACCCTTAATTTTTTCTCCATCCATGAATATCCCTTCATCTGACCAGCCCTCGGCTTGTAATTACGCTCCTGTCCTTCCCTTCCCTTCCCTTCCCTTCCCTTCCCTTCCCTTCCCTTCCCCTCCCCTCTTTCCTTTCACAGCGGCCAGTCGGATTATCGTGAATCATCAGCCTTTTAAATCCCCGAAAAAGGGACTAATTCAAATTGCATTTCCCATTAAATATAATATATTTCTTCCAAAGATTGCCTCCATTAACAGCCCTGATCAGATCATTCCATCCGGTTGATTTAAGAGCCGAATGTCGGTTTGTCCACTCCGAAGGGATCCTGGTTTTCTTTTAAGTTATTTAGTTTTTCAAGGGGTAGGGTACCGTCTCACGCACTGCCCCAGGATGATGGGAGTTGTAGTCTAACACCTTGGGAGGCCACTAGTCCATCCGACGGCGGTGGCTGTCCCTTGCCTGGGCTCCTAAGGATGATGGGCATTGTAGTCTACCACTACAATCCGCCATAGGGTTGGTGGCCTCCAACCCTAAATTACACCTCTCCTTCTCTGACCTGGGGATGATGGGAGTTGTAGTTTCTCATCTTTGGAGGCTACAGATCCGCCTTGGGGCTGCACCTCTCTCCACCTGCCCTCCTGGGGGATGATGGGAGTTGTAGTCTAACTCCTTTAGGGTGGTGTCTCTCTCCCAACTGCTGTCCTGAGGGTGATGGGAGTTGTAGTCTAACACCTTTGGAGGCTACGGATCCATCTTGGAGCTGCACCTCTCCCCACCTGCCCTCCTGAGGATGATGGGAATTATAGTCTAACTCCTTTAGGGTGGTGTCTCCCCCCCACAACTGATGTCCTGAGGGTGATGGGAGTTGTAGTCTATCACCTTTGGAGGCCATGGATCCGCTTTGGGGTTGCATCTCTCCCCCGCCTGCTCTCCTGCGGATGATGGGGGTTGTTGTCTAACTCCTTTGGAGGCCACCGATCCATCTTAGCGTCTCCCCACTGCCCTCCTGGGGATAATGGGAGTTGTAGTCTTGTTTGGAGGCCACCATCATCCTAGGGCAGCGTCTCCCCCACCTGCTTTTCTATGGATGATGGGAGTTGTAGTCTCCTTTGGAAGACCCCATCCTAGGGCAGCGTCTCCTGCTCCTGGGGATGATGGGAGTTGTAGTCTTAACACGTTTGGATGCCACCAGATTGAGGGCATCCTGTGTGCAGTTTACAACCCAAATCTGGGCAACCTGATGTGCAGTTTACAACACAAATCTGGTTACTGTGCCGAGAGGTGCGTTTTCCACTTGGATTGAACTGATTTAATTTTTTAAAAAAATTAATTTTAATGTTTCCTTTTTAAAAAAAATGATCCATTTTCTCTCTCTCTCTCTCCCCCCCCCCCCAGGTGGTGGGCAGCTCGGGAAAACTCTACACTTGCTACGCCTCCTGTCACTTCTGCAACTGTCCAGCTTTTGCCTTCTCTGTCTTGCGGAAAGGAGACAACGTCGTGGTGAGTGGGCAGGAAAGGGAGGGGCAGGGCAGAGCCCGTGGTGGTGGTGGGGTCTCTGTCTTGGGAGCAAGCTGGCTTGTTAGATGGGTGGGGTGGGGGGAAGAGAGCACATGCTAGATGTTGTCCGATGACTCACTCTTTCCATTGTGTGTCTTTCGCTTAAGTTTGTGCAAGGGAGGAAACAGTTGTGTGTTGAAAGAAGGTGACGTGGGTACAGCAGGGTGAGCGAAACGGGGGGTGGGTGGTCTGGTTACCTGCGGGCAGAGCTTTTTCTCATGTCCCAGGGACGATTCACATCCTGGTCAGCCTTTTATTTCTTTATTCTCCTTCCATCGGGAAGGAGATACAGAAGTGTAGGCAGACGCACAAATAGGCCGAGAAGGATAGTTTTGATCCGTGGGCTGTCAGGCTCCCGGTGCAATAGGATCGGGTGATTGTTAACAAGATTCACTAGGATAGGGATATTTTTGGGGGGGGGGGGTATTTCACTGTGAGTTGTGTTGATGGGGGGGGGTGCACAATGGGAGTCTCAGCCAATCTCATAGTACACAGGTTGTACTCTGACAATAAAGGCTTGGATTGGATTGGATTGGATTGGATTGGATTGGATTGGATTGGATTGGATTGGATTGGATTGAATTGAATTGAATTGAATTGAATTTCAATTCAGACTAGAGCTGAAAGGGAGCTTGGAGGTCTTGTAGTCCAACCCCCTGTTCAAGCAGGAGACCCCATGCCAGTGATGGTGAACCCCTTTTCGCGACCTTCTGAGCGGCAAAGTCCATGGGGAAGCCGGATTCGCTTAACGACCTTGCTACTTTACCTTAACAACCGCGACAAAAAGGTCTTGAAATGGAGCACAACTCGCTTTAAGCAACCTTTACTTTGCTTAACGGTGGAAATTTGGGGCTCAGTTATGGCCGTTAAGTCGAGGACTAACCTGTATAAGAAATCCGATTTTGCTTACAGGGACGGGAAAGGGTTGCGTTCATCGCAGACGACCGAAGCTCCCGTGAAATTTCCTCTAAAGACAATGGAAGTCTGGAGCTCATCCTGTGCATAGGAATCCGTGGGGAACTATAGGGCAGGCTCTCTCCGAGGGGTGTCAGGATGTAGCCCCTTGGAGGAAGAGATTCCCACGCTCCCTCCCAGCCTCTCCCCATCTCCCCCAGGGAAGGAAAATGAACAGGGTGGACAAGGCCTCTGTAGCTGCAGGAGAAGAACCAGCTGCTAGGACAGCTGTGGTTAGTTTAGGACAGAGGTGGGGAATAGTGGCCCTTTTATGACATTTAGACTTCAACTCCCAGAATTCCTAAGGCAGCATGGGGAGCGATGGCCCTTTTTAAGACTTGTGGACTTCAACTCCCAGAATTCCTGAGCCAGGATGTAGGACGATGGCTCTTTTATGACTTATGGACTTCAACTCCCAGAATTCCTGAGCCAGGATGTAGGACGATGGCTCTTTTATGACTTGTGGACTTCAACTCCCAGAATTCCTCAGCCAGGATGGGGGACGATGGCTCTTTTATGACTTGTGGACTTCAACTCCCAGAATTCCTCAGCCAGGATGGGGGACGATGGCCCTTTTAAGACTTGTGGACTTCAAGAATTCCTGAGCCACATTGATCTAAATACATAAATGCCATTTGAATAGCTTTTATTCTGTTAAAGAATAAACGTTAAATAATTTTTATTCTATTCTGTTATTCTGTTAAACGGTATATAGAGTTTTCTGCTCCAGCAGAAAACTAGACTAGAAGACCTCTTCCAACTCTTATTATTCCGTTCAGCAAATTTTATTTACGGTAAATAAGTATTTTTTTAAAAAATTGAAATTCAGTTTCAATTATTCGAATTTTATTTAAAATAAATTTGACTCCTGTAAAAAATTAGCTGGTTGCAAAAGAGACTTGCTCTTCTCCTAATTGTTATTATTTTATTTTTTTTGCTGAATTGGCGATGCTCGTGGTCTTCTCCTGCGCCAAACCGGGCGACTTTTCCACACCCTGCCACTAACGTGGTTTCTCTCTTTTGTTGTATGTGGTTTTTTTTGTGCGTGTGTGTGTAGTGTAAGCACATCCTTGCCATCTATCTGAGTCGAGCGATCGGGGCTTGCCACGAGCAAAGCATCTCGGACCAGCAACTGACTGCCTTGCTACTCCCCGAGGAAAAATGAGGACAGAAAAATAAGGCGAAAACGTGAGCGGTAACCATGGGTGGCTAGAAGCTCTGAGCTGGGTGTGCGTCCTTTCGCTCTGCCCCGCTGAGTCCAGAGAGTCCTGCTCCTGTTTTCTGCTCAGAAATGACTGATGCCTGTCATTTGCAGGTCCCGTTGGGAACAATTTTATGCAGCTCTGGACTTTGTAAGCCAAAAGGCAGGACGTCGCGTTCGGAAACGATTAACTCTAAAAGTGGATTTCAGCAAAACATCTTTAAAACATCTTTCCGCAAGCATTAAAAACGACACTGGCAAATTGGGAGGTCAGGTTTGATTTTGCCAAGTATTTTATTAAAAAAGGAAGGGAGGAAGGAAAGGAAAGGGAAGGAAGGAAGGAAGGAAGGAAGGAAGGAAGGAAGGAAGGAAGGAAGGAAAAGTAGGAAGGAAGGAAGGAAGGACCGCTTAGAGAGGGCTGTAAAGCACTGTGAAGCGGTATATAAGTCTAAGTGCTATTGCTTGGGAAGAAAGGAAGGAAGGATGGAAAGAAACAAGAAAAGGGAGGGAGAAAAGGGATGTAGGGAGGGAGGAAGGAAGGAATGGAGAAGAAGAAAGGGAGTAAGGAAAGGGAGGGAGGAAGGAAGGAAGGATGGAAGGAAAGAAGAAAAGGGAGGGAGAAAAGGAATGTAGGGAGGAAGGAAGGAATGGAGAAGAAGAAAGGAAGGAAGAAGAGGGAAGGAGGAGAAAAGGAAGAGAAGGAAGGAAGGAAAGAAAGAAAGAAAGAAAGAAAGAAAGAAAGAAAGAGAAAAGCAATTGTTTAAATCTGGCTTCCCCTTTGCCAATTTAAACCAATAATTTACTTCAAAATAAAACAAAAAAGACCTCCCCCTTAAAACTCTCTCCTTTGCATTCACAATATTTTAATAATAATAAAAAAAGCACATCCGTTATGCCATTACTGGCCTACTTAAAAAAGATTTCCCATACGAGAATACCAGCAGCATCAAATAACTGATGACAAACTTAAATTAATCTTTAAAAAAAAAGTAAGAGTTGAGTGGATAAAGTTAACAGCTTCATACAAAACACCAAATTATCACGTGTATTAAAGTTCAATTCCATTGCTCCTGTGGTTTTATTTTTGGAGCAAGGCAAGGACCACAAAACATTTAACAGATGACACCCTCCCACCCACACAGGCAGACAAACACACCAAGAGCAGCATGGTTTCGAAAGCCTGCCCTTCTAATGGAGGCAAAGATTAAAAGGAATTAAACGTAAATTAAATTCCCCATCACACAAAGGGCTCAGGCAGCAGGTAGAAGCCCTTTAATTGTACACCAGTATTTTCCAACCTCAGCAATATGAAACTGTGTGGACTTCAACTCCCAGAATTCCCCAGCCAGCATGCTTTAAGATGGGAGGACTTCCACTCCCAGAATCCCCCAGTCAGCCATGCTTTAAGAGGGGTGGACTGCAACTCCCAGAATTCCCCAGTCAGCATGCTTTAAGAGGGGTAGACTTCCACTCCCAGAATCCCCCAGTCAGCCTCTTTAAGATGAGTGGACTTCCATTCCCAGAATTCCCCAGACAGCATGTTTTAAAAGGGGTGGACTTCCACTCCCAGAATCCCCCAGCCAGCATGGTTTAAGATGGGTGGACTTCCACTCCCAGAATCCCCCAGCCAGCATGCTTTAAGATGGGAGGACTTCCACTCCCAGAATCCCCCAGTCAGCCATGCTTTAAGAGGGGTGGACTGCAACTCCCAGAATTCCCCAGTCAGCATGCTTTAAGAGGGGTAGACTTTCACTCCCAGAATCCCCCAGTCAGCCTCTTTAAGATGAGTGGACTTCCATTCCCAGAATTCCCCAGCCAGCCTGCTTTAAGAGGGGTGGACTTCCACTCCCAGAATCCCCCAGCTAGCCATGCTTTAAGATGAGTGGATTTCCATTCCCAGAATTCCCCAGTCAGCATGCTTTAAGAGGGGTGGACTTCCACTCCCAGAATCCCCCAGCCAGAATGCTTTAAGAGGGGTGGACTTCCACTCCCAGAATCCCCCAGTCAGTCTGGTTTAAGAGGTGTGGACATCCACTCCCAGAATTCCCTAGCCAGCCTGTTTTAATATGGGTGGACTTCCAGAATTCCCCAGCTGGTATGTTTTAACATCAGTGGATTTCCACTCCCAGAATCCCCCAGTCAGCATAAATTGAAGTCCACCCCTCCTAAAGCATGCTGCCTGGGGAATTCTGGGAGTTGCAGTCCACACGGCGTCCCATTGCTGAGGTCGAGGAATACTATTGTACTCAAAACAAAGCCGAGCACTTGCAGAGCCCTTCTTGTTCCAACATTCCTGCATATCGCAGGAAGTCACACAGATAGTCCTTGATTTACGACCAATCAAAATTACAACAAACCTCCTCAGGGTTACCAAAGACCCAGTTCTGAAGTCACAAGGTCCGGTCCCCCAACATAGTCATTTTCGATGCTTGTCCACTGGCTCGCACTTACGGCCCTTTGCAGCGTCTCTCGGCGACACGACTGGTGTTACGACGTTTCAAACCCCCAAAATTTACTTCTGGTTTTTGCAAAACTAGCCCTTAACGAACAATTGCTTCGCTGAATGACTGCTTCAAAAAAAAAAAAAAGTCGTAAAAGCAGGCCGACCACGTGGGGTGTCCAGCTTTCTAACCGTCACAACTTACAACCGTAACGGACAGCCGTAAGCCGAGGACTACCTGATTGTGAGCCTCCTGGCAGCTTGTTTCCCACTGAACGGTGGGCTGTGTGCATCCTGCCATGATTAAGGGGACCGATAAAAGCCTTACTGGCTGTCCCGCTAACCTCAAACATATGTTGGCGATGTGTTCAGGTTATTCACCGCCAGGTGACGGCTGCTCCCGCCACTGTTGCTCCCTTTGGGGTACTTGGGAAAATCCTCATCCTTGCACAGGACGTACCGCGAGAGGATCTTCCGGAAAGTGTACCGGAAATCCTGGATGCGATAGGCGTAAATAATGGGGTTGACCACCGAGTTGGTGTGGGAGAGGATGATGGTTAAATACATGATCCAGTCACGCTTGCTTGTCGCGAATGTGGGGTAGAAGAGAGTCAGGCAGTTGGTGATGTGCAGCGGCAGCCAGCAGAGGGCGAAGAGGCCCACAATGATGGCTAGCGACTTGGCGGCGCTGACCTCCTTCTGCAGCGTCATCCGGCAGTTGCCCACCAGCTCGATCTGCCGCAGCTGTTTGCAGGCGACGGCGAAGATCTTGATGTAGATGCAAAGCATGATGAAGAGCGGCAGGAGGACGCAGCCGAAGAAGTTGAAGTAGACCATGTAGCTCATGGGCACCACGTTCTCGAAGAGGCAGGTCACCAGGCAGTTCCCGCTGGGGGTCTGTGTCTGATTGGTGCAGTTCTTCATCACTTCCATCCTGTTCCAACCCATCAGCGGCGTCAGGCCGATGATGAACGAGAGGAACCAGAGAACGGCGATGAGTCCGCGGGCTCGCTTCCCCGTCACCAGGCTCTTGTATCTGCAAACAAAAAAAAAGGACAAGAAGGATAGGATCACAAAGAGGGGGACGAGGCTCACTTTTGTCCCTCGCGGTATGATGGTTGGGTACAAGCAGTCCCCGACTTACGACCACAATGAAGCCCAACATTTCTCTTTTTAAGGCAGACATTTGTTAAGGGAGTTTTGCTCCCACGTTACAACTTTTCTTGCGACAGTTGTGAAGTGAGTCACTGCTGTTGTTAAGTTAGTAACCCAGCTGTTAAGTGAACCCGGCTTCCCCAATGACTTTAATTGTCAGAAAGAAGAATAGAATAGAATAGAATTTGAAAATATATATATATATATATATATATATATATATATATATATATATATATATATATAAAAGTGAAATACCACTCACGCATCATCACAAATTCTCCAGAACCGTAAAGCCTATAAACTTGAAATTTGACACGTATGTTCCTCTTGGCTTCTAGGTGCTCACTAAGAAAGGATTTTTCGAAATGACCACCATTAGTATTTCCTATATTATGATTAACACGCTCTGACACTAAGGAGTTCTACTCCTCCTCCTCACCTGAAAAGAAATCTGTTCCAAATGTAAAACACAAGCAGAGGAGAGGAGTTTCAGTTTCAGCTTTACTTTCACAGCAGCAAGCAGCTTTACTACAGAACAGCTGACCTTAGCCACGGCCAGGCTCCTTCCTGTCTCCTCCTTGCTCACACAGCACATACTGTTTCACTTTCCAAACAGCTCTCTGATGATA
This sequence comes from Arizona elegans, assembly GCA_022577455.1. NCBI lineage: Eukaryota > Metazoa > Chordata > Lepidosauria > Squamata > Colubridae > Arizona > Arizona elegans. Next base: position 17,691,476 of record JAKOOJ010000017.1, read on the forward strand.
AGGAGTTCTACTCCCCCTTCCCACCTGAAAAAAAAAAATCTGTTCCAAATGCAAAACACAAGCAGAGGAGAGGAGTTTCAGTTTTACTGTCACAGCAGCAAGCAGGGGATAGTATAGGGGAGGCTTCTGTGGGGCAAGCCTGAGAGAGAGAAGGGGATAGGAGAGGAGAGGCTTCTGTGGGGCACCTCTGAGGGAGAGAAGGGGATAGGATAGACGTTTCTGTGGGGCAAGATTGAGGGAGAGAAGGGGAGAGGAAAGGCGGATTGTAACTACTCATTAATTTTCAAGCTGTAAGTGTCGATTTATCAAGCCCCATCGCATAGTTTTGTAGGGGAGCACGGGTATTCAGCTAGGAATATCATCAGCATTCTTCAGTCTCAAGAGACGATGGTATCATGCTCTGGAAAGAAATCCTAAAACAGCATCTGGTGTGACTAAAAAGGCCAATTCGAGAGTGGCCATCCCTTCCACACTGAGGGAATCCGTGAGGGAATCAGCTCCCAGATTTTGCTGGTTCCGGGACTGTCTCTTTGCCTCGGCCTGCCGGACAAGCGTCTCTTCGAATCGGAGAAGGCCACGCTGCGTCTTTAGCCTCCAAGCTGAACGATCGGAGGTCAAGGTTAATGACCAGTCGTTAATGTCCATTCCCAGGGCCTTTAGGTCCCTCTTGCAGATATCCTTATATCGCAGCTGTGGTCTCCCTCTGAGGCGCTTTCCCTGCACTGATTCTCCATCCAGGAGATCTTTCGGAATCCGACCGTCAGCCATTCTCACGACGTGCCCCAGCCAGCGTAGACGTCGCTGTTTCAATAGTGTACACATGCTAGAAATTCCAGCACGTTTTCCAAGACTGCGCTATTTGGAACTTTGTCCTGCCAGGTGATGCCGAGAATTCGTCGGAGACAAGCGCATACGAAAGGTGTTCAAATTTCTCTCCTGCCGTGCATAGAGGGTCCAAGACTCACTGCAGTTCAAGAGTGGACTCAGGACGCAGGCTCTGTAGACCTGGATCTTTGTCTGTTCCGTCACCTTCTTCTTAAGCCATGCTCTCTTTGTAAGTCTGGAAAAGGAGCCTGGTTTAGCTCAACAGACAGAAGCACTGTAATTTAACACCAGCTGTCTGCAATTAAAGTAAGATCGAATCTCGCCAGGCTCAAGGTCGACTCAGCCTTCCATCCTTTCTAAGGCAGGTAAATTGAGGACCCAGTTTGTGTGGGGGCAATAAGCTGACTTTGTATAAATATACAAAAGGATGAAGGCTATTGCTTAACGCATTGTAAGCCGCCCTGAGTCTCCGGAGAAGGGCGGCAGATGAATCAAATAAAAAAATTTAAATTTAAATTTAAAAAAAAAATAAAATAAAATGTGGTGGCCGCTTTGCCAATACGTTTATTCAGCTCAGTATCTAAAGAGAGAAAGAGCTAGGAATAGAATAGAATGGAATGGAATGGAATGGAATGGAATAGAATAGAATAGAATTAGAATAATTAGAATTAGAATAGAATTAGAATAGAAGAATAGAATAGAATAGAATAGGAATTAGAATTAGAATAGAATTAAATAGAATAATAGAATAATAGAATAGGATAGAATAGAATTAGAATTAGAATAGTAGAATAGAATAGAATAGAATAAAATAGGAATTAGAATTAGAATAGAATTAAATAGAATAATAGAATAGGATAGAATAGAATAGAAGAATAGAATAGAATAGAATTAGAATAATTAGATTTAGAATAGAATAGAATAATGGAATAGAATTAGAATAATTAGAATTAGAATAGAATAGAATAGAATAGAATAGAATAATAGAATAGAATTAGAATAGAATAGAATAGAATAGAATAGGAATTAGAATTAGAATTAGAATTAGAATAGATTTAAATAGAATAACAGAATAGACATTCCCAGTGTCTCCAAATATTCTTCATATGTTTTAGCCTTAATCAGAATAGAATAGAATTAGAATTATTAGAATTAGAATAGAATAGAATAGAATAAGCATAGGAATAGAATAAAATAGAATAGAATAATAGAATAGAATAGGCATAGGAATAAGAATAGAAACAGAATAGAATAGAAGAATAGAATAGAATAGAATAGAATAGAATAGAATAGAATAGAATAGAATAGAATAGCTGAAAGGGAACTTGGAGGTCATCTAGTCCAACGCCCTTCTCAAGCAGGAGAACCTATCTGTTTCAGATAAGTGACTGATAAATTCATTTTGAAAAACGATTATCGTTCACTTTTTTTTTCGGCGACGTTCTCACTTTGGACGGTCACTAAATGAACTCTCGTAAGTCGAGGACCACCTGTATTCTTTTCTACATGTAATCCTCGATTTACAACAGTTCATTGGGAAAAGTGACTTATGACCGTTTCTCACACTTATGACTCTTGCAGCATCCCCATGGCCACACGATCAAATTCAGATGCTTGGCAACGGACTCACATTTATGACGGTCTCAGTGTCTCGGGAATCACGTGATTTCCCCTTTTGCGACCTTTTTGACAAGCGAAGTCCATGGGGAAGCCGGATTCACTTAACAACCGGAGTGGTATTAACTGAAGAACTGCAGTGCTTCACACTTAACAACCGTGGTGAGAAAGGTCGTAAAATGGGGGCGAACTCGCTTAACGGGTTCCTCACTTAGCAGCATAAATTTGGGGCTCAATTGTGGTCGTAAGTCGAGGACTACCTGTAGTCTTTTTCTCGCGGGGACAACAAAAGAGGACGCGCTTGGATGCTGGACAAGAACAATGAGGCGATATGAGAAAACAGCAGGACAGGGAAGGGTCCCAGCAGGACGTTGGGCCTTGACTGGAACGCTGCTTCCACCTCCCAAAAATTCCACAAATTCCACAAATTCCAAAATGCGATAGACCAAGAACAAGAGTTGGAAGTCATCCTGAACCAGGGTGGATAAAAAACAATGATTTTTTTAAAAAAAATTAAAAAAAATCAGATTTTTTTGATTTAAATCGGATTTTTTTGATTTAAATCGGATTTTTTTTTATTTAAACCGGATTTTTTTGATTTTTATCAAATTTATTTTAATAAAAAACTTTTGGGGTAAAAATCTATCGTAAGATAGTTATTATATTTAAGATACATAAATAATTTAGTTTATTCAGCATGAAATGGAGCTTAGTTCTGTAGCACGAGGCTTTATATTGTGCAACACTGGGACTATGGGTGAGTCAACGGTGGGTCAAAGGAGGATCAGAGATGACAGTTGCTCTTTAAAAATTATGATTTAAATCGAGTTGATTTGAATCAAGCCTTTTTACTAGTGAATTAAATCATGATTTAAATTGTGATTTAAATCAACTCGATTTAAATCAAATCCACCCGGGCCTGAGCAACTCCTCACAACATCCCTAGGAGGTATAAGCAGCATATAAATCTAAATTCTATTGGAGTTGCTAATGCAAGTAACCCTTGACTTCTGTAAATTCACTGACTTACAACAGTCCATTTAGTGACCGTTTGAAGTTACAGCAGCGCTTAAAAAAAAGAGACTTGGGACGGTTTTTCACACTTACTGGCTGTTGCAGCAACCCCCTAAGTCACGTGATCAAAATTCAGATGCTTGGCAACTGACTCGTATTTATGACAGGTGCAGTGTCCCGGGGTCACAGCAAGCAAGGTCAATGGGGAGGCTAGATTCACTTAACAATTCTGTGACTAAGTTAACGACTTAAAGCATGCTGGCTGGGGGATTCTGGGAGTGGAAGTCCACCCCTCTTAAAGGATGATGGCTGGGGGATTCTGGGAGTGGAAGTCCACCCATCTCAAAGCATGGTGGCTGGGGAATTCTGGGAGTGGAAGTCCACCCCTCTTAAAGGATGATGGCTGGGGGATTCTGGGAGTGGAAGTCCACCCCTCTTAAAGGATGATGGCTGGGGGATTCTGGGAGTGGAAGTCCACCCCTCTTAAAGGATGATGGCTGGGGGATTCTGGGAGTGGAAGTCCACTCCTCTTAAAGCATGGCTGGCTGGGGGATTCTGGGAGCTGAAGTCATCACAGCTTAGCTGTCCAGGTCGAGAAATCCTGGTGTACTCTCTGGATGCACAGAAATGCAAAAAAATAAAATAAAATAAAATTAACCCACCCACCCACCCCCAAAACAGGTCAATTTACAGGTCAACAGAGCCCTGGTGGCGCAGCAGACTAAAGCACTGTTAGTAACATCAGCTATCTGCTATTAAAGTAAGTTTGAATCTTGGCAGGCTCAAGGTTGACTCAGCCTTCCATCCTTTCTAACGTAGGTAAAATGAGGACCCGGATTATGGGGGAAATAAGCTGACTTTGTATAAATATACAAAAGTATGAAGGCTATTGCTTAACGCATTGTAAACCGCCCTGAGTCTCCGGAGAAGGGCGGCATATAAATCAAATAAAAAAAATTAAAAAATTTGGAGATGGAGCCTTACAATTGGTTGATGGGGAACCCCGTGTATTTCAATGAAGTCACAACTAGTGCAACTTCTTTTTTAAATAAAATAAAATAAAATAAAGAACTAATCAACTACGGATGGAGTCGTGCCAGCAAAACGTCATTAGAGAGAAAAACAACTTGCGAGAGACAAGAAAACTCAAAAGGCCATTTGCCGCGGCCCGAAGGCGCCTGGAAAAGGCTGCGTGCTTGATGGATAGAGTGAGGAAGAAAGAGGAAGAAGAATAAAAGAGTCACCTAAGAAAAGGGTGTCATTGCCCAGCTGCTACTGGGGTTCCCATATTTGGTTCAATGGCACTTAAAATGGGATGGGGTGGGGCAGACCTTCCTTCGAGAGAAAGCAACTTCTGAATTACATTACATTTTCATTTCGTGGGGTGGAAAAAAAAGTCATACTTCTTTGCTTGTTCAAGGAAGCTCGGCCGACCCTATTCAAGGACCGCAGGGTGCTTCCTCTACACCCCAAATTTCCATGGAAACCACCCCCCACTATTTCCACAGATTCGCTTGCAGCCAAACTCAGAACCAGCTTTGAAAAGAAAGATTTAAAATCTGCCTCTCTCTCTCTCTCTCGTTCAATTCATTCTGTTGCTTTTCCACTCCGATCCAAATTGAAGGCAGGGTCCTTTATCGGTTTGCAAATGGGGTACAAGGAGGGGGGGCTCCTAGCTTGTATTAAACCCACCCCCCAGGAATTTAAACCTTTGCCACCCCCCTACTCCCGAGCCACCCTGGAAATGTCAGGCCAGTTTTGCAAACCCCGAGCAGCCCGTCAAAACAGCCGAGCTGAAAAAGAATTTGCTCTATTTAGAATAATATTTTCCAACCGCACCGATCGAGTTATTGCTGACCGAGTAGGGGGGGGGAAAACATATATTAATAATCAGGGGGCATCCTCACTTTTTTGAAGTTTGTTTTCATGGCAGCAGGAAAGAAAAAATAGGCTTTACATTAAAAAAATAATAATGATAATAATAGGAAGAGAAGAAGGAGAAGGAGAAGAAGAAGAGGAGGAGGAGGAGGAAGAAAAGAGAAGAAGAGGAAGAAGAAGAGGAGGAGGAGGAAGAAAAAAGAGGAGGAAGAAAGGAGGAGGAGGTGAAGAAGAGGAGGAGAAGAAGAGGGAAGAAGAAAAAAGAGGAGGAAGAAAAGAGGAGGAGGAGGAGGTGAAGAAGAGGAGGAGAAGAAGAGGGAAGAGAAGAAGAGGAGGAAGAAAAAAGGAAGAAAGGAGAAGAGGAAGAAGAAGAAGACGATGCAGAAGAAGAAGAGGAGGAAGAAAAGAGAAGAAGAAGAGGAAGAAGAAGAGGAGGAGGAAAAAAGAAGAGGCAGAAGAAAGGAGGAGGAGGAGGTGAAGAAGAGGAGGAGGAGAAGAAGAGGCAAGAAGAGAAGAAGAAGAGGAGGAGGAAGAAAAAAGGAAGAAAGGAGGAGAAGAGGAAGAAGATGCAGAGGAAGAAGAGGAGGAGGAGGAGGAGAAGAAGAAGAAGAAGATGCAGAGGAAGAAGAGGAGGACACTCAAAGAGCTAAGCCCTTGGTGCTCTCTGAGTGTGGTTGTTTTCTTGCAGACGTTTCATTACCCAACTAGGTAACATCATCAGTGCCAGTAAGGAATGGAGTTTGCTGTAAGTTAGCAGAAAACAGCACTCCTTACTAGCCCTGATGTTACCTAGGGTAATGAAACGTCTGCAAGAAAACAACCCAGCTCAGAGAGCAACAGAAATTCTTCATTTTCCTGGGCGAGAGGCAGAAACAAAAAAAAAAAAAAAAAAGAGAATATTTGTGGCTCAAAGGTTGAAATGAGGAGCCCTTGGTGTCCTGTGAAGCTGGGCTGTTTTCTTGCAGACGTTTCATAACGGACGATGGTACCTAGTTTGGGCAAGAAAACAACCACGCCCAGAGGGCACCAAGGACTCCTCAAGAGGCAGAAAAACAGAAGCCACATTTCTAGGAAAACAACCCGCTGGCAAAACGCAACAGAAACTCTACCACCTTCCTGAGGGAGAGGTGGAAAAACAGAAGCCTCATTTCCAAAGAAACCAAGCCACTGGCAAAATGCAACAGAAACTCTACAACCTTCCTGAGTATGAGGTAGAAAAACGGAAGCTGCATTTTTTAAAAAAAATTAATTTATATGCCGCCCTTCTCCGGAGACTCAGGGCGGCTTACAATGCGTTAAGCAACAGCCTTCATCCTTTTGTATATTTATACAAAGTCAGCTTATTGCCCCCACAATCTGGGTCCTCAATTTACCTACTTTAGAAAGGATGGAAGGCTGAGTCGACCTTGAGCCTGGCGAGATTCGAAATTACAGTAATTGCAGACAGCTGGTCTTAATCACAATGCTTTTTTTTTTTTTGTCTGCTGAACCACCAGGCCCGGTGGCTCAGCAGTTTTCAGGAAAACAACCCACTGGATAAAATGCAATAGAAAAAAATTCAATCTTTCTTGAGCACGAGGAAGAAAAATGGAAGCCACGTGTTCTGGCACCCGAAGGCACTTTTTCAGGAGGCAACTGGACTTTTTTGTTTTTTTTCCTTTTGAAGACATTTCGCTTCTCATCCAAGAAGCTTCTTCAACTCTAACTTCAGCGGCCTTCTAAAAAGGACGCAAATGACCAGCTGCCTGCAAGGAATATAAATCCTTCCATTCCCCACCGTCCAGTCAGATGCTGAAGAAGCTCCTGGGATGAGAAGTGAAACGACTTCGAAAAAAGAAACAAACAAGAAAATTCAGTTGCTGCTTGAAAAAAAGCACTTTTGGGATTCTGAAACAATAATAATAATAAATCTCCATCCATTTGGCTTTCAAGACACCAAGGGCAGAGGCCAAGGGATGGAGAATCTCTACAGACTCTTAATTTTTGCGGGGGAGACACAGAGTAGAGAGATTTGGGCATTCGTAACCGGTTCCTTCGGAGGGAATGAGCCAGGATTGGGGTTTTTTTTTAAATTAAAATTTTATACTTTTATTAAAAAACAACATATAAATACCTTATTCTTTTTAAGCATTGTTTCATAGTGGTCTTCCATCTATTACTTTATTCTTCTTCCCCTATTTCTTAATCTATTACTCCTTCTTTTCCCCCTCCTTTTCCTTTCCTTTTCTTTTTTTCCCCCTCTTCCTTTCCCCCTGTAGAGATCTATATATTTTGATTATCTTTACTATTTTACATTTCTACATTCCTATTATATACATAATTATACCACTCAGTGCATATGATATATATAGATATAGATATATAGATATTAAGAATTGTCCTAAAGATGCGAGTTCCAAGTATAGTTATAGAAGAGGCGATAGACATCACGATCTCCAGAACGTTTAAAAGTTTAAAATTTTGGGGGATTTTATACTCTGACGAAGTCGGTAGGGGCCGACGAAAGCTTAGCACAAGTTTTAAAATAAAATTTTTTTAAACTTTTAAACGTTCCGGAGATCGTGATGTCTATCGCCTCTTCTATAGATATAGATATATATATGCAAAAAACTTAAGAAGATATATATATTGTATTTCTGATCTTCTCTCCTTGTATTTATTTATTATTATTTATTTATTAATTTATTATTAAGTATTATTTTTTTAAAGTGTTTTTAAGGGTTTTGTTTATTGTTTTTAATTAACGGGGCCAAACTTATATATGTATATTTTTAACTGTATTTTAATATTTGTACTTGATGTTTTTACTTGGCTGTTCACTGCCCTGAGTCCTCAGGGAGAAGGGCGGTATACAAATTCAAAATAAAATAAAAATAAAATAAATAAAATATTGTTCTTTATTGATAGTGTTGAGCCAATTTGTTCCATATTCTGTAGTAATCTGTCTTTTCCTTTTCTTTAATTTCTTTTGTTAATCTGTCCATCTCAGCGCATTCTAAGATCTTAGCCATCAGTTCTTCCTCTGTCGGGATTTTTTCCTGTTTCCAATTTTTTTGCATGTGTAATTCGTGCTGCTGTTAAGATGTGAAGCATCAAATATTTTATTTCTTTGGGGTACAGGATCGGTTTTTGCAAGGGAATAATCTGACGTGTGCAAAGGAGACACTGAGGTGAAGCCCAGAAAGGAAACAACAAACACACATCTGGGAAGACTGCAAATTCCCAGGATCTCAGGAGCTTAGAGTCGGGTGCGGGAAGATAAAGACAATACACAATTCCCTTTTCGTAAGTTTTTCATCTTGTTTTCCTGCAGTCGCTACAACTGGGCAGAACACAATCACAACAATTATTTCCCAGCCGAATCCTTCCCAAGCACTTTACTGTGTACACACTTAAATTATTAATCCTCCTCCTTTATCTCATTTGCCTTGGCATCAATTAATTGATCAATTATTGATCTGGGCGTTAATGCACAAATGCGTCTACACACACACACACGTACACAAATATCGGCTTTGGGCAGGTCAGGCCGCTGATGTGTGAAGGAGGCCTCCTTTTTTTACAAGGTTTCCTTCCGCCCTACAAGTGTTAACCTGGAGGGTGGAGGAGAAGCTGGACCCGAACTTGAGTCCCGAATTTCCAGAGAGCCGGCAAAGGAAAACGGAATGTGCCCTCTTCTCCTTACACAGTTACGTTTTTCTGAGAGAGACTTTGGGTTGTCTGCGTCACGTTTTAGAATAATAGCATCCCAGCATTGGGAAGTTAGATGGTCAGCTTCCTTAGAGATCTATCAAATTGTAGCATCTGTCCCGATGTTTCTGAACCTTTTGAAGATGGGTGGACTTCATCTCCCAGAATTCCTCAGCCAGTACAGCAGGTTCAGGCTCACTAAAAGAATGGCTTTAAGTGGAGGAATACCCGTATATTGTATTGTCAACACGTTTGAGAGAGAGAGAGAGAGAGAGAGAGATGATGATGATGATGATGAATGGACAGACAGACAGACAGATAGATGACAGGATGGATGGATGGATGGATATATAGATAGATGAGAGTGAGATGATGGATGGAAGGAAGGACAGACAGACAGATAGATAGATGACAGATGGATGGATATATAGACAGATAGATGAGAGAGAGAGATGATGGATGGAAGGACAGACAGATAGATAGATGACAGATGGATTGATGGATATATAGATAGATAGATAGATATAGATAGATGAGAGAGAAAGATGATGGATGGAAGGACAGACAGACAGATAGAGAGAGAGATGACAGATGGATGATTGATGGATATATAGATATAGATAGATGAGAGAGAGAGATGATGGATGGAAGGACAGACAGATAGATAGATGACAGATGGATTGATGGCTATATAGATAGATAGATATAGATAGATGAGAGAGAAAGAGATGATGGACGGAAAGACAGACAGAGAGAGACAGAGATAGATGACAGATGGATTGATGGATATATATATATATATAGATAGATATAGATAGATGAGAGAGAAAGATGATGGATGGAAGGACAGACAGACAGATAGATAGATGACAGATGGATTGATGGCTATATAGATAGATAGATATAGATAGATGAGAGAGAAAGAGATGATGGACAGAAAGACAGACAGAGAGAGATAGAGATAGATGACAGATGGATGGATTGATGGATATATAGATAGATATAGATAGATGAGAGAGAAAGAGATGATGGATGGAAGGACAGACAGATAGAGATAGAGAGATAGATGACAGATGAATGGATTCATGGAGATATAGATAGATATAGATAGATGAGAGAGAGATGATGGATGGACGGACAGACAGACAGATAGATGACAGATAGATGGATTGATGGATAGAGATAGATAGATATAGATAGATAGATGAGAGAGAAAGAGATGATGATGGAAGGACAGACAGAGAGAGATAGAGAGATAGATGACAGATGAATGGATTGATGGATATAGATAGATATAGATATAGATAGATGAGAGAGAGAGAGATGATGATGGATGGACGGACAGACAGACAGATAGATGGATTGATGGATGGATTGATGGATAGAGATAGATAGATAGATAGATAGATAGATAGATAGATAGATAGATAGATGACGGATGGATTGATGGATATATGATAGATATAGATAGATGAGAGAGAGTGAGATGATGGATGGATGGACAGACAGACAGATAGATAGATGACAGATGGATGGATTGATGGATATATAGATAGATATAGATAGATGAGAGAGAGATGATGGATGGAAGGATAGACAGATAGATAGATGACGGATGGATGGATTGATGGATATAAAGATAGATAGATAGATAGATAGATAGATAGATAGATAGATAGATGACGGATGGATTGATGGATATATGATAGATATAGATAGATGAGAGAGAGAGCAAGATGATGGATGGATGGACAGACAGACAGATAGATAGGTGACAGATGGATGGATTGATGGATATATAGATAGATATAGATAGATGAGAGAGATGAGAGCTGGATGGACAGACAGACAGATAGATGACAGATGGATGGATTGATGGATAGATGATAGATAGATAGATAGATAGATAGATAGATAGATAGATAGATAGATAGATGGAGATGGATAGATAGAGATGATAAGTAGATAATAAGAGGCAGAGATAGATAAAATGATATAGATAGTGTGTGTGAACATACTTGTTTTTGTGACTATCATGTGTTTTATTAGTGTTGCAGATCAGTGATTGCATGACCTCTGTAGATGCCATACACTAAATAAATAAAATACATAAGGCCTTCAAAGGGTCCTGTGAGGTCATCTAACTCAACCCCTTCTCCTGGCCGATTCTCCAAAGAGCTCTGCAGACCTCCTTCGCCGGCAAACAGTGGGAATTAAAAACCTGCAGCGCGTTTGACATATTTGGTCTTCCTATGAGTCGTTCACAGGTGACTCTTTCAACTCTGGCTAAGAGATAAAGCTAAGCTTATCCCCAGTGTGCTTATTTTTTGAGTCTCAAGCATCAGGGGTCAAAAAAAAAAAATTAAATCAAAATAACAGTTGCACCGACTGGGTTAGCATTGGGCTCGGTGTGTCGGTGACTTAGTGTATAACACACACAGTGTGGTTATCTCCGCTCTAAACATATTGAAATCAGAAAGGAAGAAGGGGAACAGAGAAGGGCCACAGTCGATATTAAACAGGTGCTAGCTTTGCCAATTTTTGGGATGCCTGTATATGTTAGAATTCTTTTTATTTATTTATTTAATGTTTTTAACTCAGGAGCCGCCCAGAGTCAAGGGACCTGGACGGCATACAAATGAAATAAATACATAAATAAACGAAGGAGTTTGATATTTTTTTTTCTTGCAATGTTGGCTTAATAATAGGTTAAAAGAATTAATCTAGGGAGGTGCAATATAGATTTGATATAATGGGGAATATATATGAAATATTGATTGTTAAAATGAAGAAGATTTGGAATGAGGACTATTTGGAAATAATTGTTTAGAATTTAGGGTGACATAGTAGAATGATAAATGTTTAGAATAAGATTTTTCTTTTCTTTTCTTTTTTTTAAAAGGTTTGGTTTAGGTTTTATTAAATTTTATTAAAAGATTTAAATGGATGAAATTTGGAACAAAATTGGTTGAGGGAATGTGAGTAATTGTATTTACTTTATACCAGATCAAATCCTTGCTCTAAAAAGATGTGTTTTATGTTTAAAAAAAATAAAAAAAAAACTTTTCAAAAAAAAAAAAAGAATTAATCTAGGTCTGAAGATGTGTTTTTCAACCTTAGCAGGGTTAAGATGCGTGGACTTCCACTCCCAGAATTCCCCAGCCAGCATGCTTTAAGAGGGATAGACTCCAACTTCCAGAATCCCACACCTGGCATGCTTTAAGAGGGATGGACTTCCACTCCCAGAATCCCCCAGCCAGCTTGCTTTAAGAGGGATGGACTTCCACTCCCAGAATCCCCCAGCCAGCATGCTTTAAGAGGGATGGACTTCCACTCCCAGAATTCCCCAGCCAGCATGCTTTAAGAGGGATGGACTTCCACTCCCAGAATCCCCCAGCCAGCATGCTTTAAGAGGGATGGACTTCCACTCCCAGAATCCCCCAGCCAGCATGCTTTAAGAGGGATGGACTTCCACTCCCAGAATTCCCCAGCCAGCCTGCTTTAAGAGGGGTGGGCTTCCACTCCCAGAATTCCTCAGTCAGCCATGCTTTAAGAGGGGTGGGCTTCCACTCCCAGAATTCCCCAGCCAGGAATGCTTTAAGAGGGGAGGACTCCAACTCCCAGAATTCCCCAGCCAGCATGCTTTAAGATGGATAGACTCCAACTCCCAGAATCCCACACCTGGCATGCTTTAAGAGGGATGGACTTCCACTCCCAGAATTCCCCAGCCAGCCATGCTTTAAGAGGGGTGAACTTCCACTCCCAGAATCCCCCAGCCAGCCTGCTTTAAGAGGGATGGACTTCCACTCCCAGAATTCCCCAGCCAGCCATGCTTTAAGAGGGGTGAACTTCCACTCCCAGAATCCCCCAGCCAGCCTCCTTTAAGAGGGATGGACTTCCACTCCCAGAATTCCCCAGCCAGCCATGCTTTAAGAGGGGTGGGCTTCCGCTCCCAGAATTCCCCAGCCAGGAATGCTTTAAGAGGGGAGGACTCCAACTCCCAGAATTCCCCAGCCAGCATGCTTTAAGATGGATAGACTCCAACTCCCAGAATCCCACACCTGGCATGCTTTAAGAGGGATGGACTTCCACTCCCAGAATTCCCCAGCCAGCCATGCTTTAAGAGGGGTGAACTTCCACTCCCAGAATCCCCCAGCCAGCCTGCTTTAAGAGGGATGGACTTCCACTCCCAGAATTCCCCAGCCAGCCATGCTTTAAGAGGGGTGAACTTCCACTCCCAGAATCCCCCAGCCAGCCTCCTTTAAGAGGGATGGACTTCCACTCCCAGAATTCCCCAGCCAGCCATGCTTTAAGAGGGGTGGGCTTCCACTCCCAGAATCCCCCAGCCAGTATGCTTTAAGAGGGGCGGACTTCCACTCCCAGAATTCCCCAGCCAGCTATGCTTTAAGAGGGGTGGGCTTCCACTCCCAGAATCCCCCAGCCAGTATGCTTTAAGAGGGGCGGACTTCCACTCCCAGAATTCCCCAGCCAGCTATGCTTTAAGAGGGATGGACTTCAAGTCCCAGAATTCCCTTTTACAGTCATGCTGGATGCGGAATTCTGGGAGTTGAAGTCCATCCCTCTTAAAGTTGAGAAACAATCCTTTACAGTCATACTAGAAGGATGAATTTCCTCTTTACTTTTCACTTTTAGCTCATTCTTATCTCAAGTTATAAATCTTTTTATTGCATCACTGCTATTGGACCGTGCTCATTTTTGTCTGTTAAATTTCTTTCCTAGAAGAATAAAAAGAAAGGGAGGGAGGGAGGAAATGGTTTCCTGCGATTGCAGCCAGCTGAATATTTCCTGACCCTTTTCCACGGCATTCGCTTAGCATCTCGAGATCAACCGCTCTCTATCAGGAAAAGCCTCTGCTCAATTTTCTTCCCCTCCCCGCCTTCTCCTCTCTCGGGAAACCATCTGGCTGAACTCGTCCGACCGCTGAGCTGCACCCCAAATGAGCCTTGGCACAGTTGCAGAATCGGCTGCAGAATTCAGCATCCCTGTTGGGTTTCGGAATTCCAACCTTGCCTTTCTATCCTTCAGTACAGGAGAGGCCCTCGCTATAAATTCAGAAATTCCAGAGTCGTTTGCTGACGGTTGGGAAAAGAAGGAAGGAAGGAAGGAAGGGAGAAAGAAAGGAAGTTGGAAGGAAGGAAATGAAGGAAGAAAGGAAAAGGAAGGAAGGGAAGAGAAGAAAGAAAGGAAAGAAGAAAGACAAACACAGAAAGAGAGAGAAAAAAAGAAAGAAAAAGAAAAAAGAGGAAGAGGAAGAGGAAGGAAGGGAAGAGAAGAGAAGAAAGAAAGGAAAGAAGAAGGAGACACAGAAAGAGAGAGAGGAAGAAAGAAAGGAAGGAAGAGGAAACAAAGGAAGAGAAAGAAAGGAAAGAAGAAAGACAGAAACAGAAAAAGAGAGAGAAAAAGAAAGAGAGAAAAAAGAAAGAAAGAAAAAAGAGGAAGAGGAAGGAAGGGAAGAGAAGAAAGGAAAGAAGAAAGAGACACAGAAAGAGAGAAAAAGAAAGAAAGGAAGAGGAAAGGAAGGAAGAGAAGAAAGAAAGGAAAGAAAAAAGACACACAGAAAGAGAGAGAAAGAAAGAAAAAAGAAAGAAAAAAGAGGAAGAGGGAGGAAAGAAAGGAAGAGAAGAAAGACAAACACAGAAAGAGAGAGAGAAAAAGGAAGAAAGAAAAAAAGAGGAAGAGGAAGGAAGGAAGGAGAAAGAAAGTTAGAAGGAAGAAGGGAAGGAAGGAAGAAAAAGGAAGGGAAGGGAAGAAAGAAAGGAAAGAAGCCAGCAGACAGAGAAAGAAAGGAAGGAAGGAAGGAAGAAAAAGAAGGAGGGAAGGGAAGGAAAGAAGAAAGAAAGAAAAAGAAAAAAAGAAAAAGAGAAGAAAGAAAGGGAGGGAGGAAGGAAGGAAGGACGGACGGACGGATGGATGGACAGCAACACAGGCAGTCCTTGACTTTCAACCTTTCATTTAGTGACAGTTTGGAAGTCACAATGGCATTGAAAAAAAGTGTCACGTCATCCAAATTCCGACACTTGGGCAACTGGCTTGTATTTACGACGATTGCAGCCTCCAGCAGTCACATAATCCGCCCCCTTCACCGCTGACCTCTGACAAGCAAAGTCAACGAGGGAGAAAGCCAGATTTGCTTAACGAACACATGCTTCATTTAACAACTGCAGTGATTCGCTTAAGAACGGTGGCAAGACAGATCGGTGGCAAAACCAGCCAAACTCAACTCGGCAACTTTCTTGCTTAGCAACTAGAAATTTTTTTTATTTTTAATTTGATTTATATACCGCCCTTTTCCGGAGACTCAGGGCGGCTTACAATGCGTTAAGCAATAGCCTTCATCCTTTTGTATATTTATACAAAGTCAGCTTATTGCCCCCACAAACCGGGTCCTCAATTTACCTGCCTTAGAAAGGATGGAAGGCTGAGTCGACCTTGAGCCTGGGGAGATTCGAACTTACAGTAATTGCAGACAGCTGGTATTAATCACAATGCTATCAGTCTGCTGAGCCACCAGGCCCTATGTTGGGCTCCGAAGTGGCCATAATTTGAGGACTTCTATAATTGCAGATTTGAATGGGTGGGATCTCATTCATATTTCAATATATATATATTTTTTTAAAGTTTATTTTTAAAGGCAAGTTGCAGGATGTGGTCTTTTTAAGGCTTCTGGTTTTTCCCCCTCCCCTGCACCCTCAAAGCCCTCGTTTTGGGTGTAACCCAATTATTATTATTTTTTTTAATTTTAACGATGTTCAGAAATTAGGAGGAAAAGCAGGGTGTTTGCTTATACGGCTGATTTTGGGGTGGGGTTTTTTTTGAGAAACAGACTTTGGAAAAAATGACTTTGAGGGCTGTGGGCTTTGCAAGTGTGTTGTGCATTTGTGCAGTTTTGTTCCGCTTGCACTTATAACCCTGACGGTGAACTTGTGTAAGAAAGGCAAACTTTGAAGGAAGAGAAACGACAACATTCGGAAAGAGAATTGAATTGGAAACACAACCCGAATTGGGGGGGGTCGAAGAAATACGCGATGGAAAACCGAGTCTGTAGCGCTTTGTAAGAGCTTAGGAAGGCCACACCTGGAATCCTGCATCCAGTTTTGGTCCCCACATTAACGAAAAAGTTGTTGAGACTTTGGAAAAAGTGCAAAAAAAAAAAAAAAAAGAGGAATTAGGATGATTGAAGGCCTGGAGATCAGGGTGGATAAAAATCAATGATTTTTTTTAAAAAAAATAAAAAAAAAATTGGATTTTTTTGATTTAAATCAGATTTTTTTGATTTAAGTCGGATTTTTTTTGATTTTTATCGAATTTATTTTAATAAAAACTTTTGGGGGTAAAGATAGTTTTCTATTTAAGATACATAAATAATTTAGTTCATTCAGCACGAAACGGAGCTTAGTTATGTAGCAGGAGGCTGTATATTCTGCAACACGGGGACTATCGGTGAGTCAACAGTGGGTCAAAGGAGGAGCAGAGATGACAGTTGCTCTTTAAAAATTATGATTTAAATCGAGTTGATTTAAATCAAGCCTTTTTACTAGTGATTTAAATCATGATTTAAATTGTGATTTAAATCGACTCGATTTAAATCAAATCCACCCTGCTGGAGATTAAAACATATGAAGAACGGTTGCAGGAACTGGGTATGTCTAGTTTAATGAAGAGAAGGACTCAGGGGAGACATGATAGCAGTCTTCCCATATCTCAGGGGCTGCCCCAAAAAAGAGGGAGTGAAGCTATTCTCCAAAGCACCTGAAGGCAGGATAAGAAGCAACGGATGGAAACTAATCAAGGAGAGAAGCAATTTAGAACTAAGGAGAAATTCCCAGACAGTGAGGACAATTAATCAGTGGAACAACTTGCCACTAGAAGTTGTGAATGCTCCAACACTGGAAGTTTTTAAGAAGATGTTGGACAACTATTTGTCTGAAGTGGTGTAGGGTTTCCTGCCTAAGCAGGGGCTTGGACTAGAAGACCTCCAAGGTCCCTTCCAACTGTATTCTGATTGGTTGATTGGAAAGCTGTACTGTAAAAAAACAGATTAGGAATACACGTTAAAATAGGGAAGAAAATGGGAAGTGAACACCTGTCTACTCTGATTCAAGTCAAATCACCCAAGTTCAAATCACCAGGACCGGATGGATTACATCCCAAGGGTCTGAAGGAACTGGCAGACAAGATCTCAGAACCACTAAAGCAGGGGTGAAATGCTCCCGGTTCGGACCGGATCGCCCGATCCGGTAGCGATGGAGGCGGGTGGTTCGGAGAACCGGTAGCAAAAATCCCTGTCCCCTCCCCCCATGCCCAGCTGAGCCACACAATCATAAGAGGCTTTTTTTTTTACTTTTAAAAACTTTTTTTCTATAACCTCTTCAGCCGAAAAAATGCTTTTAAAAGTAAAAAAAAAAGCCTCTAATGATCGCACGGCTCAGCTGGGATCGTCAAAAGCTATTAAAAGAAAAAAAACCCTCTGCCGATCAGGCAACTCAGCTTGGATCTTCAGAGGCATTTAAAAGAAAAAAAGCCTCTGCTGATCAGGCAACTCAGCTGGGATCGTCAGAGGCTTTTAAAAGAAAAAAAAACCTCTGCCGATCAGGCAACTCAGCTGGGATCGTCAGAGGCATTTAAAAGAAAAAAAACCTCTGCCGATCAGGCAACACAGCTGGGATTGTCAGAGGCATTTAAAAGAAAAAAAACCTCTGCCGATCAGGCAACTCAGCTGGGATCGTCAGAGGCATTTAAAAGAAAAAAAAACCTCTGCCGATCAGGCAACTCAGCTGGGATCGTCAGAGGCATTTAAAAGAAAAAAAGCCTCTGACGATCAGGCAACTCAGCTGGGATTGTCAGAGGCATTTAAAAGAAAAAAAACCTTTGCCGATCAGGCAACTCAGCTGGGATCATCAGAGGCTCTGAAGAGGTTGTAGAAAAAAATGCTTTTAAAAGCCTCTGATGATCCCAGCTGAGTTGCCTGATCGGCAGAGGCTTTTTTTCTTTTAAATGCCTCTGACGATCAGGCAACTCAGGTGGGAGCCTTTTGAAAGCATTTCTTTACAACCTTTTCACTGGAAAAATGAAAATGGTTTTAAAAGTAAAAAAAAAAAAATGGCCACGCCCACCCAGTCACATTATCCCCCCACCAAGCCATGCCCGCAGAACCAGTAGTAACAAATTTTAGATTTCAACACTGCACTGAAGTATATCTTTCAAAGGCCCTGGAGCACAGGGGGAACTGCCAGAGGATTGAAAAAGAGCTGATGTAGTTCCCATCTTCAAAAAAGGGGAAAGAAAACAGATCCAGGAAACTTCAGACCTATCAGCCTGACCTCAATACCAGGGAAGATTCTGGAAAAGATAATCAAGCAACGAATCACCGAACACCTAGAAGCAAACTAAGGAATAACCAAAAGCCAACACAGGTTTGTGTCAGCACTTCAAGCTGCATTTACTCTAGTGCTGACATAAGGAGGAGGAGCGGAGGCGTCTGGAAAGGGACGTTTGACTTTTCACCTACTTATTTTCCCTGGAGATAATCTCCCCTAGGAGATGGGATGGGAGGGGGGAAATTCCTTTGAGCTGGAGCAGTAGATTAGGGGTAGAGTGACTTGGAAGATGGCCAATGAGTGCAGAGGAGTGGGGAACGGAAAGGGAGGGTTTTGAGTCTGGAAGTCCGTGTTGGCTGCGATGGAGTCGGAGTTAGGATGTCGTGCTTAATAAATGGGAGTTTTTTTCATCAAAGACTTTGTTTGAAATGCAATTTATTTGAGACGACCTCGAAACCTGACAGTTTGTCAAAAACAGATCATGCCAGACTAATCTCATTGCATTCTTTGACAAAGTGACAAAATTAGTGGACCAGAGGAAGGCTGTCGATATAATTTACTTGGACTTCAGTAAAGCATTTGATAAAGTAGACCATAACCTACGACTAGGAGCCTTGGTGGAGCAGCGGACTAAAGCGCTGTTAAAGTAGCACTTAGCTGCCAGCTGCCTGCAATTACTGCGAGTTCGAATCTCCCCAGGCTCAAGGTGGACTCAGCCTTCCATCCTTCCGAGGTAGGTAAAATGAGGATTGTAGGGGCAATAAACTGACTTTGTATAAAAAAGAACACCACTTGGGGGGGGGGGGGGCAAAAAGCCCTACTAAGCAGGTATATACAAAAGTATGGAGGCTATTGCTTAACGCATTGTAAACCGCCCTGAGTCTCTGGAGAAGGACGGCATATAAATCGAATCAATCAGAAAGAAAGAAGAAAGAAAGAAAGAAAGAAAGAGAAAGAAAGAAAAAGAGAGAGAGAAAGAAAGAAAAAGAAAGAAAGAAAAAGAAAGAAAGAAAGGAAAGAAAAGAAAGAGAGAAGAAGAAAGAAAGAAAGAAAGAAAGAAAGAAAGAAAGAAAGAAAGAAAGAAAGAAAGAAAGAAAGAAAAAAGAAAAATGTGGGTTAGACAGCATCACCACCAGTTGGATTCGTAACTGGCTGACCAAATCGCACTCAACGTGTAGTCCTCAATGGAACGGCATCTACATGGAGGGAAGTTATGCAGTGGGGTACCCCACGGCTCTGTTTTAGGCCCAGTGCTCTTCCACATCTTCATCAATGACTTGGACGAGGGGATAGATGGGGAACTCGTCAAATTTGCAGATGACACCAAGCTGGCAGAAATAGCCGACACTCCAGAAGATAAAGGCTCAAGATACAGAAGGATCTGGACAGACTTGGGTGCTATCTAACAAAATGAAATTAAATAGTGAAAAAAGCAAGGTTCTACATTTAGGCAGAAAAAAATCAAATGCACAGGTACAGTATAGGTGGTACCTGGTTCAATAGTAATAACTGCCCAAAAAATCCAACACGGTTCAAGGCTGCGTTAAAATTAATCCAGTATGCAGCTTGGCTTATTTTCTTGAGCCATCTGAAATTCTAGATCTCAGTTATCCAAAGAAATCACTGTGTGGCCAGGAACGGGTGAAGGTAAGAGCTGGGTGGTATTTTTAAGGTCATCAATCTCATCCGCTCTATACCACTCTATAAAGCCTTAGTAAGGCCACACCTAGAGTCCTGCATCCAGTTTTGGTCACCACACTATAAAACAGAGGTTGAGATTCTAGAAAAAGTGCAGAGAAGAGCAACCAGGATGATGAGGGGGCTGGAGGCTCTAAAACATACGATGAACAGTTGCAGGAAGTGGGCCTGGCTAGTCTAGTGAAGAGAAGGACCAGGGGAGACAGGAGAGCATCTTCCAATATTTGAGGGGCTGCCCCAGAGAGGAGGAAGGGGGGTCAGGCTATTTTCCAAAGCAAAAGGAAGGAAGGAAGGAAGGAAGGAAGGAAGGAAGGAAGGAAGGAAGGAAGGAAGGAGGGAGGGAGGGAAGGAAGGTGGAAGGGAGGGAAAGAAAGAGAGAGAGAAAGAAAGAAAGAAAGAAAGAAAGACAGACAGACAGACAGACATCTGAATGAACCATAGATGGACAGAAGGCATGGCTAGTCTAGTGAAGAGAAGGACAAGGGGAGACAGGAGAGCATCTTCCAATATTTGAGGGGCTGCCCCAGAGAGGAGGAAGGGGGTCAAGCTATTCTCCAAAGCACCTGAAGGCCAGACAAGGAATAACGGATGGAAACTGACCAAGGAGAGATTCAACCTGGGAATAAAGAGGAATTTCCTGACAGTGAGAACAATCAACCAACGGAAAAGTAGTTGCCTTCGGAAGTTGTGGGAGCTTCATCCCTGGAAGCTTTCAAGAAGAGACTGGACCGCCATCTGTCGGAAATGGTGTAGGGTCTCCTGCTTGGGCAGGGGGTTGGAGTAGATGACCTCCAAGGTCCCTTCCCCCTCTGTTCATCTGTAAATCCCTTACTTAATACTGCAATATCCTAATTTAAAGCAGTATGTGGCTTGGTTTATTTTCTCGAGTCATCTGAAATTCCAGATCTCAGTTATCCTAAGAAACGGCTGGATGTCCAGGAAGGGGAGGGTAGAGAGGGCTTCTCCTAATAAAATATACAAGTCGGGGGGGGGGGGGGGGGGGCATCTCCAACATCAATCCAACAAATGCCAACAATCCAGCTCCCGTTTGAGAACCTCCGGCCTCCATCCCTTTCTTCGAATTCCGCACTATTGTTCCCCGTCCTGCCCTCCGCTTCAAAACAGAACATGCTTCCTCCGGCACGTAACAGATATTTACAGCCTGTCCTCCTGTCTTCATCACCCTTCCCACTGACAAGTGAAACGTGATGGGTCTCTTGAGCTGCTCCTCTCTGGACGGTTTCCAGATCTCTGAGCTCTGGTCGGAGTCCCTTGTAAAGAGGAAGGTTCAGATCTGGTGAACTTTGAAGAAGTCGGATAGAAGCTTTGGTGCTGAGGAAGGAAGGAAGGGAGGGAGGAGAAAGATGCAAAGATGGAAGAAAAGAAAAGGAGAGAAAGAAAGATGGGAAAGAAAAAAAGATGCAAAGATGGAAGGAAAGAAAGACAGACAGAAAGATGAGATAAGAAAGAGAGAGAAACAAGAAAGAAAGATGCAAAGATGGAAGAAAAGAAAGAAAAGGAGAGAAAGAAAGATGGAAGAAGAAAAAAAGATGCAAAGATGGAAGGAAAGAAAGACAGACACAAAGAAGAGATAAGAAAGAGAGAGAAACAAGAAAGAAAGATGCAAAGATGGAAGAAAAGAAAGAAAAGGAGAGAAAGAAAGAAAGATGGAAAAAGAAAAAAGATGCAAGGATGGAAGAAAGAAAAAGAAAGAAAGAAAGAAAGAAAGAAAGAGAAAGATGCAAAGATGGAAGAAAAGAAAGAAAAGGAGAGAAAGAAAGATGGAAGAAGAAAAAAGATGCAAAGATGGAAGGAAAGAAAGACAGACAGAAAGATGAGATAAGAAAGAGAGAGAAACAAGAAAGAAAGATGCAAAGATGGAAGAAAAGAAAGAAAAGGAGAGAAAGAAAGATGGAAGAAGAAAAAAGATGTAAAGATGGAAGGAAAGAAAGACAGAAAGAAGAGATAAGAAAGAGAGAGAGAAAAAGAAAGATGCAAAGAGAAGGAAAGAAAAAAGAAAGAAAAGGAGAGAAAGTTGGAAAGAAAGAAAAGAAAAAAGAAAGATGCAAAGATAGAAGGAAAGAAAGAAAAAGATGCAAAGATGAAAGAAAAGAAAGAAAAGGAGAGAAAAAGAAAGAAAGATGGAAAAAGAAGAAGAAAGGAAGATGCAAAGATGGAAGGAAAGACAGACAGAAAGAAGAGATATGAAAGAGAAAGAGGGAAAGAAAGAAAAAAGAAAGAAAGATGCAAAGATGGAAGGAAAGAAAGAAAAGGAAAGATGAAAGGAAAGAAAGACAGACAGAAAGATATGAAAGAGAGAGAAAGAAAAAAGAAAGATGCAAAGATAGAAGGAAAGAAAGAAAGAAAAGGAGAGAAAGATGGAAAGAAAGAAAACAGAAAGATGCAAAGATAGAAAGAAAGAAAGAAAAGGAGAGAAAGATGGAAGGAAAGAAAGGCAGAAAGAAAGAAAGAAAGAAAGAAAAAAGAAAGAAAGAAGAAAAGAAAAAAGAAAGAAAGATGCAAAGAAAGAAAGAAAGAAAGAAGGAAAGAACCCTGGAATACTGCATCTAGTTTTGGTCACCACATTACAAAAAAGATGTTGGTGCAAAGAAGAGCAACTAAGATGATCAAAGGCCCGGAGACCAGGATTTGGGCTTGGCCAGTCTAGACTAGAGAAAAGAAGGACCAGACAAGATAGCAACATTCCAGCATTTGAGGGGCTGCCCCAAAGAAGCGGGGGTCAGATTATTCTCCAAACAAGCACCTGAAGGTAAAATAAGAAACAATGGATGGAAACTAACCAAGGAGAGAAGCAACCTGGAATTAAGGAGAAGCTTCCTAACAGTGAAGACAATTAACCAGTGGAACTGCTTGCCACCAGAAGTTGTGGGTGTTTTATCACTGGAGGTTTTCAAGAAAAGCCTGGACAGCCACCTGTCTGAAATGGTGTAGGGTCTCCTGCTTGGGCAGGGGGCTGGACTAGATGACCTCCAAGGTCCCTTCCAACCCTTATTCTATTCTGTTACCATTGGGGCTGACCAAAACTGGATGCACTGTTCAAACCGTGGGACCTGGAGAAACAGACATCCAGGTCTTGGACACTGAACGCCAAGTCCTTCTAATCTAACTGATCAGGAGAAGTAAGCTTACTCGCTGGTGTGTCTGCGGGAAGAGTGTTAACAAAGACGACAACCACACGGACACAATGGAAACTCTGCCCCTTTTTTGTGTGCGCTTGTGAGAAAGAGTCAGCTTTCCGTTATGCAACCCCCTGCAGATTTTTGCAATTTCCAACTCGGAAGGTTTCAATTCGAGAGCCGTTTCAGGTTGAACAATATATATATATATATATATATATATATATATATACAAACACCCGCGAAAACCTCAGAAAACAAATATATATATGTATATATATATATATATATATATATATATGTATGTATATCTGAAGGTCTTTAGTTATTCGGGTTTTCTCCCGCGTAAAATTGGAGGTGTCTTGGCAACGTTTCGACCGTCATCTTCAGGCTGTTGTTTTCGGCTTCGTGCTTCTAGGAGCAATGTGTGTGATCGCAGCTGTTTCTTCCTTTTAACTGCCAGCGGGGGTGTGAACTGATTGGGTGGGAGCTTGGCTGTGTTCTGATTGGTTGGGGGTTTAGCTGTGCTCTGATTGGATGGGGGGGTTGGCTGTGCTCTGATTGGATGGGTGTGTGTTCTGTTTAGGTGGGGGCTTGGTTGTGCTCGGGTTAGTCTGAGTAGCAGGGGGATTTGAGCTGGTGAGCTGTGAGCTCCTAGAAGCACGAAGCCGAAAACACCAGCCTGAAGATGACGAGTGAGACTTCGTCGAAACGTTGCCAAGACACTTCCAATTTTACGCGGGAGAAAACCCGAATAACCAAAGACCTACATACAAACACCCGCGAAAACCTCAGAAAACAAATATATATATATATTAAATTAACGACAACCCACTGTACTTTTATGTCTTTAAAATATTTCAAATGCTGTTTTCCCTCGAGCTGCGACTATCGAAAGCATAATATTATGCTAAGAAATGACATTCATACTTTAGGTTCCAAACTTGAATAGATTTGAGGAGGGAATATAAACGGTATACGTGCCAGCAATGCATGGATGGATTTAACTCCGACTTCTAAAATAGGTGGGAAGAGATGTGCTCTCCGTTAAAAAAAGAAGAAAAAAAACAACGAAAATGCAGAACAAGATGGGTTCCTCGACTTACGACCACAACAACGGCACCCAAAATTTCTGTTCCTGAGCCAGACGTCGGTTAAGTGCGTTTTGCTCCGTTTTACGACCATTCTTGTTAAGTGAATCGCCGCACTCGTGAAGTTAGTAACCCCGTTGTTAAGTGAATCCGGTTTCCCCATTGTCTTTGGTGGTCCGACGGTCGCAAAAGGGGGAAACCTTGACTCTGATGACAATGCCACCGTCATAAATGTGAGTCAGTTGCCAAGCGGCCAATTTTTTGATCACGTGACCGCAGGGAGGCTGCAATGGTCGTAAGTGTGAAAAACGGCCATACGTCATTTTTTTTTCAGTGCTGAAAACGGTCACTAAACGAACGGTTGTAAGTCAAGGACTACCTGTATCTTGGATTCGGGGGGAAAATATCAAGTAGAGTTAGTCCTTGACTTGTAACCATTCACTTAGCGACCGTTTGAAGTGACAACAGGACTGGGAAAAAAGTGACTTACGACCGTTTTTCACAGTTACGACCACGGCAGCGTCCCCATGGTCAAAATTCAAGCGCTTCGGAACTGATTCATACTTACGATGGATGCACCGTCCTGGGGTTACGTGATTGCTATTTGCGACTTTCCCAACCGGATTCCAACAAACTAAGTCAAGGGGGTGGGGGGGAGGAAACTGGATTTGATTAATGACTGCAGTGATTTGTTTAACGGCCGTGGCAAGGAAGGTCGTAGAATGGGGTGCAAGAGCCGCTTTGCTTAGCCGTGGAAACAGGGTGGATAAAAATCAATGATTTTTTTTAAAAAATAAAAAAAATCAGATTTTTTTTATTTAAATCGGATTTTTTTTTATTTAAATCGGATTTTTTTGATTTTTATTGAATTTATTTTAAGAAAAAACTTTTGGGGTAAAAATCTATGGTAAGATAGATTTCTATTTAAGATAGATATTAAATAATTTAGTTTATTCATTAAATGGAGCTTAGTTATGTAGCAGGAGGCTGTATATTCTGCAACACGGGGACTATCGGTGAGTCAACGGTGGGTCAAAGGAGGAGCAGAGATGACAGTTGCTCGTTAAAAATTATGATTTAAATCGAGTTGATTTAAATCAAGCCTTTTTACTAGTGATTTAAATCACGATTTAAGTTGTGATTTAAATCAACTCGATTTAAATCAAATCCACCCTGCGTGGAAATTTTGGTCCCTGTTTTGTTCATAAATGGAGGAGTTATTTCCGTGAAGCTGAGCAACATGCATTGCATTAGGTTTTACAATAACGATATAAAATAGTTCACATTTTTGACAGGACGTTTCCAGCTGCTCTGGAGCAGGAAACATTCTGGGGGGGGGGGGGGACAATTTCCGGAAAACCATCTCTTCCATTCCATTCCAGCAAGATCTCCCGACCATTAGAAGGGCAGGCAAGAGGCAATGGCCCTTAAGTTCTTAGCCACGAATCATAGCTTGTTTAGGGACATGGGATTTTTTTCCCCCTGCAAAGTTCAAAACAGGAAATAAAAATAATGGCTCGGATCCTAAACAAAGAGACCTCTCAGTGTTTTCTCTCACTCTTCACCCCCAGCAAAGGCCTTTCCGAAAAATGATAAAGTCCATTGCCCCCAGACCCAGAACAAACGAGGGGAGGGAGGAATCCCCATGGATAGCGAGGGAGGGAGGGAAGAAGGAAGGAAGGAAGGAAGGAAGGAAAGCAATAAAGGGAAGGAAGATAAAAAAGGGAAGGAAAGAAAACAAGAAAGTGAAAGGGAACGAAGGAAGGAGAACAAGAAAGTTAAAAAAAGAAAGGGAAGGAAGGAAGGAAAACAAGAAAGTATAAAAGGGAAGGAAGGAAAGAAAATAAAAAGGACGGCAGGAAAACAAGGTAAAAAGAAAGGAAGGAGAACAAGAACAGGAAGGAGGGAAGGAAGAAGGAAGACAAGGTAAAAGAGGGAAGGAAGGAGAACAAGAAAGTTAAAAAAAGAAAGGGAAGGAAGGAAAACAAGAAAGTATAAAAGGGAAGGAAGGAAAGAAAGAAAACAAAAAGGACGGCAGGAAAACAAGGTGAAAAAGAAGGAAGGAAAGCAAGAAAAGGAAGGAGGGAAGGAAGGAAGACAAGGTAAAAGAAGGAAGGAAGGAGAACAAGAAAGTTAAAAAAAGAAAGGGAAGGAAAGAAAACAAGAAAGTATAAAAGGGAAGGAAGGAAAGAAAACAAAAAGGACAGCAGAAAAAAACAAGGTAAAAAAGGGAAGGAAGGAAAACAAGAAGAGGAAGGAGAGAAGGAAGGAAGACAAGGTAAAAGAAGGAAAGAAGGAGAACAAGAAAGTTAAAAAAAGAAAGGGAAGGAAAAAAACAAGAAAGTATAAAAGGGAAGGACGCAAAGAAAGAAAACAAAAAGGATGGCAGGAAAACAAGGTGAAAGAGGGAAGGAAGGAAAACAAGAAAGTATAAAGGGGAAGGAAAGAAAGAAAACAAATTCAGGGAGGTAGGGAAAAGGAAGGAAGGAAGGAAGGAAGGAAGGAAGGAAGGAAGGAAGGAAGGAAGGAAGGAAGGCAGAGAAAGAAAGAAAGAAAGAAAGAAAGAAAGAAAGAAAGAAAGAAAGAAAGAAAGAAAGATAGATGGAGGAAGGAAGGGAGAAAGAAAGAAAAAGAAAGAAAGAAAGAAAGAAAGAGGGAGAAAGAAAGAAAGAAGGATGGAGAAAGGAAGGAAGGAAAGAAGGAAAGAAAAAAGAGTGAGGGAGTGAAAAAGGGAGAAAGAAAAAAAGAAAAAAGAGAAAGAAAGAAAAAGAAAGGGTGGGAGAAAGGAAGAGAAAGAAAGAAAGAAAACGAAAGAAAGAAATGGAGAAAAGGAAGGAAAGAGGGAGGGAGGGAGAAAGAAAGAAGGATGGAGAAAGGAAGGAAGGGAAAAAGAAAGAAAGAAAAGAAAAAAGAGGGAGTGAAAAAGGGAGAAAGAAAGAAAGAAAGAGAAAAAAGAAAGAAAGAGGGAGGTTGGGAGGGAGGGAGGGAGAGGAGGCAGGAAGGATGGGAGCGAGGGAGAAAGAAAAGAAAAAAAGAAAGAAAAAAGAGAAAGAAAGAAAGGGAGGAAGGAAGAAAGAAAAAGAAAGAAAGAAAGAGGGAGAAAGAAAGAAGGATGGAGAAAGGAAGGAAGGAAAGAAGAAAAAAGAGGGAGGGAGTGAAAAAGGGAGAAAGAAAGAAAAAAGAGAAAGAAAGAAAAAGAAAGGAAGAGAGAAAGAAAGGAGAAAGGAAGAAAGGAAGAAAAAAGAAAGAAAGAAGATAGAAAAAGGGATGGAAGGAAGGAGTGAGGGAGGGAGAGAGGAAGGAAGGAAGGAAAGGTGTATTTTGGCAGATACGTCCGGATGTCCAGGGTTCTGCGGCCTCACCCTGCCTACATTTTTCCACTGAATTTTGAAGCAGTATTTCTCCATCTCAGCATCTCTAAGACCTGTGTGGACTTTGACTCCCAGAATTTTTTTAAAGTGTTTTTAAGTGTTTTGTTTATTGTTTTTAATTAACGGGGCCAAATTTATATATGTATATTTTTAACTGTATTTTAATATTTGTACTTGATGTTTTTACTTGGCTGTTCACCGCCCTGAGTCCTCAGGGAGAAGGGCGGTATACAAATTCAATATAAAATAAAATAAAAAATAAAATAAATTCCCCGGCCAACCAGCCGGCTACCGAATCCTGGGAATTGGGCTCCAGCTGCCTTAAAAGTAGCCAAGGTTGAAAACCCCCAAACTAGGCAGGTGAGGGTCACGGAACAATCCAGGAAGAGCCCTTAATCCAAGCTTTGTCCTCCGTAATCCGGATGATGACCATTTCATCCCCGCTTAAAGTAAACGGAGCCCATCCGATTAACCCCTTTCCCGTCCCCAACATGCGTCAGATGTTCCTTCCCTTTCCGTCGTTGGTGCCATCACAGGTTTCCATTGGCAGGCTGAAACGGCCACTGGGAGAAGCACAGCCGGTGGAACTCCCTGCCACCAGATGCAAGAACTGAACAAATTCTTTTTTTGTTTTTTGCTAATGGAAAAGTTCCCGGCAAAAGCCAAAGGGATCTGATGGGCGGAGAGAGAGAGACGGTTGACCTGGGCACCGGGTGCGAGATGACATCAGAAACATCAACCACACACCCAAAGATTTTTTTTTTTCCTCCTCTTCCCAAAGTTGGGGAAACACAGCAACTTTCTGCCAAATTGTAATACACTAACACTACACGATGGTAAACAACTGGATTTGTCCTCTAGAAGTAGTTTTTATTATGATTTTAAGGCAGTCACGCCACGGGGGTTGAAAAAGTGAATCTGATTTCCCCACTGACTTTGCTTGTCAGAAAATCCCAAAAGATGATCCCAGATACCACAACTGTCATAAGTACATGCCAGTTTCCAAGCCTCCGGATTCTGATCACGTGACCCTGGGGATGCTAATAATGAAATATATCCCACATCTTTGCATTCGCTCCGGCGCACCAATCGGCTGAGTCCGAACCGGGTTTTTTCCCCAGCCCGTAAATCCTGTGGGATTACATTGGAAAAAGATAATTTATTCTAGCATCTCTTATGTTTTTGCTGAAGGGCTTGGAAGCCAAGAAGGAAAGGAGCAATTTATGTCTTTAAAGTTCTTTCAAATGTAATTATTTACGTTTCTTTCAAATTGAATCATTCCAATCTATTTAAAATTTAATTACATTTATTTAAAGGGTAATTATTTACATTCATTTAAAATGTAATTCCTTAAATTGAGTTGCAACTTCATCATTTAAAAAATAATTATTATTTAAATATATTTCAATTTTAACCATCTAAATTTATTTTAAACTTTAATCCTTTAAATGCATTTAAATCTGAATGGTTTAAATGCATTCAGAATGTAATTATTTAAACGAACTCAAAAGTACAACCATTTAAATCTATTTAAAATGCAATCGTTTACATTTATTTAAAACGTCATTGCTTACATTTTTTTAAAATTTAATCGTTCCCGGCGCCTTCCAAATGCAATTATTTCAATGTATTCCTGATATAATTATTTAAATAAATTCAACATGAATTTAAATGAATTAATTATTTACATTTACTTTAAAAAGTGTAATTGTTCGCGTTTATTTAAAATGTAACCGTTTCCGTTTGCCTAAAATTCAACGGTTTCCACTTACTTAAAATGCAATTGCGTTTTTCACAACTTAATTATTGACATTTATTTTAAAGTATTTATTTAAATCCAGTTAAAACTTTGTTATTGGTTTTTTTAAAAAAATTAAAATTTTGTGCCACCAAAAAAACACCTCATTTGCAAGCTCCTTTTTGCAGAAGTGTGTGCAATTGTACAATACTTTGCTGGCAGTTAAGTGCCCACTTTAGTTCTCCTTCCTGGCCTTTTCTGCAGCAAGACAACTCCCAGCCCGGGGTTTCAGACTGCAACCCCCATCATACCCAGCCAGCTGTGGCTAATGGGACTGCTAGTCCCAACTGCCCAATGCCCGATTTGCAAAGATTGCAATGAACGGTCCCGGAAACCAAATCCATGCTCTGAAAACGGTTCCCTTTTTTTTTTTTGGGGGGGGGGGTTGGAAATCTGTGCCCACTGCCCGGATGAAACCCCCTACTCCATCCCGTAGACAATAAAAAGGGGAGGGGGCTTCTCAAAAAGCAAGAAGAACGGCGATCCCACCCATTCAGACAAACTGCACGCAAAGGAGCAACAAGCCTTTAGCTCAAAGATGTTGGGAGAAAAAAATCCCAGCTGCTGTATTTGGGACAATAATATAAATTTGCTTTTTTGTTATTTTTGCAATATATATATATATATATATATATATATATATATATATATATATATATATTCTGTCGAAACGTCGCTTCTACCCTTTTAGGGATATATCCACAATTACACGGGAAGAAACCCGAAATATTAACTATACACACATACATACCCGTGAAAACTTACATAAATATATATATATATATATATATATATATATATATATATATATATATATGTTTTTCTTCTAGCCAGGTTTTCCCTACATATTCCCTATATATTCCCTACATATTCCCTATATATATATATATGGAAATCATTCCTATTTATATTTTTGGCAGACCCTCTGAGAAGTTGTTGATCCAAAGCCGGGCGCTTTCAATAAACAAGGAGGAATTTTAAGGATGAGCCATGTGTAAAGGACACCACGAAATGGGTGTAGGACAAGTTAAAACATCTGCGAAGGGAGGGGGGGCGTGGGTGTATCCCCCTGGATCCTTGAGAAACAGATTGGGTGGGGTGGGGGTCTTTCTTCCCACCACAGGTAAACAAGCGAGAAGGTGGACCATCACGAACAGGTGAGCAGAGATGGAGGGAAACCTTCAAAAAGGGACTAAACTGACTTTGGTGAGTCGAGGATTTTGTAGATTATAGAGCAGTGTTTCTCAACCTTGGAAGCTTGAAGATGGGTGGACTTCAATTCCCAGAATCCCCCAGCCAGCAACGCTGGCTGGGGGATTCTGGGAGTTGAAGTCCACCCATCTTCAAGCTACCAAGGTTGAGAAACACTGTTATAGAGGGAACAAAAGGGAAATTTATCAAATTTGCAGATGCTCCTTAAACTGGGCAGGAATACCCAACACTCCAGAAGATAGGCTCAAGATCCAGATGGAGCTGGGCAGATTTGAACCCTGGGCCCTATCGAACAAAATGAAACCGCAAGTTTAACCGAGCTGGAAGGGAGCTTGGAGGTCATCCAGTCCAACCTCACCGGGTAGAGAAAAGTAAAATCTTACACTTAGGCAAGAAAAAAACCAAAAGGACACATATAAACTGGGGGGAAACCAGGCTTAATAGCAGGAACTGCTAAAGAGCCTTGGTGGCGCAGCAGACTAAGGTGCTGTTAAGTAGCACCAGCTGCCTGCAATTACCGCGAGTTCGAATCTCACCGGGCTCAAGGTTGACTCAGCCTTCCATCCTTCACTCTTACGACCATTGCAGCCATGGTCAGGTGATCAAAATTCAGCCGCTTGGTAACTGACTTGTAGTTACGACGGTCACAGTATTCTGGAGGTCACGCAGTCCGCTTTTGCGACCTGCCGACAAGCAACGTCAACGGGGAATCCTGGATTCACTTTAACGACGGCGTTCCTCATTGAACAACCGCAAGGGATTCACTTTAATGACTATGTCAAGGAAGGTCGCAAAATGGGACAAAGCCGACTTAGCAACTCTCTTGCTTAGCAAAGGAAACGTTGGGCTCAATTGTTGGTCGTAAGTCGAGGGCTACATCATTGGCAAACCCCTGGAGTTATTCAACCCCGTCCCATGACTAGTACTGAGTTCGTAAATTCCAGTGGCGGTGAATTACACAGCTCCCAAGAGTCCTGCCTGCCCTCCCGATTGAGGGGTTCTCCTCCCTGCCACCCCACCACCACCCCCTTTGCTGAGAAACGAGCAATGCTTCTCTGGGTGGCCTCCTTTCTCTCAGCCTCAGTTTTCTCGTCTGGCAAATGGGCGTAAGGCGGCTCTGGCAAGACTAAATTGCAGAGTGGTGCCTCTTCCTGCAACCTGCACTTAAGACGACAAAAGGAACTCCTCCTTTTGTTCAAATTTGTGGCTAATAATAGACGTTGACTAATTGACGGCTGAGACGCCTGCCAGTTTCTGTTTATGACGATTCACGAGCCTCCTTGAGAAGACGGCGGTGGCTCTGCCTGGTGCAGGAGCAGTCTACCTTAGCTTACCATCTTTGCAGATAGGTCTTGCCAAAAGTCTCAAGCTGGGCTTTTAATTTGGCTGAAGCGCACAGGGCGTTTGCAAGGTAGTCCTCGAGTTATGACCACAAACTGAGCGCAACATAATTTTTTTTTTTGGTTACTAAGCAAGACAGTTCGTCTGCTCCGTTTTACGATCCTTCTGGCCAGCGTTGTTAAGCGAATCGCTGCCGTCGTTCAAGTTAGTCGCACGGTCATGAAGTGAATTTGGCTTCCCCCCCCACTGTTCGTCAGAAGGTCGCAAAAGGGATCATGTGACGCCCCACCCCACCCCGGGACACGAACCGTCATAAATACGAGTCAGTCGCCAAGTGCTCTGAATTTTGAGGAGGTGAAGGGTGGGAGATGCGGCAACGGTCAGAAGCAGTGTGAAAAACAGTCACAAGTCCCTCTTTTCAATGGCGTTGTACCTTCGAACAGTCGTACGCAGATGGTTATAAGTCAAGGACCTGTCTGTCATTTGGAATCCAAGGCAGGGAATTATGGGCCTCTGGAATGGAGAAGGGGGGGGGGCGCTGCCACAAAGATGCATGGCTGCCATCTTGCCTCTCTTTACACAGCCCTGGATGTGATTCTCCCTCCTATTATCCCAGTCACCAAATGGAATCCTAGCATGGAAAAGGGGGACCCCTTGGGGTCATCCAGCCCAACCCCACCCACCAAAGCATCCGAAAAGGACTGGTGGGTCCAGCTTTTATCTTCTTTAACCCAATGCTGGAGGGTGGCGACTTTCTCCATCTTATCCTATTCACCAAATGGAATCCTAGCATGGAAAGGGGGACCCCTTGAGGTCATCCAGCCCCACCCCACCCCACCAAAGCAAACCAGAGAAAGGACTTTTGTGGGTCCAGCTTTTATCTTCTTTAACCCAATGCTGGAGGATGGCCGGCAATGTGATCGCTCTCACTCACTCACTCACACTACACACCACAGACACACACACATACACAAATCCTTTCCCCTCCCCTCCCTTCCCTTTCTTTGGGGAGCCACAACTAACAGAACCATCACGTCGCAAGGGGACCTCCAGAGGTCTTCTAGTCCCAACACTCCTGGCTCAATCAGGAACTAACAGAACCAGCAGGTCGGAAGGGGACCTCCAGAGGTCTTCTAGTCTCAACCCTCCTTGCTCTAGCAGGAGCTAACAGAACCACCAGGTTGCAAGGGGGACCCTCAAGGTTATCTAGTCTCAACCCTCCTTGCTCTAGCAGGAGCTAACAGGACCATCAGGTTGCAAGGGGACCTCCAGAGGTCATTTAGTCTCAACCCTCCTTCCTCAAGCAGGAGCTAAGAGCACCACCGGGTCACAAGGGGACCTCCAGAGGTCTTCTAGTCCCAACCCTCCTTCCTCAAGCAGGAGCTAAGAGGACCACCGGGTTGCAAGGGGACCTCCCGAGGTCTTCTAGTCTCAACCCTCCTTCCTCAAGCAGGAGCTAAGAGCACCACCGGGTTGGAAGGGGGGCCCCCCGAGGTCATCTAGTCCCAACCCTCCTGGCTCTAGCAGGAGCTAAGAGGACCACCGGGTCGCAAAGGGACCTCCAGAGGTCATCTAGTCTCAACCCTCCTTGCTCTAGCAGGAGCTAACAGAACCACCAGGTCGCAAGGGGACCTCCAGAGGTCATCTAGTCTCAACCCTCCTGGCTCAAGCAGGAGCTAAGATCACCACCGGGTTGCAAGGGGACCTCCCGAGGTCATCTAGTCTCAACCCTCCTTCCTCAAGCAGGAGCTAAGAGCACCACCGGGTCAGCCCAGACGCCAGCGAGCCCGGCCACACGCCCAGCCCTTACCTAAGCGGGATCTTGATGGCCAGGTAGCGGTCGACGGCCACGGCCAGCAGGCTGAAGATGGAGCTCTGGGTCAGCACCAGGACGAAGCAAGCCAGGAAGAGGCAGGCGTGGAAGTCGGTGGTCAAGCCCACGCTGATGGTCACGGCGAAGGGGATGGCCAGCAGCCCCACGGCCACGTCGGCCACGGCCAGCGAGACCAGGAAATAGTTGGTGGCCGTCTTCAGCCGGCTGTTCAGCGCCACCGCCCAGCACACCAGCACGTTCCCCGCGATGGCCAGCGCAGCCATCAGCAGCTCCACCGCGATGTAGAGCGCGGGCATCGCGCGGACGGCCAGCCGGGAGGAGGAGCAGGAGGAGGAGGAGGAGGAGGACGGTCCCCGAGCTGGGCTCAGCGGCGGCGGCGCCAGCATCCCCGCCGGGGGAACCCAGAGGCCATCTAGCCGCACCCCGTCGGGGCGCCAGGGGCCGGAGGGGCTCCACCGGCCAAACCCAGGCTGCAACCCCGAGGGTGGGTTTCGGAGAACCAGCCGGACGGGCTGCGCGAGTGATTTATTTTTTTTTTTCCCCCGGATCGGACCGACAGCGGTTCCCCCGCTCAACTCCCCGGCGAGGCGCTCGCTCGCCTTTGGGCGAAGGCAGGCAGCGCTGCGCCTCTATAAAGCACATGGAACCCCGAAGGGGGCGTGGCCGAGGCGAGCGCGGCCCGTGATTGGCTGAAGCCCTTCTCCCGTAAATCCCCGAGTAGAGCGACGCTGCAATTTCAGCGCCCGCCCGGAGTGCGGAGGAGGGGAAGCGGGCGGTGGCCGGGACGCCGGGAAGCGAGTTTCCGGCTCGGCCGGCCTACCTCGCGGGGTTGTTGTTGTGGGAGCAGAGATTTCCTTCTCTGTAGAATTTTTGTTTCCCCCCCCCACCCCAGGGATTAAAGCGCCTGGCTGGGACAAGGCACCGAGGAGAGGCGCTTCTTCCAAGGCGCTGCCTGCTTCCCCGCAAAAAGGACGGGCCGGAGAGAATTAATAATAATGATTAAATTGCTTGCAGAAGGAATTGCACTTTGTCCATGCTCAGAAGGAATGGCGCTTTGCCCATGCACAGAAGGATTTGCGCTTTGTCCATGCTCAGAAGGAATGGCACTTTGCCCATGCTCAGAAGGAATGGCGCTTTGTCCATGCTCAGAAGGAATGGTGCTTTGCCCATGCTCTAAAAGATATGCGCTTTGCCCATGCTCAGAAGGATTTGCGCTTTGTCCATGCTCAGAAGGAATGGTGCTTTGCCCATGCTCTAAAAGATATGCACTTTGTCCATGCTCAGAAGGAATTGTGCTTTGCCCATGCTCAGAAGGAAATGCGCTCTGCCCATGCTCAGAAGGAATGGTGCTTTGTCCATGCTCTAAAAGATATGCGCTTTGTCCATGCTCAGAAGGAATGGCGCTTTGTCCATGCTCAGAAGGAATGGTGCTTTGCCCATGCTCTAAAAGATATGCGCTTTGCCCATGCTCAGAAGGATTTGCGCTTTGTCCATGCTCAGAAGGAAATGCGCTCTGCCCATGCTCAGAAGGAATGGTGCTTTGTCCATGCTCTAAAAGATATGCGCTTTGTCCATGCTCAGAAGGAATGGGGCTTTGCCTATGCTCCATGATCCTTCCCAAGGCTCAGCCCAGGCGTTGTCGGCTGCACTACGAAACCACCCTGCCTATCCTCCCCTGCTGGCGGTGGGGCGCTCAGCGAATCCCTGCATCTTCCAAGACACCTGATCAAACCGAGTGGCCGAAGGGGACGTGAGCAGAACAGACAAACCAGCCGTCCCGGCTTTAATCCGGATTTGCGGGCTGAGCCACCCCCGCCGGCCTCCAGTCCTCGTGCAAAAGCCGTAAAAAGCAGCTCACAAACCCCTATTTAGCTTTGCACGCCCAAATCCCTCCCTTCACACAACCTGAAGGCAGCAGGACCGAGAACATCTTCGGCTTTGCACTTGAGACTTTCAAGAAGAGACTGGACTGCCATTTGTCAGAAACGGTGCAGGGTCTCCTGCTTGAGCAGGGGGTTGGACTAGATGACCTGCAGGGTCCCTCCCCCACTCTGTTAATCTGTAAAATTATTTGCAAAGCATCAAGTCCGCATTTGCGGAGGGCTGAGAAGACTTTTGAGGTTTTGCCTGATCTCTGTTTTTTACGGTCTACTAAAACCCTGGAAGTCGGTGCTGTCTAAGCAAGAAATTGCTCCGGGGCTCATCAAGATGATTAAACTGGCAACCAACAGCTTCTTTCTGTCTGGCTCAAGAAAGAAACCAAACCTGAGTTTTATTTTATTTTA
The DNA here is from genome assembly GCA_022577455.1 of Arizona elegans. Lineage (NCBI taxonomy): Eukaryota > Metazoa > Chordata > Lepidosauria > Squamata > Colubridae > Arizona > Arizona elegans. Next base: position 17,727,605 of record JAKOOJ010000017.1, read on the forward strand.
TTTTTAATTTTAATTTGCAGTTAGCTGAAATTGCTGATTAGCCGAGTCTCTCTTTCTGGTTTGGCTGCAAAATTGAAAGCCATCAAGTCATAAAAACGGGCCTAAGCCGAGTTGCCTTTGAAGGGATCGCAATATGGCAAAGTCGGCCCTTCCCTTCCCTTCCCTTCCCCTCCAGGCCTCCACCCAATTCCACAGAGTTGTGTGTTGTTGTTGTTTTTAGCCCCTTTGAAGTTGCCGGTTCTGTATCTTTTGGTTTCCTGTGATTGCCGTATTTATTATCGCTGATCCGCAGCCAGGAGGCTTTGGGGCTACAGATTAAAACAGCGGCATTTGGTCTCCGAAACAGAACAAACCATGATGGAAAACGTTTCTAGCATATATATACATACATATGCACACACATACAAGATTAACGATTAACCTTCTCATCGTTCCCACCACCCATCTCCTTCCACTTATGACTGTATGACTGTAAGTTTGTTGCTTGTATCATTTGTACCCTACGACTATCATTAAGTGTTGTACCTTATGATTCTTGATGAACGTAGCTTTTCTTTTATGTACACTGAGAGCGTAGGCACCAAGACAAATTCCTTGTGTGTCCAATCACACTTGGCCAATAAAAGAATTCTATTCTATTCTATTCTATTCTATTCTATTCTATTCTATTCTATTCTTATGATTCTTGACGAACGTATCTTTTCTTTTATGTACACTGAGAGCGGAGGCACCAAAGACAAATTCCTTCTGTGTCCAATCACACTTGGCCAATAAAAGAATTCTATTCTATTCTATTCTATTCTATTCTATTCTATTCTATTCTATTCTATTCTATTCTATTCTATTCTTATGATTCTTGACGAACGTATCTTTTCTTTTATGTACACTGAGAGCGGAGGCACCAAAGACAAATTCCTTCTGTGTCCAATCACACTTGGCCAATAAAAGAATTCTATTCTATTCTATTCTATTCTATTCTATTCTATTCTATTCTATTCTATTCTATTCTATTCTTATGATTCTTGACGAACGTATCTTTTCTTTTATGTACACTGAGAGCGGAGGCACCAAGACAAATTCCTTCTGTGTCCAATCACACTTGGCCAATAAAAGAATTCTATGCTATTCTATTCTATTCTATTCTATTCTATTCTATTCTATTCTATTCTATTCCATTCTTCATTCCAATATTCTATTCTATTCTTATTCTATTCTTTTCTATTCTATTCTATTCCATTCTTCATTCCAATATTCTATTCTATTCTTATTCTATTCTTTTCTATTCTATTCTATTCCATTCTTCATTCCAATATTCCATTCCATTCCATTCTATTCTATTCTTCATTCCACTATTCTATTCTATTCTATTCTATCTTATCCTATCCTATCCTATCCTAATTCTTTACTTTTCTTTTCTATTCTATTTTATTCTATTCTATTCTTATTCTATTCTATTCCATTCTTCATTCGAATATTCTATTCTATTCTATTCCTATTCCTAATTCTATTTTATTTTATTCTATTCTATTATATATGTATATACACAGACATATATTCAGATATACAGTATACACATATATACATATACATACATTATAGGCATAATACTTGTATATGTAAAATATATATGAAAACATAGCTTGTTTTCATGCCTAAGGAGGGACTGTCTATAACTCTGCAAAGGGTGATAATTGTGAGTCAGTTGCCGAGCAGTCACCTGAATGAGGGATAAGCAGCGGTCAAAACTTCAGAACCCGGTCGTAAATACCTTGGGGGAGGGTCTGTCGTAACTTCAAACGGTCACTAAACAGCTGATTATAAGTCAAGGACTATCTTATCGGTGCATTATGTGCCCAAAATGTTCACACTACTCAGGGCAGGTAGGCGGGGGGTGCAATGGCTGAATATGCACACCTCTTCCTTCTCTGACTTAGCCTTCTGCCCCAGCCTGGCATCCTCCAGATGTGGACATCAAGTCCCATAAGCCACAGCCACAAAGTATTTATGGTTCAAGGTGGGAGCTGTTTGCCCACCCGAAGAACAAACCCGTGGAAAATATTAATTGCGTCAGAAGAGGAATGCGTTGCACAATTGGCAGTGACTTTCTTTCTTTTCTTTTTTTTCCACTCCCGGCATGAGGTAGCGAGTGCGAGATGGTTCTTATTTGTCGGTTTTTTTTTTTTTTTTTAAGCCAAAGGTTGAAATAAGCCGGTGCCAGGGTCACAAAGATGAGCTTAATAGCAGGAACTGGGAGAGGGACCTTGGAGTCTTAGTGGACAATCAATTAAATAGGAGCCAGCCGTGTGCGGCAGCAGCCAAAAAAGCCAATGCAATCCTAAATTGCATTAACAGAGGGACACAATCTAGATCAAGGGAGGTACTAATACCACTCTGTAAAGCCTTAGTAAGGCCACACCTAGAACACTGCATCCAGTTTTGGTCCCCACACTATAGAAAAGGATATTGAGACTCTAGAAAGAGTGCAGAGAAGAGCAAAAAGGATGATGAGGGGACTGGAGACTAAAACATACGATGAACGGTTGCAGGAACTGGGCCTGGCTAGTCCAGGGAAGAGAAGGACCAGGGGAGACAGGAGAGCATCTTCCGATATTTGGGGGGCTGCCCCAGAGAGGAGGAAGGGGGTCAAGCTATTTTCCAAAGCAAAAGGAAGGAAGGAAGGAAGGAAGGAAGGAAGGAAGGAAGGAAGGAAGGAAGGAAGGAAGGAAGGAGGGAGGGAAGGAAGGAAGGTGGAAGGGAGGGAAAGAGAGAGAAAGAAAGAAAGAAAGAAAGAAAGAAAGAAAGAAAGAAAAAGAAAGAAAGAAAGACATCTGAATGAACCATAGATGGACAGAAGACATGGCTAGTCTAGTGAAGAGAAGGACCAGGGGAGACAGGAGAGCATCTTCCAGTATTTGAGGGGCTGCCCCAGAGAGGAGGAAGGGGGTCAAGCTATTCTCCAAAGCAAAAGGAAGGAAGGAAGGAAGGAGGGAGGGAGGGAGGGAGGGAGGGAAGGAAGGTGGAAGGGAGGGAAAGAAAGAGAGAGAGAGAGAAAGAAAGAAAGAAAGAAAGAAAGAAAGAAAGAAAGACATCTGAATGAACCATAGATGGACAGAAGACATGGCTAGTCTAGTGAAGAGAAGGACCAGGGGAGACAGGAGAGCATCTTCCAGTATTTGAGGGGCTGCCCCAGAGAGGAGGAAGGGGGTCAAGCTATTCTCCAAAGCAAAAGGAAGGAAGGAAGGAAGGAGGGAGGGAGGGAGGGAGGGAAGGAAGGTGGAAGGGAGGGAAAGAAAGAGAGAGAGAGAGAGAGAGAAAGAAAGAAAGAAAGAAAGAAAGAAAGAAAGAAAGAAAGAAAGACATCTGAATGAACCATAGATGGACAGAAGACATGGCTGGTCTAGTGAAGAGAAGGACCAGAGGAGACAGGGGAGCATCTTCCAATATCTGAGGGGCTGCCCCAGAGAGGAGGAAGGGGGGTCAGGCTATTTTCCAAAGCAAAAGGAAGGAAGGAAGGAGAGAGGGAGGGAGGGAAGGAAGGTGGAAGGGAGGGAAAGAAAGAGAGAGAGAGAGAGAAAGAAAAGAAAAGAAAAGGAAAGGAAAGGAAAGGAAAGGAAAGGAAAGGAAAGGAAAGGAAAGGAAAGGAAAGAAAGAAAGAAAGAAAGAAAGAAAGAAAGAAAGAAAGAAAGAAAGAAAGAAAGAAAGAAAGACAGACATCTGAATGAACCATAGATGGACAGAAGACATGGCTAGTCTAGTGAAGAGAAGGACCAGGGGAGACAGGAGAGCATCTTCCAATATTTGAGGGGCTGCCCCAGAGAGGAGGAAGGGGGTCAAGCTATTTTCCAAAGCAAAAGGAAGGAAGGAAGGAAGGAAGGAAGGAAGGAAGGAAGGAGGGAGGGTGGGAGGGAGGGAGGGAAAGAAAGAGAGAGAGAGAAAGAAAGAAAGAAAGAAAAGAAAGAAAGAAAGAAAGAAAGAAAGAAAGAAAGAAAGAAAGAAAGAAAGACATCTGAATGAACCATAGATGGACAGAAGACATGGCTAGTCTAGTGAAGAGAAGGACCAGGGGAGACAGGAGAGCATCTTCCAATATTTGAGGGGCTGCCCCAGAGAGGAGGAAGGGGGTCAAGCTATTTTCCAAAGCAAAAGGAAGGAAGGAAGGAAGGAAGGAAGGAGGGAGGGTGGGAGGGAGGGAGGGAAAGAAAGAGAGAGAGAGAAAGAAAGAAAGAAAAGAAAGAAAGAAAGAAAGAAAGAAAGAAAGACATCTGAATGAACCATAGATGGACAGAAGACATAGCTAGTCTAGTGAAGAGAAGGACCAGGGGAGACAGGAGAGCATCTTCCAATATTTGAGGGGCTGCCCCAGAGAGGAGGAAGGGGGTCAAATTATTCTCCAAAGCACCTGAAGGCCAGACAAGGAATCATGGATGGAAACTGACCAAGGAGAGATTCAACCTGGAAATAAGGATAAATTTTCTGACAGTGAGAACCATCAACCCATGGAACAGAAGTTGCCTTCGGAAGTTGTGGGAGCTTCATCCCTGGAGGCTTTTAAGAAGAGATTGGACTGCCATCGGTCAGGAATAGTGTAGGGTCTCCTGCTTGGGCGGGGGGTTGGACTAGTTGACCTCCAAGGTCCCTTCCCCCTCTGTTCATCTGTAGATCTGTAAATGAGGACCGAGATTAGCCTAATAAGATGATGGTGTCATTAGCCCTTCTGCCCTTTGGGACAGCCAGCTTCAAAGTTAACCGGAAAGGAGTTTCCCATTTCTACAAAATTCTAATCGGCTTTTTGGAGTGGATTTTCCCGTCATCCATCTTTTGCCCAGGAAATAATTATTAAGCCGTTTTTATTTTAAAAAATGCATGAAGTTGTTGCAAAATCATGCAAGTAAACAAATGATTCAACTGGTGTAATGTCGCTGTTGCTTTAAGTATAAATAATACCCAAGAGTGTAAATCCTTGACAAAGCCCCAGAATGGAGGCCAACATTTATGTCGTTAAGCGAGACAGTTAAGTGAATTTTGCCCTGTTTTATGACCGTTCTTGGCACAGTTGTTAAGGGAATCACTGCAGATGTTAAGTGACACGGTCGTTAAGCCAATCCAGCTTCCCCCTTGACTTTGTCGTGCCGGAAGGTCGCAAAAGGGGATTCCATGACCCCCGAGGAACACTGCGTCCATCATAAATACGAGTCAGTGTCCAAGCGCCTGAATTTTGATCATGGGATGCTGCAATGGTCGTAAGTGTGAAAAATGGTCATAACGTAAGTCACTTTTTTCAGTGCCGTTGTAACTTGGCACAGCACGAAGCGAATAAATTGGGGACTTGCCTTTAATTAAACTTTCATATCTGTCTCAACGGATAAAATCATCCCTTTGTTGTAACTTCAGTCACTAAATGAAATCCCTGTAAAACTCAAAGAGATCTGCTTGCAAGAGAATTTTAAGCTGTTTTTTTTCAACAGATGGGTGGTTTAAGGTTGGGCCATAGCAGCGTTTCTCAAACTGGCATCTTCAAGAGATGAAGATTTTTTTACTACCGCTTCTGTGGGCGTGGCTTATTTTGTGGGCGTGGCTTGGTGGGGGGGTAATGTGACTGGGTGGGCGTGGGCAACTTTTTTTTTTTTTTTACTTTTAAAAGCATTTTTTCTACAACCTTAAGTCAGCTGGGATCGCCAGAGGCTTTTAAAGGCATTTTTTTTTCCTACAACCTCTTCGGCTGAATAGGTTGTAAAAAAAATGCTTTTAAAAGCCTCTGACGATCCCAGCTGAGCTGCACGATCATCAGAGGCTTTTTTTTTAACTTTTAAAAGCATTTTTTCTACAACCTTAAGAGCTTATAGGAAAAAAAATGCTTTTAGAAGCCTCTGAGGATCAGGCAAGACAGCTGGGACCGCCAGAGGCTTTTAAAGGCATTTTTTTTTTCTACAGCCACTTCGGCCGAAGAGGTTGCCGAAAAAAATGCTTTTAAAAGTAAAAAAAAAAAAAGCCTCTGATGAGGTGGGCAGGGTAAGTGAGCGGCAATCGGGCCGGGGGACCGGTTCGGGGGCATGGCCAGCCAATGTTATTACCAGTTCTCCGAACTACTACAAATTTTTATTACCGGTTCTTGCGAACCGGTGTGAGCCAGGAGCAACCCACCCAGGGGTGGGTTCTAAATTTTTTTACTACCGGTTCTGTGGGCGTGGCTTATTTTGTGGGTGTGACTTGGAGGTCATGTGACTAGGTGGGCATGGCTAGGTGGTCAGAGTCATTTCTGGAAGGTCCTCAAACTTACGACCAGTCCTCGCACTTACGACCCGGCTCATTTGTTTGCTTTTAACACTGATCAGCTGTAAGGCGCCCTTTGAAGCCCAGCGGCAAGAGTTTCAAAAGTTTTTTTCCCTCTAGTCATCAGCTGGGACTCAGGAGGCAGCAATAGATTGGGGGTGGGACCAAATAAAAGGTAAGAATAACGTGGGGGGGGGGTGGGGAGGTGGGAGAACCGGTTCAGTGACGTCATATCGTCACCGCTATCAGTTCGGCTGAACCGGACCGAACCGGGAGGAACCCACCACTGAACCCACCACTGGTGCGTGCACACCAGTGATGAGTTTCAATTTTTTTTACTACTGGTTCTGTAGGTGTGGCTTGGTGGGCATGGCAGGGGAAGGATACTGTAAAATCTCCATTCTCTCCCCTCTCCAGGGGGAAGGATACTGTAAAATCTCCATTCCCTCCCCTCTCCAGGGGGAAGGATACTGCAAAATCCCCATTCCCTCCCGATCAGCTGGGACTCGGGAGGCAGAGAATAGATGGAGGCGGGGCCAATCAGAATTTTTACTACTGGTTCTCCGAACTACTCAAAATTTCCGCTACCGGTTCTCCAGAACTGGTCAGAACCTGCTGAAACCGACTTCTGGCGTACACCAGGTGGCTGCTTTTCCAGTTTCCGGCACTCCTGCCTGTATGAAGACCAGCTGGCCAGCACGCTGGAACCCGGAAGACCAAAGGGCAACGGCTCTCGTGCCTAGAGAGATGGCTCTGTGTGCCACTCCCAGCATGTGTGCCATCACGGCCCTAGAGATTTCAGACAAATGATTGTCCAATCTCTTTTTGAAAAACCTCGTGTGTTGGAGCACCCACAATTTCTGGTGGCAAGCTGTTCCACTGATTAATTGTTCTCACGCGCGGGAATTTTTTCTTTCGTTCTAGGCTGTTTCTCTCCTTGATTGGTTTAACAGAATTCACGCGCAGGCCAGCTGATTTTTGGGCCTTCTGGGCCCACTGCAAGTCAGGAAACAGGCTGTTTTCAGCCTCTGGGGAGCCTCTGGGGAGGGGAGGCTGTTTTAACCCTCCCCAGGTTCTTAGAAAGTCTTGGGAGCCTGGGGAAGGTTGAAAAATGGGCCTACCAGGCCCACCGTGCCATCGCGTGCCAAAAGTGGGGGGAGCACGAGGGGGGTCACCCATGCATGCGTGAGGGGGCAGGGTGCATAGAATTATGGGTGTGAGCCCACGCGTGCACGACACCCCTATGCTCCCCTCACTTTTGGCACGCGGTGGCAAAAAGGTTAGCCATCTCTGCCCTAAACCATTTCAGACAAATGGTTGTCCGCTCTCTTCATGAAAACCTCCAGTGATGGAGCAGCACCCACAACTTCTGGTGGCAAGCTGTTCCACTGGTTAATTGTTCTCGCTGTCAGGAAATTCCTCCTTATTTCTAGGAGTTCTTAGTTCCCTTTTAGTCCCTCCACAACTTACCTGGTGCTTAGATGCCCCCTGGACATGGGAAGGGCGTTTGGGCACCTCAAAAAAATCTAATTTTTCGATCTCGGTTTCTTTCCTCTCTGAAGACTTGAGTTCGGGTTTTACCGTCTCCCAAGCAGATTGGCTGCTGGCCAGAGAAGGATGACATTTGCGATTTGGCAACTCCCGAGGGCTGTGAAGGGGTCAGCCCTCCGTGTCACCCAGTACCCACGTCAGCCCCCCCACACCCCCCCCCCATGAGGATAAAAGGATAAAACTCTACAGATGCTGCAACTGAATTCCACAGAAAAGGAGTGGTAAATATTTAGCATTAAGCTGGAAAATCCAGGGAATGGAGAAGCATTTCAGTGGATGTGAGTTTATTTTATCCCTCTTATTTCTTGGGGTTTATAGACACCTCTGATCCAGCAGGAGATGATCGGAATCAGAATTTTGGAAATAAAATGTTAAAAATCATGATGAAAAAATAAATTCTAGCGAAACGCATCTGGAAAGGTTGGCCTGGTCTGAACTCAGCCGCTAAATCCTAAGTACAGGTAGTCCTTGACTTATGACCCCAGTTGAGTTTAAAAGTTATGTTGTTAACTGAGACAGTGGTTGAGTTTTGCCCCATTTTACGACTTTTCTCGACAAATGTGTTAAGCGAATCACTGCGGTTGTTAAATTGATAACACCGTTGTTAAGCGAATCTGGTTTCCCCATGGACTTTGTCCGTCAGAAAGAGGATCACATGACCCTAGGACGCTGCAACCGTCATAAATATGAGACAGTTGTCAAGCATCCAAATGTAAATTATGCGACCGCAGGGATGCTGCTATGGTCATAAGTGTGAAAAATGTTCATAGCTCACTTTTTTTCAGTGCCGTTGTAACTTGGAGCAGCACTAAACGAATAAATTGGGGCCTACCATTAATTAAACTTTAAATTCCGTCTCGGGGGATAAAACAATCCTTTAAAAACAATTGGCCCAAAATTGCAAGGATTGCGTCTTTTCAAAAAACGGAACACACTGAAGAGTGTTGGAAAAGAAAACGAGACAAATCTGACGTTGAGCAAATTTTGGGCAGCCGAAATGTAGGAATTAACAAACTGTATCCTAAATCTACCGTAAAAATCAATTAAAGTCGCCCATCGGGAAGAAAGATTTGGCTGGATCTCTTAAAAGGAAGGCTACCTCACAACACAGTTGTTGCAGGTCAGCAAAGATTGAGACAAAATGGATTACAGGAGCTGGCTGGGGAATTCTGGGAGTGGAAGTCCTCCCCTCTTAAAGCATGCTGAGTGGGGGATTCTGGGAGTGGAAGTCCACCCCTCTTAAAGCATGCTGGCTGGGGGATTCTGGGAGTGGAAATCCACCCATCTTAAAGCATGCTGGCTGGGGGATTCTGGGAGTGGAAGTCCACCCCTCTTAAAGCAGGCTGGCTGGGGGATTCTGGGAGTGGAAATCCACCCATCTTAAAGCATGCTGGCTGGGGGATTCTGGGAGTGGAAGTCCACCCCTCTTAAAGCATGCTGGCTGGGGGATTCTGGGAGTGGAAGTCCACCCCTCTTAAAGCAGGCTGGCTGGGGGATTCTGGGAGTGGAAATCCACCCATCTTAAAGCATGCTGGCTGGGGGATTCTGGGAGTGGAAGTCCACCCCTCTTAAAGCAGGCTGGCTGGGGAATTCTGGGAGTGGAAGTCCACCCCTCTTAAAGCATGCTGGCTGGGGAATTCTGGGAGTGGACGTTTACCCCTCTTAAAGCATGCTGGCTGGGGAATTCTGGGAGTGGAAGCCCACCCCTCTTAAAGCATGGCTGGCTGGGGAATTCTGGGAGTGGAAGTCCACCCCTCTTAAAGCATGGTGAGTGGGGGATTCTGGGAGTGGAAGTCCACCCCTCTTAAAGCATGCTGACTAGGGAATTCTGGGAGTAGAAGTCCACCCCTCTTAAAGCATGCTGACTAGGGAATTCTGGGAGTGGAAGTCCACCCCTCTTAAAGCATGCTGAGTGGGGGATTCTGGGAGTGGAAGTCCACCCCTCTTAAAGCATTCTGGCTGGGGAATTCTGGGAGCTGAAGTCCATCCCCTTTAAAAGAGCCAATCTTGAGAAACCCTGATCAAGATCCTTTCCCATCTTCGATTGGATCGGGCTTTGCAAGGAAATGAGGTGGGACATCCTTGCTGCCTGAGCCTTGCGGGAACCGCACAAAGAGATCCGGCTGGGTCATGTCCGGATGATCCTGCCTCTCTCAGAAGCTTTTAATCCTGTTGGCAAAGGGAACTTTTGCAAGACTCAAAAACTGCTGGGAATGTATGCATCCAATTTTTATCTTACCGCAATCCCTCCAATCTTGGCAGGTGGCAATGGATAATTTGACATAAAAAGTCTGCCTTAACCGTTCAAATCCAAACAGTCCAAAAACGTCTAACGTCAACAAGGGGATTCTAAGGAAAAGCAACCAAAATGGAGAGAAATAAATAGCTAAATGGCAGCATTCAAACACCAAAAGGAAGATTTTTTAAAAAATTGTTTTGAATATTTTTCTAAAACAGGATCTGATTTTGCAGGCATTCAACTCTTACCCCATACTGGGAAGGATTTGCTTGGTTGCTTGGGAATTGTGCACCGTTGGTTATACAGGCGATCCTCGATTTACAACCGCAATTGATAGGCCCTTTCTGGAGATTTGATGGACTTTGGAATTTAATGTGGAGCATTTGATGCCCTGAAGCTGAGTTGAACATTCAGAAGTCGTGGTTGCTTCATCACTGGAGGTTTTTAAGAAGAGATTGATTGATTGATTCGATTTAAGAAGATAATTATTTATTTATTTATTTATTTATTTATTGGTTCGATTTAAGAGATTTATTTATTTATTTATTGGTTCGATTTATATGCCGCCCTTCTCCGGAGACTCAGGACGGCTTACAATGTGTTAAGCAATAGCCTTCATACTTTTGTATATACCTGCTTAGTAGGGCTTTCAGGCCCCTCCCCTAAGCGGTGTTCTTTTTATACAAAATCAGCTTATTGCCCCCACAATCTGGGTCCTCATTTTACCTACCTCAGAAGGATGGAAGGCTGAATCAACCTTGAGCCTGGTGAGATTCGAACTCGCAGTAATTGCAGGCAGCTGGTCCTACTTAACAGTGCTTTAGTCTGCTGCGCCACCAAGGCTCTGTCAACCATTTGAAATGGCTGATTGGACAACCATTTGTCTGAAATGGTATAGGTTCTCCTGCTCGAGCAGGGGGTTGGACTAGAAGTCCTCGAAGGTCCCGTCTAAGATAATTCTGTATCACCATTGACAGTGAGAAGAATTAATCAATGGAATGGCTTGGTGTCCAGAAGGCATGGGGGTTCCATTACTGGAGGCTTTTAAGAAGAATTGGAAAGACATCTGTACGTGTTCCGGGAGTGGCACTCTCTGGGCACGTGAGCCATCGCCTGTTGCTCTTCCAGGTTCTGATGCGCTGGCCAGCTGGTCTTCATGCACGCAGGACACATGTTCACCAACGCTGGTCTAGGGCTTCCTGCTCGAGCAGAGGGCTGGACTAGATGACCTCTAAGGCCCCTTCCAACTCTTTGTTATTCTGTATCCAGGGGTGACACCGATTCACTTTTCCTGATTGCAATGAGTTATTATTTATTTATTTATTTATTATTTTATGCAATTTATATGCCGCCCTATCTCCGAGGAGTCAGGGCGGCTCACAATGGTAAAATGCATAGTTCCTTATTAAAACAATATAAAATTAAATTTCAACAAGGAGAAATCCAAAGTCCTAAATTTAGTAAGGAGGTCTACCAGTCTCTTATAGGTAGTCTATCTTATATAAGCAATTGGTCGAGACCTGATATTTCATTTGGAGTAAACCAATTAGAGAGATATAATGCAGAGCCAACTGATAGGCATTGGCAGGCCGCAAAGCGTATATTAAGATATCTGAAAATGACGATGCATTATGCATTGTATCTAGAACCTAACAATGATTTAGTATTGAGCGCATATGCTGATGCCAGTTTTGCTACTGATGTGACCACCAGAAAGTCCACTTCGGGTATAGCTATCATGTTAGACAATTGTTTGATTGGCTGGAAATTAATTCGTCAAAAACATATTAGTCTATCTATTATGGAGGCAGAATTCTCATGTTTGTCACTAGTTTGTACTGATCTGATTTATTACAAACAACTAATGAGGGATATTGATTTAAAGATGGATTATCCAATTGTAATACATGAGGACAACCAAGCGGAATGAGCGAAGGTTAGGGGCCATCCGGAGCAACAAAGGAAGTTGGTTCCAGAGGGTGGGTGCGCCCACAGAGAAGGCTCTCCCCCTGGGGGTCGCCAGCCGACACTGTCTGGCCGACGGCACCCTGAGGAGGCCCTGTCTGTGGGAACGCACCGGGCGATTGGGGATTGTCGCTGGCTGCAGGGGGTCCGACAGATATCCCAGGCCTAGGCCAGTTATAGGCTTACAACTGCTTTCTTCAGGGTTTGTGTATGTGTGTGTGTGTGTGTGTGTGTTTTGTGTGATCCTTTTTTTGTTTGTTTGTTTTGCATTTCCCAATCTAGCCTCCTCTGGGGATTTCCTGGTGGTGTGCCATCCAAGGGCTGCTGAACAGGCCCAAACCTCACTCGGCATTTTTTGAAATTGGCTGGCTGTTTTGTCCTGCTGAACAAGAAGGCAGGATGCAAAGGTCCCTAGAGAGGGACCGGCACTTCAAACAAGCTTATTTTGGATCCGAGAAGGATGCAATTAATCGCTAAATATGCATATTTTAGGGGCGGTTAACACGGCTCCTAATATGGCTGATGATCAGTTCCTGTAACGTTGCTTCAAGACACGGTGCCTTTCTTCGATTTCCGATCAACCACCTCGGGCGGGAGCTCTACAAAACCGCACAGCTTGAATGTAACACAATCACATTTTATTACAAAGGAGAAGTTTCAAAGTCCAGATTGTTCTTTTACAAACATGGGAGGTTAGCTCCTGAGGGTGTCGGTTGTAAACGAAGTGTGGGGCAAGTGACTGGCTTGTCAGTTGTGAGTTTAAACAAACACTTGGAGAAATTTATGGCCCGGATTTCCTCAACGATCCATTGAGCAGATCCATTGAATCACAACCCTTGTGTAATTTGCTCCGAGGTTCAGCCTGTCACTTCATTCAGGCCTCCTTTGTCAACCTTGGCAACTTTAAGAGGGGTGGGCTTTCACTCCCAGAATCCCCCAGCCAGCATGCTTTAAGAGGGGTGGACTTCCACTCCCAGAATCCCACACCTGGCATGCTTTAAGAGGGGTGGACTTCCACTCCCAGAATCCCCCAGCCAACCATGCTTTAAGAGGGGTGGACTTCTACTCCCAGAATTCCCCAGCCAGCAATGCTTTAAGAGGGGTGGACTCCATCTCCCAGGATTCCCCAGCCAGCAATGCTTTAAGAGGGGTGGACTTCCACTCCCAGAATTCCCCAGCCAGCCATGCTTTAAGAAGGGTGGACTCCATCTCCCAGGATTCCCCAGCCAGCAATGCTTTAAGAGGGGTGGACTTCAACTCCCAGAATTCCCCAGCCAGCATGCTTTAAGAAGGGTGGACTCCATCTCCCAGGATTCCCCAGCCAGCAATGCTTTAAGAGGGGAGGACTCCATCTCCCAGAATTCCCCAGCCAGCCATGCTTTAAGAGGGGAGGACTTCCACTCCCAGAATTCCCCAGCTTCCATGCTTTGAGATGGGTGGACTTCCACCCATCTTCCTTTTATCAAATGTGGTTCCTCCGAGTTCATGGACACCCCCAAGCAGTTTTCTTGGCAGAAGAAAAAGTTGTCCTTCCATTACTTTTAAACATCTCACCTCTATGATCTCTTGGTGGTCTCCCATCAGAATTCTGTTATGCGGCCAGGAAATAGATGACATTTTAAGACGTTTGGGGCTATACTCAAACATCTCTATAGGTTTCTGGATAACTCTATGAAACAGGTCTTGAGATGTTGATTTTTATCGGGCAGGGTTATTTTTAAACTTCTCAGTTTAAACTTGAAACTCTCAAACTTGAAACCAGGGGATCTCCTAGTGGTCTCCTGCCCACAGTCTAACAGTTGGCCAAATTTCCATGGAAATTTGAGATTAACCAAGGTCAAAATCCCCTCTAGAGAAGACTTGTAGCAAGTCATCAACCAATCTCAGCAGCAGGAGACAAAGCCCCTTTTTGCTGATCCCTTCCCCATTTGACTCTCCCTCCGAACCACAATCACATCTTGTGTTCAGTTTTAAATTTAAAAATCTATATTTAAAAAAAAAATAATTTTCTTAAAAATCATTTTAGAGATTTTTTTAAAAAAATGGTAATTTAAAAAAGCAATTAATGAAATTTTTTTTGAAAAATAATTTGAATTAAAAAAAATAATTGTACTTTTATACAGGAATAATTTCATTTCTAAAAAGATATTCTTACAAATTTTACTTCTAAAAAAAATAAATTTCTTAAAAATAGTCTCAACTAGTTTTGCGTTTAAAAATATTTTTAAGTTTTGAAAAAAATTGTTTAAAAAATATTTTCATGTTAAAAATATGTTTTATAATTATATAAATTATAATTACAATTATATGTAATTAAAAAAATAATTTCAATTAAAAAATTGTACTTTTGTACAAAAATAATTTAATTTTTTAAAAATAAATTTCTTAAAAATTTTACTTCTTAAAAATTAAATTTCTTAAAAATAATGTTTTTCGTTTAAAAATATTTTAATTTTTTTAAAAATGTAATTGTAATTTAAAAAAAATATTTTAATTAAAAAAAATTTTTTTTAATAAAACTTATGGAGCTGTCTTTAGCTCCCAAAAGGCCTTTAAAAGTAAAGGTTCCCCTTGCACATATGTGTCGTTCCCGACTCTAGGGGGCGGTGCTCATCTCCGTTTCAAAGCCGAAGAGCCAGCACTGTCCGATGATCTCTCCGTGGTCATGTGGCCGGCATGACTCAACGCCAAAGGCCCACAGAACGCTGTTCCCTTCCCGCCGAAGGTGGTCCCTATTTTTCTACTCGCATTTTTTACGTGCTTTCGAACTGCTAGGTTGGCAGAAGCTGGGACAAGGAACGGGAGCTCACTCCGTTATGCGGCACTCGGGATTCGAACCGCTGAACTGCCGACCTTTCGATCGACAAGCTCAGCGTCTTAGCCACTGAGCCACTTTGAATCCCATCAAATGAAAATAAAATCATGAGTTTTCCCCGACACGTGTCCCGTCAGGAGGAAGGACAGCAAATTTAGACAATCACACAACACCCAGCAAAGTTTTGGAAAGAAAATGGTTTTATTAGAAATATTAGGCAGACCCTGTGCTAACAGCTTCAATAACGTTAATCTGTTGTGTGTCTGTGTGTGTGTGTGTGTGTTTAAATAAAAACTTGGTGGCAAGCACATCCAGGCTTAGCCAAATTTGCCGCACAGTGTCCGTAAATTCTGGTGTGCTCTCAGTTCGAAACATGCCCTTCGCATCCTTCGCCGGATGGAGATGCAAATTCTCGGCGGTTTTTGTCATTTGAGGGCGAACATCAAGCCCACGTCAAGAAAAACCCGGTTGAGGATGAGGGTGGGAGGGGCGGGGGAGAAAGAGAGAGGGAGAAACCACATCTGGCAAAATTTGGCACATGTGCAGTTTTTTTTTTTTAATGGAGAACGAAGGACTGAAAAAAATTACAGTAAAAATAAACTGCGGGTAAAAAATTACAGTAAAAATAAACTGCGAGTCGTAGAAATCGGTGATCCTGCTGAAAATCCATTAATTGGTTGTGTTTCATTTATGCCTGGGATACAAACGTTTCTGGGCTCCGGAACAATTGGGAGTGCCTTGTAGAGGACTAGTGTGCTGCTAAGCGCATTTTACTGGGCAAATCTGTGGGAACCAGTGGAATCCGCAGGGTACGATTGAAATAATGATCGCTGCAGATAAAAATCAGGCAGTGGCGGCCACCATTTTGACAACATTCTGCCAGCTCCTGAGGAGAACCGTATAGACAAGGGATAGAGCCGGTGAACCATCGGAGAACGGAGAGGGCCCAAACTGTTGTTGAATGCCGGGGTCTCTGCCATTAGGGGTCAAAAAAGTCAAGATGTCCACCTGATCCATGCAGTTGGAGCCCCGCCCCTTTTTGTATTGCGACGCAGGGCATGGATTGCTGGAGGAGGGCCACCATCTTGTCTTTTTTGGCGGTTCTCCAAGGATGCGCAGTGATTTGACCCTAACACGATGCAACTTCTGGATCCGGGTGTGCAAAACACCCACACGCAATCCCTGAAGCGTGTTTTGCATAGACACACACAGGATGTCCCCTAAATCTGGGTTGGGAGAAAGAGGTAGTCGTGAAAAGACAAAATGAACGTATTTCTTCTTATAGCCGCCCAGAGACGTTCGGAGGGGAAGCTATACAAATTGAACAAATGAAATAAGAAATCAATTTAGTGGCCAAGGAGAAAGGTGTGGGGAGGGAGCTCTCCTAGGACTAACCAGCTTCTTTTAACTGGTTTACAATTCTGGAAACTAATCATGGCTTCTAGCTGGCTTGCTTGGAAGAAGTAACATTCTACATTTTTCTGGCTTGTTCAAAAAAAAGACGAGCCCTCCGGCAGGACGGTGACCCCATTAATCTGGGGTGGTCACAGAGGCGGTTTAGCCCAGCCCAGGGGAAGTGAATCCTGTATTTTTCTTAAAGCATTCTCTTAAGCTTCTAGTCCTCAAGAGGTGGGAGCAAGGAGAGTCCGGTTGCGATCGTGAAGATGTCTTGTGAAAGAAAAAATAGCCCTTCCTGAGGTTGCCAGCAAAAACTCGTCCACAGAGATCTACAAACCGAGGCCGGAGAGCCATCTATCTAAAATAATTTGGGGGTGAGGGGTGGACTAGATTACTTTGGAGGACCCTTGCAGTTCTAAGGTTCCTTTGGAGGAGAGAGGGAAACTCAATTGGACAAAACCCAGAAAAAACAAGCGCGGAGCAATTTTGCGGTCCCCTACCCTCTGGTTCTACCTTTCTCCAACCGGCACAGCCACGCTTCACTTTCCTTAAGGCACATGCAAATTCCCTTAAGTGGCACCTTCGCTTCTCTTTGGATGGCTACTCTGCCCACTCGCTTTCCCACCCCTGACCTCTGACCTCACCAGAGATGCCAACCTACACTTTTGCAACCACCGAGGGTCCACCTCAAACCTTCTCGACTTTAACCACTTTCTCGCTCGTGTCTTCTACCTTTCACACCCGGAACTCCTCCCCCTGCACAAGACCGTCCCCCTCCAAGGTTGAGAGGGGGGCACACTCCTGGCACTGGCCCCTGCAACACCCCTGCCCCATTGGCACCCTTCCGTCACCCAATGTCCTGGAGTACTTCCCTGCCGCGCAAAGCTAACTTTCTCGACCGTGTCGAATCTGCTGTGCGTGCTGACGTCCGACGTGCACCATTTGCTACAGGGAAAATGGTAGCGATCCTGGGACCCTCGGGTTCACTCCCTCTGGTTTCAGACAAGCCAACATTCCCCAAGATTATCTCAAAGACCTTGGCCCGCCCTCCAATTCTACCCACCTCATCAGCATCTGGGACAAAAGAGGGACCCAGTACTGAGCTCATGTGGACAATGGAGGAAACGCAAACGAGGTGCACAGAGCAGAATCTTCTAAACGACAACGGTTCCCCCTTTAGCAACAGGGATGGTATGGCTGTATATGTGTGTATGTGACCGCAAGACCTCACTGAGACCAGCTTGCTGGCTTGCCAGGTTCGCTCTCTTGCATCCCCGTGCCCGTTTGCAGAAGATTCCAGTTGCACGGCAGGAAGGAACCTGCAATAGCATTTGCTCACAACATGACAACATCACCACTGATGGGAGACCCCCAGGAGTCCCCCAGAGCGTTGTGCCTTTCTGCAACTCCAGCTCCTGCCGCCTTTTTACTCGAGGGGGATCCTGAAACCCTACGTGTTTTTGCATTCAGACAACATACTACTTTTGACAACATTTTGATGCACTCTTCCTACGTTCCACCCATCAGCGATGCCGGTGGTGGTCGACAGGACTGGCACGTCTGCCTTGGCTCAAATCTTAAGACTTCCATCCAGACACTACCACGCCCTCCTTAAAGGGCACTGAAAAGTGGCAGAGAGTCCTTTGATTGACTCCGACGTTCTCAATCACTCCAGACAGCCGCAGCAGACTCAACCGGACACTGACATAAATCAGCCAAACTCTTATTATTAATGAAGCCGACGACTCCCCGAGTGTCAGACGGAAGACACTAGGCTCCCTAAATCGCAGAGATTCTAAATTTAGGAATCACCGACGTTTTCTGAATTTGCTCCTGTGCTTTTGACCAGTTGCACGCTGCGGAGGTGTTCAGCATGAAACGCCTTTACCCATCTCTTCACCAGCGGCTTTGCAAAGGACAAACACTGTTGAATGAATTTCGGCCTGGCGGAATGCAGCAAAGAACAGCAGAGGAGCGCTGGCTGGTGAAAAGACATGGCAACCGTAGTGTCGAAGAGCCCAGCCTCGCTTCTCCTCCCACAGTTCTTCCTGTTGCCCGGAAACAAACACTGTTTCCGCGGGGGCCTCCGTCCGCACAACAATTGCACGAAAAGGAGAATTTGAGAATTGCGACCCGTTCGTGTCGCTGTTCGGAAGAAACACTAGACCATGTTTTGTCTTTGTTGCCTAGGTTGGACACCCCCTCCCACCACTTTTACAGCCCCCCCCCCCGCCCCCGTGGGGGAAAACGCCACTGCAGAGGAGTCAATCCAGATTGGGTGGGTCATCTTAAAACGGACCCTCCTCTGAGCCGTTCATGAGATCTCGTTCTAAATTCAGATGTAACCTGTGTCCGGGCTGGTGGCATTTGAAGCCTTCAGAAATATGTTTTTAGTACTGCTGGCCAAGGGTGTTCCTGCGCTTCTGCAGAGTTCCCAGCTCCTGGTGGCTGTTCCGTTTGTTTTCCAAACGAAGAGGGGTCTCTCCCAGCAGGACAGGGCAAAATGGAAGGGGAAAAATAATGAGAATTGTTTTTATATGACGTGCAGAGTCCTTTTGCGCCAAAGTTGGGCTCTTGGCTTTGAATATCTGTTTTTTTGGCACGGTCGGGCATCTGGCCCTTGTAAAAGTTTCCAGCCAAGAAGAGACCCACTCTGCCACCTCGCACGTCTTGGCATCTGGCACGGGCCGTCTTTTGCCGGCCAGGAATCAACTGAAAAAAAGGGGATTTTTTAAAGTGATTGAGTGCTTCTTCGGTGGTATTTGTTCAGTGGCTCATACTTCTCCTCCTTCTCCTCTTCCTCCTCCCCAACTGCTCCTCCTCTTCCTCCTCAAGTCTCAAAATATTTGTAAATCTGTGCCACATATTGCATTACGCTTTGCCAGTCCGGACGATCTGTGTACATGATCTCGCTCAGCTCCTGCGGGAGGGAAGGAAACGGGATAAGCGTTATTCTGTGTAGGTGTGTATGTATACATGTGATTGTGTGTACAGGTAGACCTCGACTTACGACCACAATTGAGCCCGAAATTTATGTTGCTAAGCGGGACAGTTGTTGAGTGAGATTATTTGCCCCATTTTACGACCTTTTTTTGGCATAGTTGTTAAGTGAATCAATGCGGCTGTTAAGTTAGAAGCACACTTTCTTTCTCCTATTTCCCCCCAAACAACAACCCTGTGCGGTGGGTTGGGCTGAGAGAGAGAGAGGGACTGGCCCAAAGGCACCCAGCCAGCTTTCATGCTTAAGGCAGGACTAGAATTCACTGTCTCCTGGTGATTGGCCCAAAGTCATCCAGCCAGCTTTTATTCTTAAAGTGGGACTAGAACTCACTGTCTCCTGGTGATTGGGCCAAAGTCACTCAGTCCACTTTCATGGCTAAAGTGGGACTAGAAGTCTAGAACTCACCGTCTCCTGGTGATTGGCTCAAAATCAACCAGCTAGCTTTCATGCCTAAAATGGGAACTAGAACTCACTTTCTCCTGGTGATTGGCCCAAAGTTATCCAGCCAGCTTTCATGCTTAAGGCAGGACTAGAACTCACGGTTGCCCTGTTTCTAGCCTGGCGCCTTAACCCCTTGACCGAACTGACTCTCATATGCTGGAGTACAGCTCCCCACTTGCTCAGCTAACATGGGTCGTGTTGGCTTGGCAGGGGATGATGGGAACTACTCCCCACTCAAAAACCTAGGGAAAAATATCCACGTAATTATGGGGTCAACCTCTAGCAAGGCCCAAGAGAATCAGCCATGCCTTTCTCCCCTTCTACCTCCCCGCTCTCTTCACTTCACTTTTCTCCTCCCCGCGGCAATAAAACCAGACTTACCAAACTGGGTTTGATCCCAATGCTTTCCGCCGCTTGGAACGCCAGGAGGAGGTTTTTTTTCTGGCGGAAAAAGAAAACATGAATAGAAGAAGAAACATAAAAGACTTTTGAAGTCTTTTAAAACAGCCCCCCCCCCAACCTTTTGGGGCACCAGGGACCGGTTCTGTGCCAAGAGGTTTTTTCCGTGGACCGGAGGGGGCCTGATTTCACGTTCTCCCTGCATCCCACGGATGGGGCTTCAATGGTTTCCGTGGCCCAGTTCCTGGCATGCCAAGGCCTGATTCTGGTCCATGTCCTAGAGATTGGGGACCCCAGTTTTAAAATACAAAAAAAGGAAAGGAAAGGAAAGGAAAGGAAAGGGAAAGGGAAGGGAAGAGAAGGGAAAAGGAGAAGGAAAGGAAAGGAAAGGAAAGGAAAGGAAAGGAAAGGAAAGGAAAGGAAAGGAAAGGAAAGGAAAGGAAAGGAAAGGAAAGGAAAGGAAAGGGAAGGGAAGGGAAAGGGAAGGAAAGGGAAAAAGAGAAGAGAAAAGGAGAGGAGAGGAGAAGGGAAGGGAAGGGAAAGGGAAGGGAAGGGAAGGGAAGGGAAGGGAAGAGAAGGAAAAAGGAGAAGAGGAAAGGAGAGGAGAGGAGAAGGGAAGGGAAGGGAAGGAATGGAAAGGAAAGGAAAGGAAAGGAAGGGAAAGGGAAGGGAAAGGGAAGGAAAGGGAAAAGGAGAGGAGGAAAGGAGAGGAGAAGGGAAGGGAAGGGAAAGGAAAGGAAAGGGGAAGGGAAGGGAAGAGGAGGGAAAAGGAGAGGAGGAAAGGAGAAGGGAAGGGAAGGGAAGGGAAGGGAAGGGAAAGGAAAGGAAAGGAAAGGGGAAGGGAAGGGAAAAAGAAAAGGGAAAAGGAGAGGAGAAGGGAAGGGAAAGGAAAGGAAAGGAAAGGGAAGAGAAGGGAAGAGAAGAGAAGGGAAAAGGAGAAGAGGAAAGGAGAAGGGAAGGGAAGGAAAGGAAGGAAAGGAAAGGAAAGGAAAGGAAAGGAAAGGAAAGGAGAAGGGAAGGGAAGGGAAGGGAAGGGAAGGGAAGGGAAGGGAAGGAAAGGAAAGGAAAGGAAAGGAAAGGAAAGGAAAGGAAAGGAAAGGAAAGGAAAGGAAAGGAAAGGAAACGAAAGGAAAGAAGCATTATGGAAGGGATGGCTATTTTCTCGTCCACCCGACCAATTGCTCGTTCCAAACATCCCTGGAAATCTTGAATTCTCTCAAACTTTTCAGGAGTTTGGCTGGTGGGGATGCAAAAGAAATATGGGATCTTGACTCCGTTGGGGGTGTGTGGGTGTCCAGCCAGGTGAATTAAGCCCCCCCCCCATGGCTGATTGAGCCACCTTGAGATGTATAGTCCTCGATTTAACGACTGCAACCGAGCCCAAAAATTACTGTTGCTCAGCAAGACCGTTAAGTGAGTTTTGTCTCGCCTTTCTTGCCAGCGTTGTTGAGTGAATCATTCCCATTGTAAAGGTGGTAAACCAGTTGTTAAGTGAACTTGGCTTGCCCTGCTTGTTGGAAGGTTGCCAAACAGAATTACGTGACCATCCGGGACGCTGCGGCCGTCATCAATATGAACTGGTTGCCATAGCGTTTGAATTTCGATTATGTGACCGCAGAGATGCTGCAACGGTCATTAAGTGTGAAAAGCGGTCCTAAGTCGCTTTTTTCAGTGCCATTGTAAATTCATTTCATTCAGAAGCAGTTCATTTAATGACCGTGAATGAACGTCAGTGAAAAAAGTGACTTATGACCATTTTTTCACACTTACGACCGTTGCAGCATTCCCACCCCCCATGGTCCTGTGATCAAAATTCAGACCATTGAAAACTGACTCAATTTATGACGGTCGCAGTTTCCTCGGTTCACGTGATCCCCCTTTTGCGACCTTCTGACAGGCAAAGTCCCCGGACAAGCCAAGTTCACTTAACAACCATGTTACTTACTTAACAACTGCTGTGATTCACTTAATAACCGTGGCAAGAAAGGTTGTAAAACGGGGAAAAATTCATTTAAAAACTGTCCCACTTAGCAATGTAAATTTGGGGCTCAATTGTGGTCGTAATTCAAGGACTCCCTATAATACAGAAAGTGGAAAACGTGGGCTTCCCTCGTCTTGTTTCTCCTTGGACTGAATTACAGGGAGTTCTCGACATTCGTTTAGCGACTGTGCTGGAAAACCATGGCTTGCATCCTCACACTTACAACGTTTGCCAAGACCAAAATTCAGGCAACCAGCATGTAGTTACAACGGTCGTAGGATCGTGTTCACCCTTTAACCACCTTCCCAGCAAGCAAAGTCAGTGGTGGGGGGGAAGGAGTATTCCCTTCACGAGGGCAGCAAAAAATAGGACATGACTCATTTAAAGACCCCATTGTTTAAGGATGGAAATTCCCATCCTGCCTGGTCGTAAGTCGAGGACTAAGGGGAAAGAGAAGGTTAAAAAGAAAAACGGGACTTTTGCACGTATCTGTCGTCCCTTCGGTGTCCCCTGAGACTAGCCTTCAAAAAAAAAATCTCCTTTTAAAATAATCCAAAAAACCCAGATAAATGTTCCTTCAGGATAAATATTCAGCAGAGCCACAAGACAAAAACATCGGAAACTCTTTTGAATTTCCCGGAGAAAATCCAATCAATCAACGCAACAGGTTCCTTGTCTCGAACAGAAATTATATCCTCGTATTTTCTAAAACTCACCGTTTGGTTTTCCTTGCAGCCCCGAAGGCAGCTTTATATATATATAAATATATATATATTTATATATATAAAAAAACTTGCGTGCATCTATTATCACTCAAGTTTATTAATGGATTTGGGGGGGGGGGAATTTATTTATACCATTCTTATCTTGCTTTCCCCTCTGGAGATTCGGAGCAGCTGGTGAGAAAAACACGGCCCATAAATCTGCCAGTTAAAACAGCCACTTTGATAAAAGACCCTCACAGAACACAGAAAATATAATATATATATATATATATATATTTTTCCTGGGAACATAAATTAAAATCCAGGAAAATCGCCAATGGCGGACATTTGCAGATGTTTGTCTTCTGAGGTAATCCTTTTTTATTTCCTAGTTTAATGGTTGATCGCTCAGAGATCTGGGCCGAACCGACTTACAACCATTCATTTAACGACCGTTCGTTACTATGGCATTGAAAAAAAGGTCGCCTGACAGATCGGTCCTTGCACTTACGACCGTCGCAAGCATCCCCGTGGTCACATGATCAAAATTTGGTGCTTGGCAACCAACTCGTATTTATGACGGCTGAAGCGTCTCGGAGGTCACGTGATCCCCATCTGCGACCTTCTGACAAGAAAAATTCAACGGGGAAGCCGGATTCCCTTAACGACCGCATGATTCACTTAACAACTGTAGTGATTCGTTTAAAAAACAGGTTTTTAAACGAATGGAAGGTTCGTTTGGAAGGTTGTAAAATTGGGCAAGTCTCACATAACAACCGCCCTGCTTAGCGATGAAAATGATCATCTCAATGGTGGTCGTTAAATCGAGGACTACAAGTGATCGTTCCAGCTCGGTTCAGTTGATAGCTGGACTGGCTTAGGATGATGAGATGTAGTCCTCAATTTACGACCACGATTGAGCTCAAAATCTATCTGGCCAAGTGAGACAGTTGTTAAGTGAATTTTCCCCCATTTTACGTCATTTCTTGCCACCGTTCTTCAGGGAATTACGGCAAGTTGTTAACTTAGTCACGCAGTTGTTAAGTGAATCCGGCTTCCCCATCGACTTTGCTTTTCGGAAGGTCGCAAACGTGGATCGTGCGACCCCGAGATGCCACGACCGTCATAAATATGAGTCAGTTTGTCAAGCATCTGAATTTAAGAATAGAATAGTGCTGGAAGGGACCTTGGAGGTCTTCTAGTCCAGCCCCCTGCTCAAACATTTCAATTTTGATCACGGAACCCACTGGGGATGCTGCAACGGTCGTAACTGTGAAAAATCATCCTAAGGCACTTTTTTCCAGCGCCGTTGTAATTTTGAATGGTCACTAAAAGAACTGTCGTAAGTCGAGGACTACCTGTTGTCTGTACATTTTTTTGGTGGAGGAGTGTTATTTGTGGAAAAAAACGACAAAACAATTTGGGGAAGTGATGTGAGAAAAGGAAGAAGAAGAAAAGAGAACTCAAATCCCTCGAGGTCAACCCGAAATAGCCCTGCCTAAAGGAAGCAGCGGAGCAAAAATAAACGAAAAATAAAATTTATTTGAGAATATAACTTACAGGAAAAAAAGGAAGCAGGCGTTTGCACCGCCAAAGCTGCGGTCTTTATATTCTTTTGAAAGATCCTGCAGACACCCCGGTAAGTCCTCGGGTTACAACAGTCCATTTAGTGACCGTTCAAAGTTAGAACTGAAAAAAGTGACTTATGACCATTTTTCATGCTTACGACCGTTGCAGCGTCTCCTTAGACACTTGGCCACTGACTCGCATTTATGACGGTCGCAATATTCCCAGGGTGACGCGATCCCCTTTTGCGACCTTCTGACCAGCCAAAGCCGATGGGGAAGCCTGATTCACTTAACGACATTGTGACTAACTTAACGACGGCACGGATTCAATGAACAACCGTGGCAAGAAAGTTCATAAAACGGAATCAAAATTCCCATTAAAAACCCGCCGTTTAGCGAAACGGAGGGAAACTCACTTGGCGATCCATTTCACTTAGCAAGAAAAATTGGGGGCTCAATTGTAGTCGTAAGTCGAGGACGAGCTAAAATCTTTCTTTTCCAATAGGAAAGACATTTATTATTATTTATTTGCTGATTTATTGATTTCCTGATGAGCTGGCTTTTGATTGCTTGTGTTCGTTATTAATAAACTACCCAGGGAAGTGGTGGGCTGCAGCCGGTTCGGGCGAAACGGTAGTGGCGATCTGCGGATGGGCTCACCCACCCGCAATCCAGTGGTGAAATGTAAAATTTGTTACTACCGGTTCTGTGGGCATGGCTTGGGGGGGGGGGGGGTTGTAATATGACTGAGTGGGCATGGCCAACTTTTTTTTTTTTTTTTTTTACTTTTAAAACCATTTTTTCTACAACCTCTTCGGCCGAAGAGGTTGTAAAAAAAAATGCTTTTTAAAGCCTCTGACGATCCCAGCTGAGTTGCCTGATCGGCAGAGGCTCTTTTTCCTTTTAAAAACATTTTTTCTATAACCTCTTCGGCCGAAGAGGTTGTTAAAAAAAATGCTTTTAAAAGCCTCTGACGAACCCAGCTGATTTGCCTGATCAGCAGAGGTTTTCTTTTTTCTTTTTAAAGCCTCTGACGATCCCAGCTGAGTTGCCTGATCGGCAGAGGCTCTTTTTCCTTTTAAAAACATTTTTTCTATAACCTCTTCGGCCGAAGAGGTTGTTAAAAAAAAATACTTTTAAAGGCCTCTGATGATCCCAGCTGAGCCGCGCGATCATCAGAGGCTTTTTTTTTTTACTTTTAAAAGCATTTTTTCGGCCAAAGAGATTGTGAAAAAAAATGCTTTTAAAAATAAAAAAAAGCCTCTGATGATTGCGCGGCTCAGCTGGGCATGGGGGTGTGGGGGGGGGGGGGGCAGGGATTTTTGCTACCGGTTCTCCAAACCACCCGCCTCCATCGCTACCGGATCGGGTGATCCGGTCCGAACTGGGAGCATTTCACCCCTGCCGCAATCCCATCCTATATCGCTGTGTTTGACGACGCAGGGATGCGCGGAAGGCATGGACGAGCGAATGGCTGTGTTTTTTGACGCCGTGCAGGAGACATGCGTGTGCGAATTGCCATGTTTGACGACGCACACGTGCACAGGAGGCGTGCGTGCACATTTCCAGTTGCCGGGCAAACCGGATGTTACAGTATGTGACGCCCACATCTGACCCAGGGGTTATGGATGTACCAGATGGCCGGCGCTGTAAACCTTTTAAATATATATAATAAATAATAGTCTCCTTGAAATCTGTCTATGTGCGGAGCTCGAAAAAAAACAACACAGAATGAATGAATCATCGGTAAGGAGGGCAGGAAGGATGTTAAATGTGTGTTTGCATTGTGTTTGTGTTCTCTGGCATGCACCGGGGGGTCCTCGGCGTACGACCGTAATTGAGCCTCAAATTTCTGTCGCTAACGGAGAATTGTATGCCAAAAACCGGTAATTTTCGACGTATGAAAATTGTTAAGGAAGATAATTGTTGTGTGAGTTTTGCCCTATTTTGCCTTTTTTTTTTATTGCCGCCGTTGTTAAGTGAATCGCTGCGGTTGATAAGTTAGTAAGCCGGTTGTTAAGTGAATCCGGCTTCTCCATGGACTTTGTTTGCTGGAAGGTCATAAAAGGGGATCACGTGACCCCAGGTCTCTGCGACCATCATAAATATGAGAATTTTGATCACATGACCATGGGCAGGTTGCGATGGTCTTAAGTTTATAAAACGGTCGTCACTTTTTCCAGTACCATTGTAACTTTGAACGGTCACTAAGTGAACTGTCGTAAATTGAGGACTACCTGTAATAACAATCAAATTCCTCCAGATTAGCTGCTGAGTGGAGAGCCGCAATATTAAATTTAACCCGGGAATGGATTTACCCCTTTCTTTGTCTCATTATTTTAAGAGGTTTTATTTGAAATGCAAAAAGTCCTCGACTTATGACATGAATGGAGCTGCCCAAGTCACGGCAGTCGTAAAACAAGTGGATCAAGCGAACAACCCAATTTTACAACCTTTTTTTGCAGTGGCCGTTAAGCAAATCATCGCAGTTGTTAAGTGAGACATGCGGTCGGTTAAGCAAACCTGGCTTCCCTCGTTACTTGTCATAAAAGGTTGGAAATGGCAGTCACATGACCCCGGGTTGCTTCAACTATCATAAATATATGCTGGTGCATATATGCTCTTATGATCCTGGGAATGCTGTGACGGTCATAAGTATGAGGATTGGTCTTAAGTCACTTTTTTCAGGGTCATTGTAACTTTGAATGGTCACTAAATCAACTTTTAATGACCCCATAATCCCTTGCATCGGGGTGGAGTCTGGGCAACTGAATGGAGCTGAGTGTTTACTGGCCGGATGCCCTTCCCTGTTGCCAATGCGGAGTTTTGTTCGGCAGATATATTCTCATTGTACCCAGAGAGAGAACTATCTTTCTCTATCTAGGATCGGACTCACAGCCTCCTGACTGTGAGGCGAGAGCTCCACCTCTAGGCCACGGCACCACTCAGAGCCCCGCACCAATCCTGGGAATGCTGTGACGGTCATAAGTATGAGGATTGGTCATAAATAATTTTTTTTCAGGGTCATTGTAACTTTGAATGGTCACTAAATGATCGGTGGTTAAGTACAGTATTTGCCTCCTGTTCTTCTGCACAGTTGCAGTCCCTTCGCCCTCCACTAGGGGCATTCTTGAAGAGCTCTCCCTTGTGCGCGGCCCCTAGTGGAGCCGGCAGGAACTGACTCACCTTGTCTTGGCTGTTGAGTTCTTGATAAGGGATGTGAGCCGGCAGGTAGGTGTGTAAGAGGGCGCAGAAAGCCAGGCCGTCACTCCAGCTGCTGCTGAAGTTGGTGATGTCGATATTCTGCAAATGCAACGAGAGGAGAGGAGTGATGCACTGATGATGTTACCTAGTTGGGTCATGAAACGTCTGCAAGAAAACCAGGTTTCGGAGAGCACCAAGGAGCCTTCCTTCCTTCCTGCCTTCTCATTCTCATCACTTTCCTTCGTTTGTTTGTTCATTCCTTCCTTCTTCCTTCCTTCTCTTCTCATTCTCATCACCTTCCTTCCTTCTCCCTCTTCCTTCCTTCTTACCCTTCCATCCTCCCTCCCTCTCTTCCTTCCTTCCCTCCCTCTTTCCAGACCTTCCTTCCTTCCCCCTCCTTCTTCCTCCCTCCCTCCCTTCTCATCACTTCCTTCCTTCCTTCCTCCCTCCCCAGACCTTCCTTTCTTCCTTCTTTCCTTCCTTCTCCCTCCCTCCCTTCTCACACTTCCACCCTCTCTTCTTTCCTTCCCTCCCTCTTTCCAGACCTTCCTTCCCCCTCCTTCCTTCCTTCTCCCTCCCTCCATCCCCTTCCTTCCTTCTCACACTTCCATCCTCCCTCCTTCTCTTCTTTCCTTCCCTCCCTCTTTCCAGACCTTCCTTCCTTCCCCCTCCTTCTTCCTCCCTCCCTCCCTTCTCATCACTTCCTTCCTTCCTTCCTCCCTCCCTCCATCCCCTTCCTTCCTTCTCACACTTCCATCCTCCCTCCTTCTCTTCTTTCCTTCCCTCCCTCTTTCCAGACCTTCCTTCCTTCCCCCTCCCTCCCTTCTCATTCTCATCACTTTCCTCCCTCTCTCAAGACCTTTCTTTCTTCCTTCCTTCCTTCTTTCCTTCCTTCTCCCTCCCTCCATCCCCTTCCTTCCTTCTCACACTTCCATCCTCTCTCTCTTCTTTCCTTCCCTCCCTCTTTCCAGACCTTCCTTTCTTCCCTTCTTCCTTCCTCCTCACACTTCCATCCTCCTTCCCTCTCTTCTTTCCTTCCCTCCCTCTTTCCTGACCTTCCTTCCTTCCCTCTCTTCTCATTCTCATCACTTTCCTCCCTCCCTCAAGACCTTTCTTTCTTCCTTCCTTCTTTCCTTCCTTCTCCCTCCCTCCCTCCAGACCTTCCTTCTTTCCATCCTTCCTTCTTCCTCCTTCCCCTTCCTTCCTTCTCATACTTCCATCCTCCCTCCCTCTCTTCCTTCCTTCCCTCCCTCTCTTTCCAGGCCTTCCTTCTTTCCATCCTTCCTTCTTCCTCCCTCCCATTTTAATTTCTGTAAACTTTGCTTTGTTCATTCACTGCTTTTCTTTAGCAACACAGAAAAAACAACTTAAGTAAAAACTGGAGACTTTAAACTTAGAATAATCAGTTTTAGGCCAAAACCTTTACGAGAGAATATTTGATGGAGGAGAAGAATAGATCAAACCTTTTATTTGTACTGGTAATCCTTGACTTATAAATCGTAATTGAGCTCACAATTATGGTTGTTAAGTCATGCGGATTGTTAAATGGTGACCCCACCTCATTTTATACCCTTTATTACAATTTTTTTTTAAAATTTGATTTATATGCCGCCCTTCTCCGGAGACTCAGGGCGGCTTACAATGTGTTAAACAACAGCCTTCATTCTTTTGTATATTTTATACAAAGTCAGCTTATTGCCCCCACAATCTGGGTCCTCAATTTACCTACCTTAGAAAGGATGGAAGGCTGAGTCAACCTTGAGCCTGGGGAGATTCGAACCTGCAGTAATTGCAGGCAGCTGTGTTAATAACAGGGTGCTTTAGACCACTGTACTACCAAGGCTCAATGATTGTTAAGCGAACACTGCGTCTGTCATTAAGACGCTTTTTTTTTTGCCAGAAGGAATTGTACAGGTAGTCCTCGGTTTATGACGGGTTGCTTAATGACCTTTAAAAGTTATGACAGACCCCCTCCCCAAAATGCTACTTACGACCCAGTTCTGAACTTACAACAGCTGCACATATACCCCATAGTTACATGCCCGTATTTTGGGTGCCTAACAATTCGATCACCTTTATCATGTATTCTGTGGTCACGGGACTGTAAATTTATGACCTTTTTTGGGCCAATTTCTGGTCTTTTTGACTAGTTTCTGGCCAAAAAAAAAAAAAAAAAAAAGCCAATAAGAATACATGGATTCGTTTAACGACCGTGGTGTTTGCTTAACTGCCAGCACCAGCAAAAAATAAAAATAAAAAAAAAAGAAGTAGTAAAATCAGATCTGGCCCTCTCTCGACTTCTGACCGTCGTGTCTTATGACGGCAATTTTATTTATTTATTTTTATTTATTTATTTATTTATTTTATTTATTTTTATTTGATTTATATGCCGCCCTTCTCCGGAGACTCAGGGAGGCTTACAATGTGCTCAGCAATAGCCTTCATCCTTTTGTATATTTATACAAAGTCAGCTTATTGCCCCCACAACTGGGTCCTCATTTCACCTACCTTAGAAAGGATGGAAGGCTGAGTCAACCTTGAGCCTTGGCGAGATTCGAACCCTGCAGTAATTGCAGGCAGCTGTGTTAATTACAGGGTGCATTAAACCACTGTACTACCAAGGCTCCTTTCTAATTTTGAGCTCTATTGTGGTCGTAAGTCGAGGACTACCTGCCATGGGTTAGGATTTGACAACGGGGGCTTCCCAAAGCTGGATAAACCACCCCCGAATTGAGCAAAAGTGGTTTTTCTGTTGTTAATCCCGCACAAAGGTGACATAAGGATTTTTCTGATAAGCGGGAAAAAGGGAGTTTTCTGATAGGCAGTTCTGGGGAATAAAAGGGAGGAAAAAATACACGGGAAAGCAATGATTCACATCATTAATTGATAAAGCAAAATTCCCTTGAAATTATTCAACCAAGTCACATGTCATTGACACGTTTTTTTTCTCCTGGTCTTGAGCAGGGAGGGTTGGACTAGAAGACCTCTAAGGTCCCTTCTGACTCTGTTATTCTGTACAAGTAGTCCTTGACTTACAACCATTTAGTGACTGTTCGAAGTTGCGACGGCCCTGAAAAAAAAAGGAACATGACCATTTTTTCACTCCTACAACCGTCACAGGATCAAAATTCAGACTCTTGGCAACCGACTCGTATTTATGACGGTCGCAACGTCCTGGGGGGGGGTTGTCCGTCATGTGATCCGCTTTTGCGACCTTCTGACAAGCAAAGTCAAAGGGGAAGCCAATGTGGACAACTGGGTTACTAAGTTAACCACTGCGTTGATTCGCTTAAGGACTGTGGCCAGAGAGGTCGTAAAACGGGGCAAACCTCGCTTAACGACGTAAGCGACAGAAATGTTGGGCTCAACCGTGGTTGTAACTGTGGTATTTATTCCCTAGATTAAACGCGATGTCAATTGCTTGGACAAGCGTTCAGTGCGGTTTTTGTGCGTTTATTTAATTACTTTTTATTTATCTATTATTCATTCAATGATTTATTTTTGGTCAATCCTTTAGGTTGCAAAATGGAGCGATGCTTCCTTAACGACCGTTGTTACTTAATCCCTGCAGCCATCCATCCATCCATCCATCCATCCATCCATCCATCCATCCATCCATCCATCCATCCATCCATCCATCCATCTATTTATTTATTTATTTATTTATTTATTTATTTATTTATTTATTTATTTATTTATTTATTTATTTATTTATTTATTTATTTATTTATTTATTTATTTATTTATTTATTTATTTATTTATTTATTTATTTTCAATTTGTATACCGCCCTTCTCCTACTGGACTCAGGGCGGTGCACAGCCAAGTAAACAACATTTCAATACAACATTTAAAAATTTAAAAGAATTATACACTTTGGCCGAAAATTTAAAAACCTCACAACTAAAGCCCATTAGACAATTAAAAATCTAATATCTCAAAAAAAAAGGTGTGTGTGGGGGGTGTTTCACGCCAGCCCTTCTTGATGGAAAAGAAAAGTTTTTAGGGCCCGGCGAAAAGCCCGGAGATCTGGTATTAATGACTGTGGCAGGCGAGATGGCCAAAGGGGGCGAAAGGCAGTGAAACAACTGTCTCGTTTAGTGACGTGAACGGGGGGGGGTTATTTTGGTCATAAATCGAGGACTGCCCACAATTGTGTCATCCCTGCAGACCCTCACACTAAAGGGGCTGTTTAATGCTGAATTCCTAGCTTGGAACAAAAAAAAGCCTTTCCCCGTGTTTTCCCGAAATTAGGACCAGATTTTATATTTTGGGGGGCTCCAAAATAAGCACTAGGGCTTATTTTTGGAGGTGTCTTATTTTTCCTCCCTTGTACGGGAGGCCCATTTCTTCTGCTTGCTTGCGGCCGCAACAGGGTGCGAGGCCGTGCGGTGTTTCAATGCTACCGCCACGAGGCAGCCCAGGGTGGAGCTACCCCAAGCGCCCCGCAGGATCCTGCAGCCAGGCCAAACATGCCCCAACACCTGCCTCAGCTTGTGGCGGTGGCTCCGGCAGCCCTGTTCTGCAGGACGCCGCGTGGCCACCGGCACACTACTTCTCCTTGCTCGCGGCCGCAGCGGAGCAGGCAAGTCGAGAGACGGTGGGACGGAGTGGGCGGCTGGCGGTGGAAGGCTCGTCTTCACGTCTCTCGGCTTTCCCGCGGCCTGCAGGGTGCGTCAGGATCACGCCTGCTTCCTCCCACCCTGACCCCCCCCCCCGGTGCCTCTGCCTCCGTCTGCTGCCGGTACCGCCGTGCAAAGACAAGCCTCCCGCGGCAGGCCAGCTGGTCTGGCCCACTGACACTCAGCTTTCCCGCGTCCCGTGCTGCGTGTCCGGATTGCATGCCTGCCCCCGCCTCTGCCTGCTCCTTGGACAGGTAATCAACTCACCTGTGCTGCGCAGGTGGCTGCTGCTGTCGGACACTGTTGGCCCCCAGGCCCTACCTGACTCCGGTGCTGGCCACGCTGCCCGCTGATGAAAAATTTTAATTAGGGTTTATTTTGGGGAGTAGGGCTTTTATTAAGATTATGCTAAATATCAGGCTAGGCCTTATTTTTGGAGAAATGGAGTATTTACAGGGGGACCCTCCCAGGGTTGAAATGTTCCCGGTTTGGACTGGATCACCCGATCCGGTAGCGATGGAGGCGGGTGGTTCGGAGAACCGGTAGCAAAAATCCCTGCCCCTCCCCCCATGCCCAGCTAAGCCGCACAATCA
This sequence comes from Arizona elegans, assembly GCA_022577455.1. Lineage (NCBI taxonomy): Eukaryota > Metazoa > Chordata > Lepidosauria > Squamata > Colubridae > Arizona > Arizona elegans. The sequence goes on from JAKOOJ010000017.1 coordinate 17,760,355, forward strand.
TCAGAGGCTTTTTATAAAAAAAAAAATTAAAAGCATTTTTTCTACAACCTCTTCGGCAGAAAAAAATGCATTTAAAAGTAAAACAAAAAAAGCCTCTGATGATCCCAGCTGAGTTGCCTGATCAGCACAGGCTTTTTTTCTTTTAAAAGCCTCTGACAATACCAGCTGAGTTGCCTGATCGTCAGAGGCATTTAAAAGGAAAAAAGCCTCTGACGATCAGGCAACTCAGCTGGGATCGTCAGAGGCAATTAAAAGAAAAAAAGCCTCTGACGATCAGGCAACTCAGCTGGGATCGTCAGAGGCATTTAAAAGGAAAAAAGCCTCTGACGATCAGGCAACTCAGCTGGGATCGTCAGAGGCAATTAAAAGAAAAAAAGCCTCTGACGATCAGGCAACTCAGCTGGGATCGTCAGAGGCATTTAAAAGAAAAAAAGCCTCTGACGATCAGGCAACTCAGCTGGGATCATCAGAGGCATTTAAAAGGAAAAAAGCCTCTGACGATCAGGCTACTCAGCTGGAATCGTCAGAGCCTTTTGAAAGCATTTTTTCACAACCTCTTCGCCGAAGAGGTTGTCGAAAAAATGGTTTTAAAAGTAAAAAAAAAAGGGGGGGGGCCATGCCCACCCAATCACATTCCCACCACCAAGCCACGCCCACAGAACCGGTAGTAACAAATTTTAAAATTTCACCGCTGGACCCTCCCCTACAATTATGGTTCCACTAACGTAAGAGCTGGACTTCGTTTCGATTGCGGAACAACACAATCGATCAACCCGCAATTAAAATGCAAGATGATGAAATAAACAGAGCTTTGGGGACTCATGTTCTTTCCCCCCCGCCCCGTCCCCCCCACCCCGATCAATGCCGTCTCCTGCCGGCAAAATTGAGATTGGATGCAGACCTCAAGGAGGCCACGGATTTGGCCACAGCACCCCGTTTGTTGGGCGGTGGGGAAACGACAACGGCTGTGATGCCTCCAGCCTTTCCTCTTAATTGCTGGCAGCCTTAATTCGATTCGAGAGCTTGGTTGAGATTGGATTAACTTGCTTCGGCACTTTCTCCAAATTTGGAGGAGAACAAAAGAGTCACACAGTACACAACTGCCAACTCGTGTGTGTGTGTGTTTTGTGTGTGTGGGGAAGACGAGACTTCCTGCATACAAGTGCTGTATTTATGGGGACAAAACGGTGGGTGCGAGGGCCCCACGTCACATTCTGGGCCCCATTTTGGGTGAGAGAATACAGGCAGTCCTCGAATTACGGCAGTTCGTTTAGCGACCGTTCGAAGTTACAGCAGCGCTGGAAAAAGTGACTTACGGGCTGCTTTCCACACTTACGACCGTTGGATCACATGCCCGGGGTCACACGATCTCCTTTTGCAACCTTCTGACGAGCAAAATCATCGGGGAAGCCAGACTCACTTAACAACCGAGGGACTAAATTAATAACTGCAGTGATTCCCTTTACAACTCTGGAAAGAAAGGCCGTAAAATGGGGCAACGTTAATTTAACTCCTGTCTCACCAGTAGTGGGTTGCTCCCGGTTCGCCCCGGTTCGGGCGAATTGGTAGCGGCTGAGGCAGGAAGCTCCGCCCACCTACCCAGACGTCATCAAAAACGCTCTGCACATAGCCCACGCGCTACCAGTAGCAAACCAGTAGTGCCGGGATTTGAAACCCACTACTGTGTCTCACGTAGCAACAGAAATGTCGCCTTCCATTGTGGTCGTAAATCAAGGACTAATTGTAGAGGCAAAGTAAAATGCCATTTCTGAGTCCAATTCAGAACTAACTACTAGCATTAGTATTAATTTAATTTAATGGCTCGCCACCCATTTTGCCAGCCAAGGAAGACTCTGTGTTGTTTACAATGTAATAAAAACAAGAAATGTTAATGGCAATAATTAAAACTGCAAGATTTAAATATTACTGACGCCACTGATAAGGCCTGAGTGGTTTGATTGGATCGAATTGTCAATGTCCTTGAATTACAATTAAATTAAGTCACTGTGATTTAAATTATGCTGGCTGAGGAATTCTGGGAGTGGAAGCCCACCCCTCTTAAAGCATGGCTGGCTGGGGAATTCTGGGAGTGGAAGTCCACCCCTCTTAAAGCAGGCTGGCTGGGGAATTCTGGGAGTGGAAGTCCACCCCCCTTAAAACATTGCTGGCTGGGGAATTCTGGGAGTGGAAGTCCACCCCTCTTAAAGGATGCTTGCTGGGGGATTCTGGGAGTGGAAGTCCACCTCTCTTAAAGCATTCTGACTGGGGAATTCTGGGAGTGGAAGTCCACACCTTTCCAAGTGGCCAAGGCCTTCTTTGGGCCTTGTTTGCAAAGCCTTTTGTCCGAGATCCTCCAGGACAAAAGTCAACGGGAGAAGGAATGTGGGCCAAGGCGGAAGCCAGAGGGAAGCGTCCCACTAGGCCAAGGGTCCCGGCACAATGCAAGGAGGACCTCGGTGGCCGCCTCCAGCCTTGCATCCTGTCCGCCCCACGTCCAGGCGGCCTTTGAGGAAGGGGAAGACGTGAAAAAGCCCCACTGAAGGAGGGACCTCGCCCATGTCAGCAGCGACCTTGAAAGCTGGAGATCTGAGGAACGTCTAGGAGAATTATGGCACACACCGGAAATTCAGGAAGAAAAGGCTCAGTAGACAAGAGCCGGGGAGGGAGTAGAAATGGTCAAAGGCTGGTGGAGCAGCCAGAAGTCCCCTCAGGCCAGCATGGCCCAATCTCTTCCCTTTTTAAATATGTAAATTTTAATCTGTTTTTAAATTATTGGGGTGTTTTAATCTGTCTGGGCCAAAATGATTTAATTTGATTTTATCTGGTTTTTAAATTTTTTGTATCTATGTATTTTATTGTTGGCTGTTCACCGCCCTGAGTCCTTCGGGAGTAGGGCGGTATACAAATCAAATAAACTAAACTAAACTAACTATCCTGTTTCCCACAGGGGCCAGCTGGCAAAGTCCAGCTATCCCTGAAGCAGTTTGGGGAGACAACGTTGCTGTGCTTAACAACGGCGACTCAGTTTCCCGGAGGGACAGCCAAGGGGTCCAAAGACCCCTCCGGCCCATAGTTTTCATTCCAGCTAAGAGAAAAAAACAAAAACAAAAGATAGATAAGAGTAGAATAGAACTGGAAGGGACCTTAAGAGGTCTTGTAGTCCAACCCCTTACTCAAGCAGGAGACCCCCCTCCCCTTACTATTTCAGACAGGTCTTTTCTTAAAAACTTCCAGCACCCACAACTCCTGGAGGCAAGGCGTTCAGAATTTAATTGTTCTCACTATTATGAAGTTTCTCCTTAATTCCAGGTTGCTTCTCTCCTTGATTAGTTTCCATCCATTGTTTCTTCTCCTCCTTCGGGTGCTTTGGAGAATAGCTTGACTCCCTCTTCTTTGGGGCAGCCCCTCAAATACTGGAAGACTGCTATCATGTCACCCCTAGTCCTTCTTTTCATTAAACAAGACATACCCAATTCCAGCAACCCTTCTTCATATGTTTTAGTCTCCAGGCCTTTGATCACCTTAGTTGCTCAAAGTCTCAACATCTTTTTGTTGTAATGTGGGAACCAAAACTGGATGCAGGATTCCAGGTGTGGCCTTACTAAGGATTTAGAAAGTGGTACTACTACCTCACCTGAATTTGATTCTATGCCTCTGTTTACACAACCAAGGGTTGTCCTAAAGGCGCTTTTTCAAGAGGTAACTGGACTTCGTTTTTTCTTTTGAAGACGTTTCGCTTCTCATCCAAGAAGCTTCTTCAGCTCTGATTGGAGGGTGGGAAATGGAAAGATTTACACTCCTTGCAGACAGCTGGTCATTTGCATCTCTTTAGAGAGTCGTTGAGGCCACTTGGGGGGTTTATCGGTGTCCTCAGGGTCACCTGAGTGGTGCAAATACTTCCTGTAGTCTGCAATTTTTTTCTCTGTAAATCCATTCCTACCTCTAAAAGGATGCAAATCGGTGGTGGGTTCATCCTGGTTCGGCCTGGTTCGGCTGAGCTGGTAGCGGTGATGATATGATGTCACCGAACCAGTTCTCTTTGTTCGAGAGCTGCCTGCCACCGCGTTATTCTTACCTTTTATTTGGCCCCGGCCCCAATCTATTGCTGCCCCCCCCGAGCCCCAGCTGATTGGCTAGAAGGAAAAGAACTTTAAACTCTTGCCGAGGGGCTTCAAAGGGCCGCCCTACAGCTGATCAGTGTTAAAAGGCAGTGTGGTGGTAGACCGGTGCCTCCAAAAACAAATGAGTAGACCACTGCCTGCAAAAATAAATGAGTAGACCGGTGCCTCCAAAAACAAATGAGTAGACCACTGCCTGCAAAAATAAATGAGTAGACCGGTGCCTCCAAAAACAAATGAGTAGACCAATGCCTCCAAAAATAAATGGGTAGACCAATGCCTCCAAAAACAAATGAGTAGACCAGTGCTTGCAAAAAGAAATGAGTAGACCAGTGCCTGCAAAAATAAATGAGTAGACCGGTGCCTCCAAAAACAAATGAGTAGACCAGTGCCTCCAAAAACAAATGAGTAGACCAGTGCCTTCAAAAACAAATGAGTAGACCGGTGCCTCCAAAAACAAATGAGTAGACCAGTGCCTGCAAAAATAAATGAGTAGACCGGTGCCTCCAAAAACAAATGAGTAGACCAATGCCTCCAAAAACAAATGAGTAGACCGGTGCCTTCAAAAACAAATGAGTAGACCGGTGTCTCCAAAAACAAATGAGTAGACCGGTGCCTTCAAAAACAAATGAATAGACCAGTGCCTTCAAAAACAAATGAGTAGACCGGTGCCTCCAAAAACAAATGAGTAGACCGGGGCCTTCAAAAACAAATGAGTAGACCGGGGCCTGCAAAAACAAATGAGTAGACCGGGGCCTGCAAAAATAAATGGGTAGACCGGTACAGCTCTGCAAGCAGTTAAAAGCCTGGTAGACCAGTACCTCTGCTAAATCCTAAAGAATTGTCACATGGCCATCAAGCCACACCCACAAAATAAGCCACACCCACAGAACCAGTAGTAAAAAATTTTAGAACCCACCCCTGATGCAAATGACCAGCTGTCTGCAAGGAATATCAATCCTTCCATTCCTCACTATCCTGTCAGAGCTGGAGAAGCTTCTGGGATGAGAAGCGAAACGTCTTCAAAAGAAAGAAAAAAAAAACAAGGAAGTCCAATTGCCTCCTGAAAAAAGCATTTTTGAGACAACCATAATCTGGATGACAGAATTGCTTACGGATTTTTAGCCAAGGATTATGTTAGCTTTTTTTGCCTGCTGCCGCACACGGCTGGCTCAGGTTTAAACGATCGTCTCCTAGGACTCCAAGGTCCATCTCACCGTTACTGTTTTTCGAGCCAGGTTTCGCCTATTCTGTAGTCGTACCTTGGGTTTTTCCTGCCCAGGTGTAAAACTTTGCTTTTCTCCATTTTTCTGAATTTCAGTAACAAGCCGGGTTCTCCGAGGCACGTCGTGCGAAAGGCTGCGAGAGAAAGATTTTAGCTAGGGAGGCGATTCTGCTTTCCCTGCGTGACAGGTTGCCTTCGACTTACGACCGAGTGACTTACGCAAGTCACTTTTTTAAAAAGCGTCTCTGTAACTTTGAGTGGTCTCTAAACATACGTTGTAAATCTATCCCTGGTTTTCGGTATCAATTTAAAATAATCCAGGCGCCCAATTTCGTGATGAGATGGATGAGGATAATTAAAGCGTTGAACGTGGCTCTCCAAATATTTCAGCCGTGTTCAGCTGCCGGGAGCCGAGACGTGTAACGATAATCACAAGCATGATGGAGAGAAAAAGAAATTGAGAAAAGAACAGCGGTAATTTAAGGTTAATTGGCCTGGGTCAGATGGATGTTTCCCCTGAGTTAATTTCTTAAGGCTTGGCTAATTTTTAATCGGATTTTCATTCTAAGCATCACATTCTGTAGTTGTGTTAAGACTACAAGAGCCACGTGCCTGGGCCCCAAAATGTTTGCCTCAGAAGCTGCACGCTCAGATCAAACATCAAATTTTGATGGAAAATTCAGATCAAAGATGAAGTTGGGCTAAGACTACAAGACCCAGGTGCCTGGACCCCAGTTGGGCTAAGACTACAAGACCCAGATGCCTGGATCCCAGTTGGGCTAAGACTACAACACCCAGATGCCTGGATCCCAGTTGGGCTAAGACTACAAGACCCAGATGCCTGGATCCCAGTTGGGCTAAGACTACAACACCCAAGTGCCTGGGCCCCAAAATGTTTGCCTCAGAAGCTGCACGCTCAGATCAAACATCAAATTTTGATGGAAAATTCAGATCAAAGATGAAGTTGTGCTAAGACTACAAGACCCAGGTGCCTGGGCCCCAGTTGGGCTAAGACTACAAGACCCAAATGCCTGCGCCCCAAAATGTTTACCTCAGAAGCTAAACGTTCAGATGAAACATCAAATTTTGATGGAAAATTCAGATCAAAGATGAAGTTGTGCTAAGACTACAAGACCCAGGTGCCTGGGCCCCAGTTGGGCTAAGACTACAAGACCCAAATGCCTGGGCCCCAAAATGTTTGCCTCAGAAGCTGAATGCTCAGATCAAACATCAAATTTTGACGGAAAATTCAGATCAAAGATTAAATGTTAACATATGTAAACATCTGTATTTGCAATTTTTAGTACAGTTAAGATTTTTAGTGCAGGAAGTCCTCGACTTACAACAGGTTAACTTAATGACCGTTCGAAGTTACAGCGGCACTGAAAACAGGGAGCGGTGCTCACACTTACGACGGTTGCAGCATCTCTATGGTCACGTGATCGAAATCTGGATGCTTGGCAACTGACTCATATTTATGACGGTTGCAGCGTTCCTGGGGTCACGTGATCCCCATTTGTGACCTTCCGATGGGCAACGTCAACGGGGAAGCCAGATTCATTTAACGACCGTGTGACTCACTTAACAACTGCAGTGATTCGCTTGACAACCGTGACAAGACAGGTCGCAAAATGGGGCAAAACTCCCTTAAGAACCGTCTCGCTCAGCAAGTGGAATTTGGGGCTCCACTGTCGTCATAAATCGAGGACTACCTGTGGCAAGAGAATGGGGACTCCTGTACGGTACGATTTCTCAAACTTGGGGCAAGGATCTGTTCATCCCTTGGGATTTGGGGTGGGTGGGTGAGATTGTTTCTTTTTGAAAGATTTCGTTTCGGTCTCCGAGCAAGAAAAATCAGATTTTTGATCAGTTTCTCAAAGGGGCGATGAGACGGTCAGAAAAATGATCTCATGCTCATTTTTTGTTGTGTCTGGCGTGGCGACGACGTGCTAAATTATTCTCGGGCAGCTGAAATATGACACGGCCAGTCGCTCTTGGTCAGAAAAATCCTGATGGAGAATTGAGCCTTGATAGTACAGTGGTCTAAGCACCCTGTTATTAACACAGCTGCCTGCAATTACTGCAGGTTCGAATCTCCCCAGGCTCAAGGTTGACTCAGCCTTCCATCCTTTCTAAGGTAGGTAAAATGAGGACCCAGATTATGGGGGCAATAAACTGACTTTGTATAAAATATACAAAAGTATGAAGGCTATTGCTTAACGCCTTGTAAGCCGCCCTGAGTCTCCGGAGAAGGGCGGCATATAAATCAAATTAAATATATATATATATATTCTTGGAGAACCTGGACTTCCAGATGGAAAAAGTGACCCCCAGAATTGAAGTAAGCCCCCAGACCCATTTCTGCCTCCTGCTGTCCAGACTTCTCCCTCTCTCCCTCCTGGCTGCATCCCATAATGAGAGCATCACCTGGGGAGGAAGGAGAGAAGCAGGGCGTGGTCACAAGAGTCCAGGTGAATCTGAAGGTGCACCTGTTTTACCTGGAGAGATTTTTTAAAAATGCTCTCTGAAGAGCAGCTGGAGGGAAAGGAGACAGGGCTGCTTTCAAAGGTGCCGCTTGTCGGGGGGTGGGGGGGAAGAGGCTCTCTTGGGGTGGGGGACACCTCGAATTGGAGGGAATTAGGAAGCCAACGGGGCAGGTGAAGGAGAATTCGTGTTCTGGGAAGACAGGTGGTGGAAAGGTAGAAGGCCTGGCTAGGTGGGAATGCTCAGTTCGAGCCCTCAATCGGACCTGAAACTTGGGACGGTTTCCTTTCCTTTCCTTTCTCTCTTTCTCTTTCTTTCCTTCCTTTTCCTCTCTATCTTCCTCTCACTTCCATCCTTCCTTCATTTCCTTCCTTCCTTTCTTCCATCTTTCTCACTCCATCCTTTCCTTTCCTTTCCCTCCCCTTTTCTCTTTCTTTCTTTCCTTTTCTATCTCCATCTCACTTCCATCCTTCCTTTATCTCCTTCCTTCATTTCCTTCCTTCCTCTTTCTCTCTCCATCCTTTCCTTTTCCTTCCTTTTTCTTTTTCTTTTTCTTTCCTTTTCCTCTCTATCTCCCATCCTTCCTTCATCACCTTCCTTCATTTCCTTCCTCACTTTGCCTTTCTTTCCCTTCTTTTCCTCTCTCTCTCTTCCTCTCATTTCCATCCTCCTTTCATCTTCTTCCTTCCTTTCCTTCCTCACTTTGCCTTTCTTTCTTTCTTTCTTTCTTTCTTTCTTTCTTTCTTTCTTTCTTTCTTTCTTTCTTTTCTTTCTTTCTCTTTCTCTTTCTTTCTTCCTCTTCCTTTCTTTCTATCTCTCTCCCTCTCTTCCTTCTTCCCTTTTTCCTTTTCCTCCCTCCTACCCTCCCAGAATTCTCTCTGGCCAGATTGCTGGCCAGGGAACTCTGGGAATTGAAGTCAAGTGGGATCTTAAAATACGCTCCCCGGGGAATTCTGGGAGTTGACTTCTACCCGCCATCTTCCAACTGCCAAGATTGGGAACAATTGGACGAGAGAGAGAGAGGCCAAGGTGATAAAAAGATCCCTTGACCCAGAACGATGGGGCTGCTAGTCCTACTAGCAGTGGGCATACAAAATAAAAAATATTATTTTTTCGGGCCACCCAGATTGTAGAAAAATCCCTTCAATGTTTTTGGCAGAGGGAGTAAGTAAGGCATCGCTTGTTGTGATGGGCAGCTACAGAAATCCAATGAATAAATAAATAAGTAAAATTGTCGAAAGATTTACAGAGGGGAAGGAGAGGCGTTTGAGAGTGTGGAACCTCAAAACAGCGAGGGGGCCGGGTCAGGCCCCAGGGGAAGGGTTTGTGTTGGAGGACAGTCCCTGGATCCAACCCGGACTTCCCTTGCAGGTACTTACAAGAAGGAGGGAACTGAATGGCTCATTTGCTCAAGGAGGTAGCTCCTGCAAGCTGCTAGCAATTTGGGGAGCTGTGCCCCCGCCCCCAAACCCATCCGGAAGGCAGCCAGCTCGGGAAGTGTTGCAAAGCTGGGTGAGGTCAATGCAATTTGCCACCTAGAGTCATTTCGTTATGAGATGAGTAGCAAATAAAGTGGATGGATGGATGGATGGATGGATGAAGGAAGGAAGGAAGGAAGGAAAGAAAGAAGGAAGGCAGGCAGGCAGGCAGGCAGGCAGGAAAGCATCCTGCTCAGCAAGTTTATTTTATTTTATTTATTTTGTCGCATTTCTATGCCGCCCCACTCCCAAGGGACTCTGGGCGGCAAAGAAATTTTAGGGGGTCAAAGAAAGTTGCCACACAGAGTTGTTTTGTTATGCAATGGGTAGCATATATAGATGAATGGATGGATGAAAGAAAAAGAAAGAAAGAAAGAAAAAGAAAGAGAGAGAGAGAAAGAGAAAGAAAGAAAGAAAAAAAGAGAGAGAGAGAAAGAAAGAAAGGAGAAAGAGAGAGAGAGAAGGTTAAGGTTAAAGTTAAGGTTTATTAAATTTGTGTACCATCCTTCTCCCAAAGGACTCAGGGCGGTGAACAGCCAAGATTAAAATACATACAATATAAAAATTAAAATAAGAAAAAAAAAGAAAGAAAGAAAAAGAAAGAGAGAGAAAAGAAAAAGAAAGAGAGAAAAAAAGAAAGAAAGAAAGAAAGAAAGAAAGAAAGAAAGAAAGAAAGAAAGGAAGGGAGGGCTTAAAAATTAAAGTATAGGTAGTTCTCACCTAAGGAAGCAAAGAAGGAATGGAAGAAGGGAGGAAGGAATGGAAACGAGGGGAAGGAAGCCGTCTTGGTGCAGTGGTTAGTGTGCCATATTGCAGGCTGACTCTGCCCACTGCCAGCAGTTCGATCCTGACCGGCTCAAAGCTGACTCAACCTTTTTTTTTTTTTTCCAAAAAAGTTTTTTATTTTTATTTCTCAAAAACACATTTACATGTACAGTCATTCCCATCATTTTTCATTCATCTTTTCTTTTAACTTTAATTTTTAATTTTTACTTTGGAAAAAAAAAAAAAGTTGACTCAGCCTTCCATCCTTCCGAGGTGGGTAAAATGAGGACTCAGATTGTTGGAGGCAAGAGGCTGATTCTGTAAACCGCTTAGAGAGGGCTGTAAAAGCACTGCGAAGCGGTATATAAGTCTAACTGCTATTGCTATTTTGAGACAGGCTGAGAATTATCTTTTTCGGGTTAGGAAGACCTCCCCTCTTCCCCCTAATCCACCACCACAAAGGATGTTTTGTGGGGGTTCCTTGGTGGAGCGGAATTTCTGCATTTCCAACCATCTCCAAAAATCCTGCCCCAAGTCCTGGTTGTCCCCCCCCCGAAACCATGTCAGGGACACAAAGACCTTTGCTTTGAGGAAAATGCAGTCCGGAAGAGTAACGTGGAAAAAATATTAAAGGCCTCCAGAAAACCAGGCCAAAAATCACAAAGGCCCCCTTTTTTTGTTAAAAGAGCGTCCGGCGGAAATACTTCGGCGGGCCGAAAATAAAAATGAACAGGAACCAAATACGCTTGGCTCTCCTTTGATCCAAGAGGGTGTGTGAAAGGTTTATTTTAATTTCTTGGTGGGGTGGCGGGAAGGTGGGGTGCGGGGAGAGGAAAAGGATTGTCTTGAAATCATTTGCACAAACCGGGGATCGTCTACGGCGCTGGGATGGTTGCTTAAAATCTCAGTTAGTTTGGGGTTGCAAACATCGAAAAAAGAGTAGGAACCGGGCAGAAAAAACCTGGCCCTTTGCTGACATCTACTGGTCGCTTAGAGTTTTGCGCCCCAGGTTCAGTAATCCTCGATTTACGACCGGTTTTGTGCCAACCGCCAATGTGGGAAGCCCCCCCCCCCTTTCCAAGACAATGAAATATTTTGGGGAATAATAAAAGAGGCAGAACATGATATTTCCGCAAAGGAGAAATGCGAGAAATGTGTTCTTAAAGGAAGAAAGCAACACCCAACAACCTCCAGCAGATGCTCAAAGTCTTTAGAGACTGAGATTTTGTGCCCATTAAGAAATCCAGGCCAGCCTATTCCCACAAAAAAACCCCACCTTCAGCTCCAAGTGATGGGATTAAGAAGGACAGGGCATGACCTTTTGGGACACAATAGGAGTAACCCCAACCCCATCAGAATAGCAAGGAGGCACAAAAAGTTCTCAATTTATGACTGGTTGTTAAGCTATGATGCATTTGCTTTACAGCCACCAAATCTGCCTCGCAACCCCCCCAAAAAAGGCTGCAAAATTGGGTCTGGCCACATGGTGACCTGCTCAATGGCCGTAATTGTGGGGCTCAATTATGGTCGTAACTCGAGGTCGACCTGTCTGTATCTCTCCCCAGTTTCCCCATCTAATCTCTTAACCGTTGCAGCTGGGTAGGTAACAGCCCACCAAGGAGGTTTCCAAAATTACTCACAAGAAGACACGTAGAGACACAAACACACACACACACACACATGGGGAGAACTGCCCGGACGCACGAGTGAAACATTCACACTAGAACCAAGAAAGGCGGAAGGCAGAGTTCAGACGTCTCTTCTTTTGCACTAGTAAATTGAGGACTACCTGTATTTTCCAGGTACCAATTGCGTAACCGTCTCCTCTCGCATCCGAGTTACTGCCTAGTAATTATTTGGGCTCATCCTGAAGGAAATCAATCTAGGCAGTCACTAAAAGGTGACATCAACAATGACAATCCATCCGTATGTCCATCCATCCATCCATCTTAAATTCCAGGTCTTTCTTTCTTCTTTCTTTCCTTCCTTCCTTCCTTCCCTCCCTCCTTAAATGTAGACTTTTCATCTTTCTTTCCTTCCTCCCATCCTTTCTTCCTTCTCCCTCCCATTTCCTGCCTCCTTCCATCTCCTCCTTCCTTCCTTCTTCCCTCCCTCTCCTTTCCCTCCCTCTTTCCTTCCTTCCCTTCCATCTTTCTTCCCTCCCTCCCTTCTTCCTTCCTTTCTTCCTCCCCCTTTCCTTTCCTTTCCCTCCCTCCTTCTATCTCCTTCCATCTCCTCCCTCCCTCCCTCCCCTCCTTCCTTCCTTCCACTCTCCCTCCCCCTTTCCTTTCCTCCTCCCCTTCCATCTCCTCCCTCCCTCTCCTTCCCTGCTTCCATCTCCTCCCTCTTTCTTTCCCCCCTCTTTGCTCTTCCTCCTGGCACATAATGTAGGGATTGACGATCTCAAGAGCTTCCTATGCATCAGGCTCTGGGCGCTCCCACCTGGCTGTGCAGATAGTTGATGGTCTAGATGACCTCCAAGGCCCCGCCCGTCCCAAGTGCTTTGCTAAAACCGGTTCAATGGCCCCTTGAGGATGTCCAATGTGGAACCCACCGAGATCACCCCAAGCTGGGAATCTCAGCGGATGCTGGACCTCAAGGGTGAGGAATATCCTAAGAGCAACTCGAGTCTCTCAGAAGTCATTAAAAAAAAAGACTATTTTAAAAAAGGAAATGAAAATATTTCTTTACTCACTGGGTACCCTTCGGTTTTCTTCTGACACCATTTCAGGAGTGCGTTCCGTTTCGAGCCGCCATATTCCCTCGCCAACGCAGCCAATGGATCCTTCCTTTCCACACTGCAAACCAGAAGAATAACAGAATGACAGGGCCGGAAGGGACCTTGGAGGTCATCTAGTCCAACCCCCTGCTCAGGCAGGAAAGCCTATCCCATTTCAGACAAGTGACTGTCCAATCCCTTCTTAAAAACCTCCAGTGATGGAGCACCCTCAACTTCTGGGGGCAAGCAGTTCCACTGGTTAATTGTTCTGACTGTCAGGAAATTTCTCCTTAATTCCAGGTTGCTTCGCTCCTTGATGGGTTTCCACCTGTTGCTTCTTGTCTTGTTGGACTTCAACTCCCAGAATCCCTCAGCCGGCTTTGCTTGAAAACTTGTGGCCTTCAACTCCCAGAATTCCCCAGCCGGCTTTGCTTGAAGACTTGTGGCCTTCAACTCCCAGAATTCCTCAGCCGGCTTTGCTTGAAGATTTGTGGACTTCAACGCCCAGAATTCCTCAGCCAGCTTTGCTTGAAGACTTGTGGCCTTCAATTCCCAGAATTCCTCAGCTGGCTTTGCTTGAAAACTTGTGGACTTCAACTCCCAGAATTCCTCAACCGGCTTAGCTTGAAGACTTGTGGCCTTCAACTCCCAGAATCCCCTAGCCAGCTTTGCTTGAAGACTTGTGGCCTTCAACTCCCAGAATTCCTCAACCGGCTTTGCTTGAAGACTTGTGGACTTCAACTCCCAGAATTCCTCAGTCAGCAAAGCTGGCTGAGGAATTCTGGGAGTTGAAGTCCACAAGTCTTAAAGTGGCCAAAGTTGGATCTGGATGATGTCACCTATGCCAAAATCCTTCCTTCTGAAGTGTTGGCATCACAACTTGTGAGGATTGGGGTGGAAGCTGTATCAGTCAGAGGTGAAGGCCATCAAGCACCTTCTGGATGGGCAACTATGGCATCTTCAGGACCTGTGGACTTCAACTCCCAGAATTCCAGGCTCCCCCCCCCCTTTCCCCATTGACTTTGCTTGTTGGAAGCCAAGCTGGCTCAGGAATTCTGGTCCACAGGTCATATATAACCTTGCTGTGTACAGGTAGTCCTCAAGTTACGACCATAATTGAGCCCCAAAATTTTTCTGTTGCTAAGCGAGACGTTTGTGAAATGGATTTTCCCCATTTTACGACCTTTCTTGCCACAGGGTTATTAAGTGAGTTGCACGGTTGTTAAGTGAATCGCACGGTTGTTCAGTGAATCCAGCTTCCCCATTGACTTGGTTCGTCAGACGGTCGTAAAATGGGGATCACGTGATCTCGAAACACCTGTCATAAATACGAGTCAGTTGGCAAGCATCTGAATTTTGATCATGGGGAAGAGGTCGTTACGTGTCAAACTGGTCCTAAATCACGTTTTTTTCAGTGCCGCCGTACCTTCGAACTGTGGCTAAATGAACGGTCGTAAATCGAGGACTACCTGTAATTGACACCCACACCTTGCCTCCAAAGCAGCAGAGCTACCTGACTCACCTGAGTTTGCTGGGCGGTTTCAAGCCGCTGGGCGTGGAAGTGAACATCCTTCCAGCGAAGGTCAGGGTGGGGGGCTTGCTGAGCGATTCGAGGGAGGGGCTCTTGCGCAGGAAGGGGTCCGGTTTCATCTCCTCGTTCCTCCCTTTGAGCAGATCTTCGAGGAAAGGATGAGAAGAAAAACATTGGATGAATAAAAAATATTCCAAATGTTGGAAATGTAATCAAAAACCGGGCACATATTATCACATGTGGTGGACGTGTCCAAAAGCAAAATAATTCTGGATGAAGATACACACATGGTTAGAAAAAATGTTAAGGTAGCATATAGACTATAAGCCAGAAGTATTTCTATTAGTTAATTTACTTTATAGTCATTGCACCTCGTACAACAAAATTAAATGCCATCTTCAGTGTACATTATAACTATAAAAAATAAAACCCAAAAACACATCCTTCGCATTCTATATTATTGAAATGAAAACCCCTGATATTGCATTAATATTGCACTATATCGTAGAATTCAACATGGTTACTAGCTGTTTTTCAGCCTATTTGTCCTTGTTTTTATTATCCTGTACCATCTGCCAGATGGTAATAGTTCAAAAAAAAGGGTGAGATCCAGGATGAGATGGATCTCTAAGAATATTTTGAATTTTCTTAAGGCAGCAGGAGCTATAAAGCTGTTAGGCATAATACCAGAAAAATATGACAAAGGTTATGTATATTCCCATACCAATGACATGTTTTGACAGCAGCAAGAATTATATTTGCGTAGCACTGGTAAAAGGAGGAAACACCAACAGAAGAAGACATAATTTAAAAAATATTAGATTGTGCAGAAATGGATAGTTTAACACTGAAGATTAAAGAAGAAGACGACTCAGAGTACTTCAGAATTTGGGGCTTGTTTTATCAACGGTTGGAAAATAGAGGTAGAAATTAGGATGTTAAAAAGTATTATTTTGTAAACAAATTGACTCAGACTGTACGATGCCCACCAAGCACACATTGTATGTGAAGAGAAAATAAATATATTTATTTATCACTGCAGTTGTTAAGCTGATAACATGGTTGGTAAGTGAATCTGATTTCCCTCTTGGAATTTGCTTCACGAAGGTCGCAAAAAGGGATCACATGACCCCGAGTCTCTGCGACAGTCATAAATACGAGTCAGTTGCCAAAGCGTCTGAATTTGGACCATGTGACCACGGAGATGCTGCAACGGCCGTTAAGTGTGAAACACGGCCCTGAGTCACTTTTTTCAGTGCCGTTGTAACTTTCGAATGGTCACTAAACGAACTGTTGTAAGTCGAGGACTCCCTGTACAGTAAAATTGAGCTAGCACTCTTGATGGTGCTTGGAGTGGTGCGGTGGCCTAGAGGTGGCGCTCTCGGCCCACAATCAGGAGGCTGTGAGTTCGATCCTAGGTAGAGGCAGATATTTCTCTCTCTGGGCACACTGAGAATAGATCTGCTGAACAAAACTCTGTATTGGCAACAGGAAAGGCATCCGGCCATTAAAACACTCTGCTAGCTCCATTCAGTTGCCCAGATTCCACCCCGCAAGGGATTATGGGGTCGATGATGATGATTCTTGATGGTGCTTTTTCTCTCTGTACTACCTCGCAGGGCTAACGGTGCATTTGAACCCGTGCCTGGTTCACGGCAGGAGGAGGAATATTTTTTGGGAATAAAGTGACACGACAGATTCTCAGCCAGCCTCCCCGTCAGAGCGATCGGCAAAACAAAATATTGAAAACAATCAGTAAATGCAATTTGCGCAAAGAACTGTGGCACCAGACATGTATTATTTATTCTTTTCCTGGCTGTTATTCTTTTTTTCTTTTCTTCCAGGAATCAAAAACTCCCTTAAGAGATTTCTAGCTCGGATCGTCTCAGAGGCTGCACTTCCGAAGCTGCAAGCAAACTCTTTGCGGTTTTGCATCGCGCTTTTTTTTTTGGGGTGTGTGTCTGCACAATTTAACCATCTGCATAATTAAGGCAATAATTGAAGCCGATCAATGTCTCTCTCTCGTCTCCTTAATCAATGTGTTCACTCCAGTTTGGAAAATAAAGACATCCTGGCTCTTGCATCCGAGATCCAAAGAACAGAAGCATCCTTAAAAATGTGACTTTTTTTTTAAAGGCTACACCTGCAATACTGCATCCAGTTTTGGTCCCCGTATTATAAAAAACAAAATTAAAGGCTTTAGAAACCGCAAGCTTAACAGAGTTGGAAGGGACCTTTGGAGGTCATCGAGTCCGGAGGTTCTCAAACGGGAGCTGGATTGTTGGCATTTGTTGGATTGATGTTGGAGATGCCCCCCCCCCCCCCCCGACTTGTATATTTTATTAGGAGAAGCCCTCTCTACCCTCCCCTTCCTGGACATCCAGCCGTTTCTTAGGATAACTGAGATCTGGAATTTCAGATGACTCGAGAAAATAAGCCAAGCCACATACCGCTTTAAATTAGGATATTGCAGTATTAATAAGGGATTTACAGATTAACAGAGGGGGAAGGGACCTTGGAGGTCATCTAGTCCAACCCCCTGCCCAAGCAGGAGACCCTACACCATTTCCGACAGATGGCGGTCCAGTCTCTTCTTGAAAGCTTCCAGGGATGAAGCTCCCACAACTTCCGAAGGCAACTTCTGTTCCGTTGGTTGATTGTTTCTCACTGTCAGGAAATTCCTCCTTATTTCCAGGTTGAATCTCTCTTTGGTCAGTTTCCATCCATTATTCCTTCTCTGGCCTTCGGGTGCTTTGGAGAATAGTTTGACCCCCCTCCTCCTCTCTGGGGCAGCCCCTCAAATACTGGAAGATGCTCTCCTGTCTCCCCTGGTCCTTCTCTTCACTAGACTAGCCATGTCTTCTGTCCATCTATGGTTCATTCAGATGTTTCTTTCTTTCTTTTCTTTTCTTTCTCTCTCTCTCTCTCTTTCCCTCCCTTCCACCTTCCTTCCCTCCCTCCCTCCCTCCCTCCTTCCTTCCTTCCTTCCTTCCTTCCTTTTGCTTTGGAAAATAGCTTGACCCCCTTCCTCCTCTCTGGGGCAGCCCCTCAAATATTGGAAGATGCTCTCCTGTCTCCCCTGGTCCTTCTCTTCACTAGACTAGCCATGGTGCCCAGTTCCTGCAACTGTTCATCCTATGTTTTAGCCTCCAATCCCCATATCCTCTTTTTTGCTCTTCTCTGCACTCTTTCTAGAGTCTCAACATCGGAGAAGTCCTAAGGAGCTTGTAGAGATGCATAGAGCTTGGAGGCCAGCATAGGGCCACTTCATTCCCCCCCACCCCAGTTGGCATCAAGGGTTTGGGAAGTAGAAAGTGAGGGGGGGGAAATCCCAAGCCCCCGTGAACAATCGCTCCATTCAAGATTCGAGAGAACAAGACATCCCGGCTTACAAACCAAGATTTTGAAGATATATGGAGCACCGTTTCTCAATTTTGGCACCTTCAAGAGATCTGGATTTTATGTACATTTCATGGTGGTCGTTTCTCTATTAGCCCACCACCCAAAAAATAATAATCAAACAAACCCTGGATAGTTGAGCCTGGATAGCTCAACAGACAGAGCACTGTAATTTAACACCAGCTGTCTGCAATTAAAGTAAGATTGAATCTCGCCAGGCTCAAGGTTGACTCAGCCTTCCATCCTTTCTAAGGTAGGTAAATTGAGGACCCAGTTTGTGGGGGAAATAAGCTGACTTTGTATAAATATACAAAAGGATGAAGGCTATTGCTGAGCACATTGTAAGCCATCCTGAGTCTCCGGAGAAGGGCAGCATATAAATCAAATTAAAAAAAACAACAAAAAAAAACTCCAGATTGCAAATTGTTGAGCCTTAAACGAGACCCCCAAGCTCAGGAAATCATCATTTTTAGGCTTCGAAATTGGGAGTAGAATTTTATTTATGTTTTAATTTTATTTATTTTTTTGGACCGGAACCTGTAGCTTAGACAAGCCTTAGAAAAAGGCTTTGTTTTAAGGGTTTATGCATATTTTAAAGCCAGGCGTGCGCACAACACCCACACAGACACACTCACATTTAAACATGCCCATGACTCTTTGCTGAAATTTGTCATTTTGCCACAAGTTTTTGGCAGGAGAGAAGACTGGAGGGTGGGTGGGTGGTGGGTGGAGGAAAGCACAAAAACTTTAACTGTGCTTCCTTGCAAAAGAATTGAGGATGGAGGGGAAAGGGAGGAGGAGGTGGTGGAGGAGGAGGAGGTGGTGGAGGAGGAGGAGGTGGAGGAGGAAGAGGAGGAGGAGGAGGAGGAGGAGGAAGAGGAGGAAGAGAAGGAGAAGGAGGAAGAGGAGGAGGAGGAAGAAGAGGAGGAAGAGGAGGAGGAAGAAAAGGAGGAGGAGGAGGAGGAAGAGGAGGAGGAGGAAGAGGAGGAGGAGGAGGAGGAGGAGGAAGAGGATGTCTGGCAGCAGAGTCAGACAGTGCGGAGGTTGGGGAGGAACATGGGCCAATCCTGGGGGGGCTGGGGAAAACTCAGACAAGGGCTCTGCATCGGAGGCAGAGAGGGAGCTAGACAGCAGCGAGGCAGAGGAGCAGCTGGAGCCTGTTCCCAGTGTGTGCATAGCTGCCAGAGCCCAAGAACAACTAAGAAAGCAGAGTCAACTTGGGAGTAAAGCCACACCTTGGAGGTGATTGGCCCCTCCCGTAGGAAATCAAAGAGGAGCGAACGGGCAGGGGGCTTTTGCAGGAAACAATTCGTTCGTTCGATCGTTTCAAGAGTGGAAAGTTCTGTTCGTGACTCTAAGAGACTCTGTGCCAAGTTTGGCCTTGTACTGCGTTTGGAAACTAGTTATCTGGCAGCTTTCCAAGCGAGATAAGGTTGGTGTTGATAAATATTCCTTTGAAAAACTGTTTGGACAGGCCTTGCTGACTGTGAATGAAAGGAATTCACAGTTGTGTAAATAAAAGGGGTTTTGCCGGGACCAAGACTCTGCTTCGTGCTTTTTAAGGAAGCCAAGGTCAGAACGGAGGACGAGGAGGAGGAGGAGGAAGGGATGGGCGATTTCCCCCCTCCCCGCTTTCTTGAAAAAAAGCAGGAGTGGGCAGGATTGTCTCGCAGCTAATCAAATACAGTAATTACTTTTTTTCCTGGCCTAATGTGTATACAGCTTTCCCTTGACTTACAACAGTTTGTTTAGTGACCGTTCGAAGTTACAACAGCAGTGAAAAAATGGACTTATGACCATTTTTCACACTTACGACCGTTGCAGCATCCGCGTGGTCGCGTGATCCAAATTTGGCCGTTTGGCAACTGGCTCGCCTTTATGATGGCCGCAGCGTCCCTGGGGTCACGTGATCCTCCTTTTGTAACCTTCTGACCAGCCGAGTCCATGGGGAAGCCAGATTCACTTAACAACCGTGTTCCCAACTTAACAGCGGCAAGGATTCACTTAACAACTGAGGCAAGAAATGGTTGTAGAAATTTTGGCTTTCCATTCTGGTCGTTAAATTGAGGACGGCCGGTCTATATAAATCTTCTCCTGGCCTAAATCTTCTCCCCTTTTAAATGTAAATTTTAATTTGTTTTTAAATTATTGGGTATTTTAAATTGTCTCAGCCAAATTATTTAATTCGTTTTTATTCTATTTTAAATTTTTGTATTTATGTGTTTTATTCTGTGGCTGTTCACCACCCTGAGTCCTTCGGGAGTAGGGCGGTATATAAATCCAATAAAATAAATAAATAAAAATAAAATAAATTACAGCCGTAGGGTCGTGGCTGCAGGATGATTATTTAGCTCCTGTATTATTATTATTTTTTATTCCTTCCCCTTTTATGGGCTGGGAGACAGCCAGCCAGTTTTGGGTCTCATCCCAGAGCAGAGGCTGGTCCGGAGACAATTTGGGCACGGGTTCAAATGGAAGATGTCCCAGCCCAGTTTCCGTCTGGCCTTGCAAAAGTCCAGTAATGCTGAATGCAAAAGAGAAAACGATGGCTCCTTCGGGACGAAGCTGTTGAAATATCTCGGGAGGCATCAAGAGGAATGAGCCAAGAGTTGGCATGCCAGGGGGGCAGCTAAAGAGACCAGAAAGCTGCCCCCAGTGGCTTCTTTTCGGATGGGGAGATAAGCAGGTCTTTGTTTTAATTTTTTTATAGAATGATGATGGAATATGGGCTGGAAGGGACCTTGGAGGTCTTCTAGTCTAACCACCCGCCCTTATACTACCCTGAAGAAATGGCTGTCCGGTCTGTTCTTGAAAACCTCCAGTGATGGAGCCCCCATGACTTCTTCTTGCAGACATTTCATGACCCAATTGGGTAACATCATCAGTGTTAGAAGGAGAGGGGCTTGTAGAGTATGAACAGGGCAGGAGGAGGAGGAGGAGGAGAAAAAGAAGGAGAAGAAGAGAGGAGGAGGAGGAGGAGGAGAAGAAGGAGGAGGAGGAGAAAAAGGAGGAGGAGGAGAAGAAGAGAAGAAGGAGGAGGAGAAGAACAAGAAGGAGGAGGAGGAGAAGGCGAAGAAGAGAAGGAGAAGGAGAAGAAGGGAGAAGGAAGAGGAGGAGGAGGAGGAGAAGAAGGAGGAGGAGGAGGAGAAAAAGGAGAAGAAGAGAGAAGGAGGAGGAGGAGGAGGAGAAGAAGGAGGAGGAGGAGGAGAAAAAGGAGAAGAGAAGGAGAAGGAGAAGAAGGGAGAAGGAAGAGGAGGAGGAGAAAAAGAAGGAGAAGAAGAGAGGAGGAGGAGGAGGAGGAGGAGAAAAAGGAGAAGAAGAAGAGAGAAGAAGGATGAGGAGAAGAACAAGGAGGAGGAGGAGGAGAAGGTGAAGAAGAGAAAAGAAGGAGAAAGAGAAGAAGGGAGAAGGAAGAGGAGGAGGAGGATTATTGTGGGGTCCCTGGTGCTCTCTGAGCTTGGTTGTTTTCTTGCAGACATTTCATGACCCAACTAGGGAACATCATCAGGTCTAGAAGGGAATAGGGGTGTGCTCTCCTTTTATATAAAGCGGCTGCAGTAAACACCAGCCTAATCCAAGACGAAAACAACACTCCCATCACAACACAACGCAACAACCACCCAAATACCCAACAACCCCTGGACCAAGGAAAGAATATCCTGCTCATGGCCAGTTGAAACCTTTTGGGTTGATCTGGTTAACTCGTCTCCCTCCCTAGTCCTTGAATTTCAGCCCAAACGGGTCAATGATTTTCCCAGGATGAAAGCAAGATAAAATCAACCTTCATTTGATAGATCCATGCAATTTCGGTGATGGGAAGGTGGCTACTTACCCCCCAAAGGGAGTTCCAGAAGATCCGTGTGTTTGGATAAAGTCTTCCCGCCCGATTTGGGATTGGTGAAAGTGGAATGTCTCTGCAATTGAGAAAGAGCAGAATCAAATTAGGGGACTGGAGGCTGAAACATACGAAGAACGGTTGCAGGAATTGAGTATGTCTAGTTTAATGAAGAGAAGGACTAAGAGAGACATGATAGCAGACTTCCAGTATCTCAGGGGCTGCCCCAAAGAAGAGGCAGTCAAGCTATTCTCCAAAGCACCTGAGGGCAGGACAAGAAGCAACGGGTGGAAACTCATCAAGGAGAGAAGCAACTTAGAACTAAGGAAAAATTTCCTGACAGTGAGAACAATTAATCAGTGGAACAACTTGCCACTAGAAGTTGTGGATGCTTCAACAAGTTTTTAAGAAGAGACTGGATAACCATTTGTCTGAAGTGGTGAGCAGGGGGTTGGACTAGAAGACCTCCAAGGTCCCTCTGCTATGCTATGCTATGCTATGCTATGCTATGCTATGCTATGCTATGCTATGCTATGCTATGCTATGGAAGGAAGGAAGGAAGGAAGGAAGGAAGGAAGGAAGGAAGGAAGGAAAAGGGACTGCAAGGGCAGGACAAGAAGCAAGCAGGAACTAAGGAGAAATTTCCTGACACTTAGAACAATTAATCAATGGAACAACTTGATGATTGCTATGATTGCAAACCTATAGCATGTGTGCCAGATGTGGCACGCAGCACCCTTTGATAGCACGAGCCGTCGCCCCAGTTCAGCTCCGCTGTGCATGAGCTTGTGCGTCCCGCCAGCGAGCTGTCCTTCGGGTCTCTGCCGTGCATGCACTGGGGGGGCAGGGCACATGTGGGGAGCTATGTATGCATGCATGGGGGGGACATTTGTGCGTGGGGCGCACGCACGGGGTGGGGCACATGCAGGGGGCCGCACACACGTTGCATTTTGGGGGGTCGGGTGCGCACGCATTCACGCCTGCACACACACGCTTCGGGCACTCGGTCCAGAAAAGGTTAGCCATCACGGGTATAGGGTTTCCTCCCTAAGCAGAGGGTTGGACTAGAAGACCTCCAAGGTCCCTTCCAACTCTGTTATTAAAACAAGAAAAAAAGCATGCCGGCTGGGGAATTCTGGAAGTGGAATTCCACCCCTCTTAAAGCAAAGAGCCTTGGTGGCACAGCAGACTAAAGTGCTGTTAAGTAACACCAGCTGCCTGCAATTACTGCGAGTTCGAATCTCGCCAGGCTCAAGGTGGACTCAGCCTTCCGTCCTTCCGAGGTGGGTAAAATGAGGACCCGGATTGTGGGGGGCAATAAGCTGACTTTGTATTAAAAAAAAGAACACCGCTTGGGGGGCCCCGAAAGCCCTACTAAGCAGGTATATACAAAAGTATGAAGGTTATTGCTTAACGCATTGTAAGCCGCCCTGAGTCTCCGGAGAAAAGGCGTCATATAAATCGAACCAATAAAAATAATAAATAAATAAATGGCTGGCTGGGGAATTCTGGGGATGGACGTCCGCCCCTCTTAAAAGATGCGGAGATTCAGAAATGCGGCTGCAAACAGAAAATCTCCCCCTGCACATCTGGAGGTTCTGGAAGGCCAGAGAAGCTCTTTGGGGTACCTGGATGGGCGACACAGCAGCTGCAGGAGCCGTCCGGGTGGGGATGTTGCTGAGGGGACTCCGGCAGACCTTGTGGATGGGCACGCTTTGCCCGGTGCCTCCTGCAGGAGAAACAACAGAAATAACACGAGTCGGAAGGCACTTTGGAGGTCATCTAGTCCAACCCCCTGCACAAGCAGGAGATCCTATACCATTCCAGACAAACGGCTGTCCAATCTCTTCTTAAAAAATCTCCAGTGATGGAGTAGAGAGTCATATACAGGTAGCCCTCGATGTACGACCACAATGTTGAGCCCAAAATTTCTGTTTGCTAAGTGAAACGTTTGCTAAGTGAGTTTTGCCCCATTTTATGACCTTTCTTGACATAGTTGTTAAGTGAATCAATGAAGTTGTTAAGTGAGTTATATGGTTGTTAAGTGAATCTGGCTTCCACATTGACTTTGCTTGTCAGGAGGTTTCAAAACGTCCCACAGGGAGACGGCGACCGTCATAAATATAAGTTAGTTGCCAAGGGTCTGAATTTTGATCATGTGACCCCAGGGAGGCTACAACGGTTGTAGGCTTGGGGCTAATTGGCCACTCCCTTAGCCTATTTAAGGAGGAATGCCAACTGAAGCAATTTGCAGGGAACAACTTTAGTTCATTCTCCTTCGCGTCTGGATTCTCTGCAAATTGCTTCTGGGCTTTCTGCCAACCATAGTAAGATTGTGATGACTTTATCTTTGGATTCTTGTAGGCTGTTAAGAAAGTTTATTAACAGCCTTTGTTTGGAAAAGACTAAGTTATTTTAGTAAATTTAAGTTTTGTACAAACTTTGTGTTTGCTGTGTTCTTTGGGATCCGTAGCTGGGGCAGAACAGTATTTATCATGCAGTCAAAGGAGGAAGCCGTGAGGGTCCACTCACCTGAGCACCCCAAATCAAAAGACTTGATCAGCGATTTGACGGTGGCCAAGGACTCCGGGGGGGTTGGCGAAAGACGACTGACTGCGACCCCCGGCCAATGATTGCTAGCTTCCGTCTCCGTACCGTTGATGGAGTCCGGTGCCAACCTGAGGGAGAAAAACATCCAAAATTTAAGGGAGGGTCCAGATTTGGGTGGGTGGGTAGGAAGCACCCTTCCAAAACGCAGATCAAATGGCCTTCCCTCCCCTCCCCTTTTTCTCGCGCCAATTCTGCAGAATTCTCGAAAAATCTGTTTTTATTTTTTAAATCTATTTTGTCCTAGAGAAGACCTCCCGGATGCCCTGTGAATTTTCCTGGATTTCAATAATTTCCCAGGCTGGGATGGGAATACAGGCGGTCCTCGAGTTACGACCGTTCGTTGAGTGACCGTTCGAAGTTACAACGGGGTTGAAAATAAAGTGACTTACGACCGTTTTTCACACTTAACGACCATTGCAGCATCTGTGATCAACGTTCGCACGCTTGGCAACGGGTTCCTATTTATGACGGTCGCAGATTTCCCTGTGGTCACGTGATTTACATTCAGATGCTCGATTCATACTTATGACGGTAACAGGGTCCCTTGATCCCGTTTTGCGGCCTTCTGACAAGCAAAAAGTCCACGGGGAAGCCAGATTCGCTCCACAACCGTGTGAGTAACACAATTGCCGTGATTTATTTAACAACTGCTGCTAGAAACATCGTAAAACGGGGCAAAACTGACTTAAAACTATTGTCTCGATTAGCAATGGAAATTTGGGTCGTAAGTCGAGGACTGTCTTCCGTCTAGACATTGACAAACGACAGTGGCATTTTAATGATTGATTTCTCTCTGAAAATCAAGCGCGAATACCCCCGGGCAATCACACGCCCTGCTCTTTTGGTTGCGTGTCAAGTTTTAATGGCCCTGTGAATTGCGTCTACTTTGGCGCAGGATTCGATCTCTAAACCGCCAGTTAAGACTCCGATCGCAGGGAAAACAACCAACCAACCAGGGCCTTTGTTGTAACCTGAGTCTTCCCCAGTGCAGAGAACAACGAAAACAGATTTTTCAAAGGAATCTCTCCATCGTACCAACCTTTTTTTGGGGAAGGGGAGCGTTTTGGAGCAGCCCCTCCGAGCCACGGGGGAGGGGGGGTGTTCCAGGTCACAAATTTGAGCACTCCTACATATCCTTGCAATTTGGGACTAATTCCTTGAAATTGTTCGGATGAACAGCCCATCACACTCAAGGTTTGCAAAAATAATGTGAATTTGAGAAAAGCCAGTTTGGATCTAGAGATTATGGCACCTTGCTGGAAACTGGGAGACAGTGCGTTCTAGTTCTGCCTTTGCGATGAAAAGCGGCTGTGTGACTTTGGGTCAATCACCAGGAGATTTTGAGTTCTAGTTCCCCCATAGCCATGAAAAGCCGACTGGGAGATTTTCGGTCAATCACCAGGAGACGGTGAGTTCTAGTGCTGCCTGAACCAAGAAAGACATCTGGGTGACTTTAAATCAATCACAGGAGCTGGTGAGTTCTAGTTCTGGCTTAGCTGTGAAAGACAGCTAGGTGACTTTTGGGCCAATCACAAGGAGGCAGTGAATTATAGTCCTACTTTAGGCATGAAAGCCAATTGGGTGACTTTGGGCCAATCACCAGGAGACAGGGAGTTCTAGTCCCACCTTACGTCATAAAAGCTGGCTGGGTGTCTTTGTGCCAGTCCCACCTTACAGGGTTGTTGTTGTGGGGGGGAAAATAGGAGGAGGAACAAAGATGGGGGTACGTTCGCCACCTTATTTGTAAAAAAACAATAAAAGGCAGGATACAAAACAAAGGAATAAATAACTCCATAAACAGCGTTTTTGATAAGGAAGCCACGGCAAAAAGGAAGCCAAGGGAGGGTTGGATTTATTTTATTGCAAAAGTTAACGAGGTCACACATTTATTTATTTTATTTATTTTTTTCAAGATCATGCAGATTTTTTCCCTGAAAGCAGGAATGTGGAAGAAAGGTCATTTCCGACAAAAGACGCCGCCAGGCGGGGATGGAGAAGGGAGGTAAGTTCCTCCTTCTCCAACCTACCCAGCCGCAAACCACCCGTTAAAAAAAAAAATGTAAGTCACGACGACGTCGCAGGCAGCAAATTGCAAACACAGGAGCGCGACGGGAATAGATGCACGAAAGCTCGGCTTGGAATTGGAAAACACAAAACGCCGGGGGGGAACCGCGTTTGCATGGGGGGAGAGAAGGGGCACCAGCGGGTCTCCCCGGGCCCCAACTTCGAGAAGGCTCTGCTCCCCGCAACGTTCCTTCTCGCCCTTCCAGGAAGTGGGGGGAAAAAAAACCAGTTAAAGTGGCATTAAGAGAGCGGTAACTCCCACCTTTGGGGATGATGGAAAAGAGACCCTATGGAAGAGAATATTTATGTAGCTCAGGGTTGAACTGCGGGGGTCCTTGATGCTCTCTGAACTGGGTGGTTTTCTTGCAGACGTTTCATGACCCAGCTAGGGAACATCATCAGTGTTAGAAGGGGGTGGGGTGGTAGTTTGTGAAGAGGAGAAGGAGGAATAGGACTGTGGAGTCCTTGGTGTTCTCTGCGCGGGGCGGTTTTCTTAACAGACGTTTCGTGACCTAACTAGGTAGCATCATCAATGGTGAGGGGAGGGGGTTGGTTTGTGCAGAGGAGAGAAAGAGGGGTGGAGAAGTAGCAGGAGGAGGAGGACTGTGGGGTGCTTGGTGCTCTCCGAGCTTGGTTGTTTTCTTGCAGACGTTTCATGACCCAACTAGGTAATATCATCAGTGCTGGAACGGAGGGGTGTTTGCGGAGAGGAAGAGCAGGAGGAAGAGGAGTAGAAAGAGGAAGAGGACTGTGGGGAGGTGGAGGCAGTGTAAGAGGAGGAGGAGGAGGAAAGAGAAGAAGAAGAAGAAGAAGAAGAAGAAGAAGAAGAAGAAGAAGAAGAAGAAGAAGAAGAAGAAGAAGAAGAGGAGGAGGAGGAGGAAGAGGAGGAGGACGAGGAGGACGAGGAGGAGGACGAGGAGGAGGAGGAGGAGGAGGAAAAAAGGAGGAGGAGGTAGTAGAGGAGGAAGGCAACTTTGGGGTCCCTGGTGCTCTCTGAGCTTGGTTGTTTTCTTGCAGACATTTTGTGACCCAACTAGGTCACATCATCAGTGCTAGAAGGAAAAGGGGTTTGCAAAGGAGGAGGAGGAATGTGAGATCCTGGCTGCTGTGTGCTTTTTCTTGTAGACATTTCACGACCCAACTACGTAATAACATCATCATTGCTGGGAGGGAGGGGTGGCTTGCTTTACTGTCCTAAAAATGCTCTGGGTAATTCTCCATGTGCAAGGAAAGCATCAAATGCAGAGAGTAGCAAGGACCCCACAATGAGGCCCTGTTTAGCCAGCGCCAACAACCTGGAGGTCCAGGGCCTGGATCTTTTGCAAGGGGTTGCACGGGAAGAAAAGCTGCATTATTTTCGGGAAGAAACGTGACATGCCACCTGGCAGCTGGGGGGGGGGGAGGGGACACGGGGACGCCAAATTCAGCCTGCGCGGCAGAGGAAGTGCCACCCATGCAAGGAGAACAGGCAGGAAAAGCAGCCCCTCTGAATGGGCTTTCCTTCCTCCGTTCACCCTCCTATCCCCGAGCCCATCTTCCTCTCTCCCCCCCACAAACACACACCCCCTTTGTCTCCCAGCTGCAAGACTCCGGAGAGGCTATTAATAGGTGGCAAAGCCTCAAGGGCTTCCGAGTTCCCTTTGAGGACATCCAGTCCCGAGCTGGGCTCGCTCAAAGGGTTGTCGGTGGGGGCGGGGGGGGCAGAGATATGGGACCCTCGCCCTGCCACGCACGTCCCCTCCTCTTTTCCGGGCCAGGTTTTTCTGTCTTGGAGCCCAGCGGTGGGCAGGAGGCAGCTGGCATGCCCAGCTTTCGTGAACGATCCGTGCCAATGGGATGATTCGCTCGACGCGTCTCGAATTTGGGTTCCCACGCGCCCTTCCGGCTGCACGGGACGAGAGGAAGGGGGAGAGGACGTCGCACTCAAAGGAGAGGTGGAATTTTAGGGTTCAGAAACGGCTAACTTGGGGTGGCGATGCTTCCAAGAAAAAGGGGCTTTTCGGACCCCAGTAGGAGCGTGGTCTGCAGGAGGGGCCTTCAAGAGGTCATCTAATTCAACCCCCTGCTCCAGGCATGTGCCGACTTGCAACCAAGCGTTTAATGACCGTAAAAGTTACAACGGCACCGAAAAAAGTGACTCGGGGCTATTTTGATGTCCGTTGCAACCGTCAGCCAATGAGACAAGTGCTTCTCAACCTGAAATCAATTTAAAAACGTACTTGGGAAGCTGGACGGCGGTAAACCGGACCGTTTAGATCAGAGGTCCCCCCAATCTGGTAGCGGTTCACGGCTCGTCGGGAACCGGGCTGCACAAGCCGCAGACGGGTGCGCGAAGCTCCGTTGGCGCGAGCCCAGGATTAGCTTGTGCGCTCCAAAACCAGGCCCTCCCCTCTCCGTCCTTTGCCCGCCGCTGCCAATCCGTGGAGCCATAGAGCAGAGGTGTCAAACTCTAGGCCTGTGGACCAGATCTGGCCCACGGGGATGGCCTGGAAATGGCAAAGGACTGGCCCATTGTGCTTCTGGCAGCCAAAATAGGGAGCCCCTCCCTGCACCCTGTTTGGGCCGGCAACCTGCTGCAGGAGGCCATCCAGGCCAAAAACAAAGCACTGGGGGGGGGGCTCGCACAGTCCTCTCGTGCCCCGTTTTGGTTGGCAAAGAACTGCAGGAGACCGTCCAGGCCGAAAACAGGGCATGGGGGGGGGCTCACATGCCCACCACACTCTCTTTTGGCCAGCAAAGTGCTGCAGGAGGCCGTCCAGGCCGAAAACAGGGTGCAGGCGGGCCGGCAGGGTGCTACAGGAGGCGTCCGTCCTGTCTCCCTCCCTCCAGGCGGCCCGCGAAGCAGAACTACAATACTGATCTGTCCCTCGAAGAAATCCAGTTTGACACCTCTGCCATAGAGGTTGGGGACCGCTGATCTAGATGTAGAAGGGGGCCAGATCTGAGCTGCAATACTGGAGTTGGCCAGCAGAGAGCAGGGAGCGTTCGTTGCATCTTTTGCTGCCCTCCGGTGGTCATGTTCAGTGTGGCACTCCCGATTTGGTTACCTCTCTTCCAAAGGGAGGTTCTTTTCGGATCCTTCAGAAGGTTCCCCCCCTGAAGCTTCAGAGCCCCAATATCACACTGTAGACCAGGGTCCCCTCCATCTTGGCAACCTTTAGAGGTGGGGAATGCTGGGAGTTGAAGTCCAGACCTCTTAAAAGCTGCCAAATCGAAGGAAGTCTATTCTAAGCCAAGACTCGTGGGAGAAAAATACGCGCACTAGAATAATCAAAATTAAAGCCACAAAAAAAAAAAAAAATGTTTCCGCAGAACCCTGAAGGGGTCACTGACCCCTCCAAGCGGCTACTCCTAACCCCAGACTCCCCCCCCATCCACTCCCCCTCCCCAATTCTTCCTCCTTTCAATCTGCCTGCAGATTTCAGATAATTATCTCATTCCTTGGAAGATATTCTAGCAAGAGCAAAAGTTTAAAATCCCGACTGTCTCCTAGTAGAAGACCTTCACGGAGGAGGCCAACACCGCTAGGCAAGCAGAACCTCCCCTGCAAAAAAGTCACAGATACCCCCCCGAAATGACCAGCATTGGCTCAGCTGCAACCGGAAACCAGTTTCCTGAATTCCGTAAAACACCCGGTTCCGAGAAAACCTTCGGAATCCCCACTAAAATAAAATCAGAAAAAAAAAAAATCTGCAGTTTCTCTGAGTTTTTTAATCTTCTCTTGAAGCCCAGATGCTTCTTGCTCAAAAATCAAAATTTCTCCTCCGGCAGAAGACTTGGTGGTGTTTTTAACGCAGCCAAATATTCCTCCTGGGCTGAATTAATTCACCAGGATCTGAGATCTACAAAAAGAAAGAAAGAAAGAAAGAAAGAAAGAAAGAAAGAAAGAAAGAAAGAAAGAAAGAAAGAAAGAAAGAAAGAAAGAAAGAAAGAAAGAAAGAAAGAAAGAAAGAAAGAAAGAAAGAAAGAAAGAAAGAAAGAAAGGTGAATTTAATCAATGGGGCAAACCAGGACAAAGTGTTGTATTTTTTTGATGCATGTCGTAAAGTGAATCATATCCCCCCTGCCTTAGGAAGGGACCTCGGATACAGGTAGTCCTTGACTTACAACAGTTATGTATTTATTTATTCATTTATTTATTTAGTCATGTTTATGTAGTGTCTGTTGGAAGGGGTGACCCTTTGAGAGCTGTAAAGCAACGAAATTTCATTTTAATGTTAGTGTACTTTCAAAGTGACAATAAAGCTGTTCTGTTCTGTTCTGTTCTTAATTCTATTCTATTCTATTGAGAGGTGGGATTCGCATACTGTAGCAACCGGTTTGCCCAGCACGGGAAATGTGAGCGTGGACGTCCATGCGTGCGGTGTCACAAAACACGGCAATTGTTCGCACGCACAGTTCGCACACGCGTGCAATGTCAAACAACATGGCAATTTGCGGGTGCACGTGCTGTCTGTGCAGGCATGTGGCATAAAAAACGTAGCGATATGGGACAGGATTCCGCTCGGATAGATGGGCGGGCCACCGCAGGTTGTCACTACTGATTCGCCCGAACCGGCTGAATACCACCACCTCTGATTCTATTCTCATGTTCTGTTCTCTTCTGTTCCGTTTTGTTCTGTTCTGTTCTATCCTAAATTCTATCCTATCCTTCCCATCTATCGGTGAAACGTCTGAGGTGGCTCGGGAGTTCATGGCTTCCATGACGGCCATGGACCTTACTCAGTTAATTCATGACTCCACTCACACGGGGGGACACACTCTGGACTTAGTTTTTGTCTCTGGTCAGTGGTTGAGTGGTCTTGATATAGGGGATATAGCCATCGAACCCTTGTCATGGTCTGACCACTCGCTCCTTCGACTGGACTTTCTGACCGCTGCACCCCGCTGCAGGGAGGCGGGACCGACCAGGTGGTTCCGCCCCAGGCGCCTGATGGACCCGGATAGGTTCCAGATGGAGCTTGGGCCATTTCCTGAGACTCTGGCTCATGACTCGGCGGAAGACCTGGTGGCCGCCTGGGATAGTGCGGCTGCCGGGGCCTTGGACCGAGTCGTGCCTTTGCGGCCTCTGACCCGGCACCGAACTCACCTAGCTCCTTGGTTCTCCGAGGAGCTTAGGGAGATGAAGCGCTGGAAAAGACGCCTGGAGAGTAGTTGGAGGACCAGCCGCTCCGAATCTGACCGAACACTGGTGAGGTCTCATATTAAGACCTACCTAGTGGCGATAAAAGCGTCGAAAACGAGTTATTTTGCCGCTCTTATCGCGTCATCAGATAATCGCCCAGCCGCCCTGTTTAGGGTGACCCGCTCCCTCCTTCATCTGGAGGTGCGGGATGATCCCTTGCAGGGTCGTGCTGAGGATTTTGTGCAGTATCTGTATGACAAAATCGCTCAGATTCGGGAAGGGCTGGCCTCTGACTGGGTATGTCCGGACGGGACGACTGAGGCAGGTCTTGAGAGTGTTACCTGGGGGGAGTTCGATCCTGTAGCTCCCGAGGACATGGACAGGGTCCTGGGACGGCTGAATGCGACCACATGTTTATTGGACCCGTGTCCCTCCTGGTTGGTACTGGCTTCCCGGGAGGTGACACGAGGCTGGCTCCAGAAGATTGTTAACGCTTCTTTGAGTGAGGGGATCCTGCCGATCGCTTTGAAAGAAGCGGTTGTGAGGCCCCTCCTCAAGAAGCCCTCTCTGGATCCGGCTGTTTTGGCTAACTATCGTCCAGTCTCCAACCTTCGCTTCATTGCGAAGGTTGTTGAGAGTGTGGTGGCGCAACAGCTTCCCCGGTATCTCTGGAGGGCCCGGGACAGGGGTTGTTCCTCTATCCTGGTCCTGTTAGACCTCTCAGCGGCTTTTGATACCATCGACCATGGTATCATGTTGCACCGGTTGGCGGGGTTGGGGGTGGGAGGCACCGTGCTGCGGTGGTTCTCCTCCTACCTCTCTGACCGGTCGCAATCTGTGTTGACAGGGGGGCAACGGTCGACCCCGAGGCACCTTGCTTGTGGGGTGCCACAAGGGTCGGTCCTTTCGCCCCTTCTGTTCAACATTTATGTAAAGCCGCTGGGTGAGATCATCCGTGGTTTTGGGGTGGAATTCCATCAGTACGCTGATGACACCCAGCTGTACATCTCCACCCCAGACCACCCCAATGATGCCCTTGAAGTGATGTCCCAGTGTCTGGAGGCCGTGCGGGCCTGGATGGGGAGAAACAGGCTCCGACTCAACCCCTCCAAGACCGAGTGGCTGTGGCTTCCGGCGTCCCGATATAGCCAGCTGATGCCATCGCTGGCTATTGGGGGTGAATCACTCGCCCCCACGGAGAGGGCTCGTAACTTGGGCGTCCTCCTGGATGCACGGCTGTCTTTGGAAGATCATTTGGCAGCCGTGGCCAGGGGGGCTTTTTATCAGGTTCGCCTGATACGCCAGTTACGCCCCTTTCTAGATCGGGACTCCCTACGCACAGTCACTCAAGCACTCGTCACTTCCCGCCTGGACTACTGTAACGCTCTCTACATGGGGCTCCCCCTGGGGTGCACCCGGAGACTTCAGCTGGTCCAGAACGCGGCCGCGCGGGGGATTATGGGGGTGACGAGGCGCTCCCATGTGACACCTCTCCTGCGCGAGCTGCACTGGCTTCCGGTGGTCTTCCGGGTGCGCTTCAAGGTGTTGGTGACCACCTTTAAAGCGCTCCATGGCTTAGGGCCGGGGTATCTACGAGACCGCCTTCTGCCACCAATAGCCTCCCACCGGCCAGTACGCTCGCACAGAGTGGGCCTCCTCAGGGTGCCGTCCGCCAGACAATGTCGGCTGGCGACCCCCAGGGGGAGAGCCTTCTCTGTGGTGGCGCCCACCCTTTGGAACAACCTCCCCCCAGAGTTACGTACAATAACAGACCTCCGGATTTTTCGTCGGGCCCTGAAAACCCATTTATTCCAACTAGCTGGGCTGGCTTGAGTCAAACTTTTAAACTATTTTAAATTGGAACTGTTTTTAATTATGGCCAAATTATTTAATTATTTTAATCAGTTCTTTTTTTAATCTTTCTATGTCTGGATTTTACTTTGGCTGTGCACCGCCCTGAGTCCTATATTGGAGAAGGGCGGTATAGAAATTAAAACAAATAAAAAAATAAATAAATAAATAAATGTTCTGCTCTGTTCTATTCTGTTCTAATTCTATTTTATTCTATTCTAATTCTTATTCTATTCTTTCTATTCTATTAATTCTATTCTATTCTATTCAATTATATTCTCTATTCTATTCTATTCTATTCCATTCCTTTCCATTCCATTCTTCATTCCAATATTCCATTCTATTCTATTCTTTTCCATTCCATTCCATTCTTCATTCCAATATTCAATTCAATTCAATTCAATTCTATTCTATTCTATTCCATTCCATTCCTTTCCATTCTTCATTCCAATATTCTATTCTATTCTATTCTATTCTATTCTATTCTATTCTATTCTATTCTTTTCCATTCCATTCTTCATTCCAATATTCTATTCTATTCTATTCTATTCTATTCTTTTCCATTCCATTCTTTTCCATTCCATTCTTCATTCCAATATTCTATTCTATTCTATTCTGTTCTGTTCTATTCTATTCTTTTCCATTCCATTCCATTCCATTCCATTCCATTCTTCATTCCAATATTCTATTCAATTCCATTCTATTCTATTCTATTCCATTCCTTTCCATTCCATTCTTCATTCCAATATTCCATTCTATTCTATTCTTTTCCATTCCATTCCATTCTTTATTCCAATATTCCATTCTATTCTATTCTTTTCCATTCCATTCCATTCTTCATTCCAATATTCAATTCTATTCTATTCTATTCTATTCTATTCTATTCTATTCTATTCTATTCTTTTCCATTCCATTTTTTATTCCAATATTCCATTCTATTCCATTCTATTCCTTTCCATTCCATTCCATTCTTCATTCCAATATTCTATTCTATTCTATTCTATTCTATTCTATTCTATTCCATTCTTCATTCCACTATTCTATTCTATTCTATTCTATTCTATTCTACTCTACTCTACTCTGCTCTACTCTTCATTTCAATATTCTATTCTATTCTATTCTATTCCATTCTATTTTGACCCTTTGAGATGCAACAAAATTTCATTTTAATGTATGCCGATTAGTGGACGTTCAAAGTAACAATAAAGTGATTCTAAGTCTAAGTCTAAGGTCTAAGTTCATTTAGTGACCGTTCAATGTTACAACGGCACTGGAAAAAAAAGGACCACTTTTTCACGCTTATGATCGTTGCAGCACCCCTGTGGTCACGTAATCAAAAATTCAGATCCTTGGTAAGTGGTTCAAATTTATGACAAGTTTCAGCATCGCCACTGCTAAGAATTCTGGGAATGAAAGTCCGTGCAGAAGCCAGATTCACTTAACAACCGTGCGAGTAACTTAAAAACCGGGGTGATTCACTTAACAATGGCGGCAAGAAAGGCCGTAAAATGGGACCAAACTTAGTTCTGTCTCGCTTTGCAATGGAAATTTTGGGCTCCTAAATTGGTCATAAGTTGAGGTCATAGGTTCCATAATTAGCAATGGAAATTTTGTGGTCATAAATTGAGGACTATCTATATACCACATCCCGCCCCTATGATCAGCAAGGCAAATTTTGTGGTCATAAGTTGAGGACTACCTATATACCAGGTCCCGCCCCTGTGATTAGCAATGGAAATTTTGAGGTCATAAGTTGAGGACTGCCTATATACCACATCCCGCCCCTGTGATTAGCAATGGAAATTTTGTGGTCATAAGTTGAGGACTGCCTATATACCACATCCCGCCCCTATGATTAGCAATGGAAATTTTGTGGTCATAAGTTGAGGACTACCTATATACCACGTCCCGCCCCTATGATTAGCAAGGCAAATTTTGTAGTCATAAATTGAGGACTGCCCATATACCACATCCCGCCTCTATGATTAGCAAGGCAAATTTTGTGGTCATAAGTTGAGGACTGCCTATATACTACGTCCCGCCCCTCGGCCATTCCTCCCTCTCCGTGTGCGTCCTTACCGGAAAGTCGGGCCCAGCCGCCCAGGGCCACGTCGAAGCCCTACAGAGTGGCTAAACCCTTGCAAGGGGGGGCTCGGTTAAATCAGTGCCCCCTTCATGGAGGGCTTAGGCTCCTTAGAGGTCTGCAAGCGACACACACAGGCAACGGATGGGGAAAAAAGGAAGCAGAGCAGCGGACGAGACGGACGGAGGCAACACAAACACGACAACTTGAACTCTAGAAGAGAGAAAGGGAGGTTACCCATCGTGGGAAAAAAGGGACGTGGCGGCTTTCGGGTTGGGGGGGGAAATCTGTCGGCTGAGGGATGGAGGAGGAGGAAGAGGAGGGCGATTAGTCGGGCACAGGGGAGGCGGCTCTGTTATCGGGCTCCGAGCGGGCCCGCTGGACCATCTCTTACCTTCGATTTGGACGATCTTCGGAAACGGGGCCCCCAGATCCGGCTCGCCGACTGCTCCGGGAACGGAAGCCAATTTGCGCATTGATGTTTGCAGGGAGCGCAAGGGAGGGAAAGAGGAGGAATTGGGAAGGGGGCACCGGATTGGAATTGGCACGGGGATAGAGAGGGAGGTCCTTTGGAGTGGTGCGGTGGCCTAGAGGCGGAGCTCTCACCTCGCAATCAGGAGGCTGTGAGTTCGATCCTAGGTAGAGGCAGGTAATTCTCTCTCTGGGCACAATGAGAATGTATCTGCTGAACAAAACTCCTCATTGGTAACAGGGAAGGGCATCCGGCCATGAAAACACTCTGCTAGCTCCATTCAGTTGCCCAGACTCCATCCCGCAAGGGATTATAGGGCCGTTAAACGATGATGATGACAGAGAGGGAGGTCCGAAAAAACTCGGGACAGAGAAATGTTGTGTGTGAATGCGCCGGCCCGAGCCGTTTTTGTCAATGGAGGCTGCTTCCTTGCGGCGGATGTGGTACCCTGATGCCAACTCCTGTGATCGCTGAGAAACTGGGGAGTCTTATTTTAATGAAAACAGACTTC
The DNA here is from genome assembly GCA_022577455.1 of Arizona elegans. Taxonomy (NCBI): domain Eukaryota; kingdom Metazoa; phylum Chordata; class Lepidosauria; order Squamata; family Colubridae; genus Arizona; species Arizona elegans. The sequence continues at coordinate 17,796,625 of JAKOOJ010000017.1, forward strand.
ATCGCTGGAGGCTTTCAAGAAGAGATTGGACTGCCATTTGTCAGATATGGTGTAGGATCTCCTGCTTGGGCGGAGGGTTGGACTAGATGACCTACAAGGTCCCTGTTCTGTCCCCGTCCCACACACGCACACAAACAGACAGCCGGGGGTTAAATAAACTGGCAGACAACCAATTCTTCCGATAAGACGCTTGGCAGAAACCCAATAGCTGCTTGCCAAGAACTTTTACTCAATAAACAAAATACCCACAGGTCAAGAATTGTCCAGTTTGTAAAATAAATCCAAGGCCGATAATGTTGTTTCCAAAGATGCAATGGGACTCGATAGTAGTTAGTTTTGTCCGTCACAGAATCTGAATGGCCACCTCACCCCCTTTTATACCCTGTGGGGTGTGGTCCAGTGATTCAGCCTAATCTCGGGCACGCCTTTTCTTCTGTTGCGCGCGCTTATCTCTGCAACGCTGACGTGGATCCAGCCAAGACTCATCACCCTCATCACTGTCCACCTGTGGCTGCGTGGACGTGCTTGGCCCTGGCCCTATCTCTTGCCCTTCGGCAGACACCGAAGGCATTGCCAGAGAGGAGGGTCCTGGAGAGGGAGGCCTTGCCAACTCCTCTCCTTCACTCTTGGAGTCCTCTCCTGCCAATAACACAGGCTCTGGTAACGGAGCCACAAAAGTCCCTTCCAACTCTGTTAATCTGAAAAGGACGACAGGTGACATGATAGCAGTGTTTGAGTATTTGAGGGGCTGTCTCAAAGAAGAGGGGGAGGGGTCAACTTATTTTTTCAAAGCACCAGAAGACAGGACAAGAAGCAACGGATGGAAACTAACCAAGGAGAGAAGCAACCTGGAATTAAGGAGAGATTTCCTTACGATTAACCAGTGGAACAGCTTGCCACCAGAAGTTGTGGGTGCTTCATCACTGGAGGTTTTCAAGAAGCGACTGGACAGTCACTTGTCTGGAATGGTAGAGGGTCTCCTGCTTGAGCAAGGGGGTGGACTAGAAGACTTCCAAGGTCCCTTCCAACGCTGTTAGAATCTCTGATGCCGCTTTGTGGGTGAACAAAATAAATTTATTTCTTTTGCAGATTTAAAAAAAAACAAAAAAAAACAGAGACTTTCCCTTCCAATTCTGTTATTCTGTTTAATTGTGGCTGCTTCATCACTGGAGGTTTTTAAGAAGAGATTGGACAGCCATTTTTACGAAAAGGGGGCTGGACTAGACGACCTCCAAGGTCCCTTCCAGCTCCATTCTGATTGAAGAAGACCATCGTCCTCCGCAGATAACAGAAGGGCTGAGATCTTTTGCATCATTACTTAGGAATATATACGCGTTTTTTTTTTCTCCTTTCTGAAATGTAGAAATATGAACGCGTTTAGTACTTCCATAATTTTCTGGAGGAAATTATTCCAAGTACAGACTTTTAAGAATAAAACACTGCAGTGAGCCTTGGTTGCAGGAACTCCTCGAGTTAAAACTGTTCGTTTAACAGCCGTTTCAGTTACAACGGCACTGAAAAAAGTGACTTTATAAACCAGCAAAGACGTCGGAAAAGGGGATCACGGGACACTGTAACCGTCGCAAATATGAACCGAGCCTCTGAATTTTGATCACGTGTCCCTGGGGATGCTGCAACGGTCGTAAGTCACTTTTTTCAGTGCTGTTCTTAACTCTGAATGGTCACTAAGCGAACTGTTCTTAGCAGAGGACTGCCTGTATGCCGATCCCAAAGAAAATGTTCTGCGGAGTTGCAGGCAGGTCCCTCTTTACTGAAGTCACGGGACGAGCGTCCGACTGTTTAAAAACGAAACCGAACTCAGCATCTCCAGTCACAGGTCTTTTGAGGCGACCCCCCGCTTCCCTGATAACGACCACAATTCCACGAGATTAAATCAACCAAAACGACACGAAAGCGGGACAAGACGCCAAGGCGAGGAAAACTGAGCAGACAGACGGAGGCAGGTCGGTCAAGCGAGGCTCCTAAACAGAAGAGGCTCCGTCCTCGGAGACAGACGGATCGGATGGTCACTTCCTCCCTTCCTTTGGGAAGGCGATTTTCTTTCCATCCGTCCCTCAAGCCAAACTTCTATCCCTCCATTTATCTGTCCATCTCTTCATCTGTCTGTTCACCCATCCCTCTATCCCTTCATGAATCTGTCAAAGACTCCCTCCTTCCCTCCCTCCAACCATCCATCCATCCTTTTATATATCCAAGCCTCCATCCCTCCATCTGTCTGTCTGTCCGTCCGTCCATCCATCCATCTCTCCACCCCTCCAACTGTCCATTCATTCATCCCTCTATCCCTCCAACCATCCATCCATCCTTTTATATGTCCAAGCCTCCATCCCTCCATCTATCTGTCTGTCCATCTGTCCATCCATCTCTCCACCCCTCCAACTGTCCATTCATCCATCCTTCTATCCCTCCAACTCTCCATCCATCCTTTTATATGTCCAAGCCTCCATCCCTTCATCTGTCCGTCCGTCCATCCGTCCATCCATCTCTCCACCCCTCCAACTGTCCATTCATCCATCCTTCTATCCCTCCAACTCTCCATCCATCCTTTTATATGTCCAAGCCTCCATCTCTCCATCTGTCTGTCCGTCCATCCGTCCATCCATCCATCTCTCCACCCCTCCAATTATTCATTCATCCATTCATCTGTCCCTCTATCACTCTATCTCTCTATCCGTCCATCCCTCCAACTGTCCATCCATCCTTTTATCTGTCCAAGTCTCCATCCCTTCATCTGTCCATCCTTCCATCCCTCCAACTGTTCATTCATCCACCCGTCTGTCCCTTTATCCCTCCATCTCTCCATCCATCCAACCAACCAACCAACCAACCAACCAACCAACCAACCAACCAACCAACCAATTCAAACCCTTTCTTGTCTTCTAGAACAACATTCAACACATCTGCTCCAACTTCTACAAAGGTTCTCTAGATCTTGGAGGCAGAGTCCAGGTCTTCTCCAACCCATCAGCTCCAAAAATTCCTCCACAGCTTTTAATGCCAATCCCTTCCTCCCCCATCATATTGCTGGCTCTCGGGAGCACACGCTCCCCATTAATCGGCGATATAGCAGTTTCCCAATATTTGAGGAAGAGGTGGACAACTTAGCTCCCAAAACACCTGAAGGCAGGAGAAGAAGCAACGGGTGGAAACTCATCAAGGAGAGGAGCAACCTGGAATTAAGGAGAAACTTCCTGACAGGGAGGACAATTAACCAATGGAACAGCTGGCCACCAGAAGTTGTGGGTGCTCTAACAGTTTGGGACCGCTGTTGTAGGGTCTCTTGGTTGGACTAGAAGACCTCCAAAGTCCCAACACTGTCATTCTGATCTTTATAAAACATAAGCGGCTGAGAAAAGGACACCACATTCTGGGTGCATTCTGACCGGTGCTGAACAGAAGGAACTGTCCAGTGGTACCGTTTGGAAGATGGGCATTTAATAAATTTTACAAATAGATAAATGAATGAATGAAAAAATAAATGAGTGAATAAATGAATAAACAAATAAATGAATGAATAAATAAATGAATGAGTAGAATGAATAAACAAATGAATGAATGAGTAAATAAATGAATAAACAAATGAATAAATGAATGAATGAATGAGTAAATAAATGAATAAACAAATGAATAAACAAATGAATGAATAAATAAATAAATGAATAAATGAATAAACAAAAATGAACGAGTAAACAAATGAATAAATGAATGAATGAATGAGTAAATAAATGAATAAATGAAGGAATAAATATGTAAATAAGTGAATGAATGAGTAAATAAATGAATAAACAAATGAATAAATGAATGAATGAGTAAATAAATGAATAAACAAATGAATGAGTAAATAAATAAATGAATAAATGAATGAATGAGTAAATGAATAAATGAAAATGAATGAGTAAACAAATAAATAAATGAATGAATGAATGAGTAAATAAATGAATAAATGAATGAATAAATATGTAAATAAGTGAATAAATGAGTAAATAAATGAATGAATAAACGAATGAATAAGTGAATGAGTAAATAAATGAATGAATAAATAACCACCCAACCACATTTCTGCCCGCTGTGCAGTACAGTACAAACAGTGTGTAACATACACGCTTTTTTTGCACACAAATTACAACAGCGTCTTTGGACAAAGCCTGCGAGAAGAGAGACTGATGCAGAGTTGCTGCCCAACAGTGGGGAGAGGGAAAGGTACCCCCGACCCAGATTTCCCAGGGGGGATGGGGTTGTTAGGACCCCTTCCCCTCCTGCCACCGCCACCCCCAACCCCCCCCCAGCCCCTCACCGGCTGCTTCCTCCTTGGACTTCCTCCAGTTCCTTCTGCAACCGTGCAGTTTTCTCCTCCTCCTCCAGGAGGCGTCGTTTGACGGCCCGCAGCTCTTGCTGCACCTCGCATTTGATGTCGTTGGCCACCACGACGGCGGTCTGCAGATCGGCTTGGAAGCGGTGCCATTCCTCCGTCTCCTCCTAGGGGGCAGAGCGAGGGAGGGATGGAGGGGTCAGGATTGGCTAGCAACCACGGCCAACGGGATACAGGCAGTCCTCGACTTACGACCACAGTGGGCGGGGGCCCACACTTGCGTCGCTAAGCGAGACATTTGATTAATTTCAGCTTTGCCCCATCTTACGACGTTTCCGGCCACCGCTGTTAAGCGAGTCACCATAGTTGTGAAGTGAGTAACCTGGTTGTTAAGTGAATCCGGCTTTCCCGTCGACTTGGCTGGTCAGAAGGTCGCAAAAGGGGATTGTGTGACCCCCCCTCCCCCGGGACACTGCAACCGTCATAAATACGAGTCACCCTCTTTTAGGGGGGAAAAAGTACATCTTATATTCTGAAATGTATGGTAATATTCTTATTTTTTCCCTTTTGGATGCCATTTTTTTAAAACTTCAGTGCAGTATATTATTATTACTACCCTGTTTCCCTGAAAATAAGACATCCCCTGATAATAAGGCCAATCGCGTGCGCTAAAATAAGCCCTCCCCCCAAAAAATAAGCCCTCCCCAAAAATATTTAAACGCAGAGCTGGAAATCAGGTAAGACGGCAAGAGGAGCCCCGTCTTGCTTCACGCGCCCCAAAATAATAAGACCTCCCTGGAAATAAAGCCAAGCACTTATTTTGAAGTTCAAAAAAATATAAGACAGGGTCTTATTTTTGGGGAAACACGGTATTATTATTACTATTATTATTATTGTTTTGAATGCCAGGAGTTTGGCTTATATGTTCTGGTTTTGCACTCTTTCTCTTGGACGGACTGTAATTTTCCCAGAGATGTTTTGGTTGAGGTGGGGAAGCCGTACAAATATTTTCAATAAATAAAATACCCAAGAATGTCTGGTCCTCTCCAACTGTCTGAAAAGACCTGAAACTGCAGCCAGTTTGATAAGATTTTGATTTTATTTGGCATGCTAATAATTTCCTGTTTCCTTTTTTCCTTAATCGCTTGGCTTTGACTTTCAGAAATATTTGCCTCTCTCACCTACTAGAGTAGCCGGGGTGGGATGAGGGAGGGAGAAAAGTCAGGATGCTGAATGCAGCTGATACCGTGTTTCCCCAAAAATAAGACCGGGTCTTATATTAATTTTTGCTCCAAAAGATGCATTAGGGCTTATTTTCTGATTAGGTCTTATTTGGGGGGAAAATATAGTACTAAATGCACCCAGCTGGCTGACAATCTTAACTTTATCTTTATCTTTTATTAGATTTATATACCGCCCTTCTCTGGGGCTTATTTTTAGGGTAGGGCTTATATTACGAGCATCCTAAAAAATCATGCTAGGACTTATTTTCCGGTTGGGTCTTATTTTCGGGGAGCAGGAGTGGGTGGGTGGGGATCCCTTCTGCCTGCAGAGCTCTGATCAAGGGTGATAATCTTCCTAGAAGCTCCTGCTGTTGGTACCCCAAAAAAGAACCTCACCTTGGTGCTCCCGGAATGTCTTGCGGACGTTTAATTACTGAACTAGGTAACATCATCAGTGTTAGAAGGGAGTAGTGGTTCGCTCTCTGTTGTGTAGCTACAGTACACAACAGACTAATCAGGAGCCTAAGAAGAAAGCAACACTCCCTCACAACACTGGCAGGGCAACCTATCTTAAATAAGAGCACAAACCCCACTCGCTTTTAGCACTGATGATGTTACCTAGTTGGGTAATGAAATGTCTACAAGAAAAGCACCAAGCACAGAGAGCACCCAGGACCCCACCGTCCAACCCTGAGCTAAAAATATTCTCTTCCATTGTTAACCTCACCTTAATTTGTTTATTCAGCATCTTCAGTTGTCTCTCCAGTTCCAGCTTCTGATCTTCCAATTTGAGCAGGTTATCTGGGAAGAAAAAGCATTTCAAAACTTAATCAAGGAGTGAAGCGACGTGGAATTAAGGAGAATCTTCCTAACAGTGAAGACAATTAACCAGTGGAACAGCTTGACACCAGAAGTTGTGGGTGCACCATCACTGGAGGTTTTTAAGAAGAGTCTAGACAGCCACTTATCTGAAATGGTCTAGGGGTCTCCTACCAGAGCAGGGGGCTGGACTAGAAGACCTCCAAGGTCCCTTCCAACTCGGTTAGAATCTGATGCCCCTTCGTCGATGAACAAACTGCTCTTGACCAAAATAAATTGATTTCTTTTGCAAAATAAAATTGATTTCTCTTACAAAATAAAATTGATTCGTTTTGCAAAAACAAATTGATTTGTTTTGGAAAAAAAACCTGAGTTCTTTTGCAAAATAAAACTGATTCATTTTGGAAAATAAAATAGATTTCTCTTACAAAATAAAATTGATTCATTTTGCAAAATAAAATTGATTTTTTTTTTTTTTGCAAAATAAAATTGATTCGTTTTGCAAAAACGAATTGATTTGTTTTGAAAAATAAAACCTGATTTCTTTTGCAAAATAAAACTGATTCATTTTGCAAAATAAAATTGATTCGTTTTGCAGGATCCAAAGGGATATTTTGGGTCCTGCAAAATAATTCAAATTTTACGTTCCGCTCGTAAATCAATTTCAGCTCCCTGAACATGCCCAACATCTGCCAGCAGGTGGCAATCTTGTCTTGTCCAGAGAGCTGAGGGCTGATCTTGGTTTATATGGTGGTAAGCTATACAGGTCCTTAAGTGGATCATCATCATCTGAGGGCACCCAACTTTATGACCTTTTTGCAGTGGTCATTAAGCAAGCCTATTGTTTGTGACGGGTGTTTTTTTCTCTGGAAACCAGAAGGAAATGCCGGTTTTCAGCAAAAGGCTATAAATCGTGGCCACGTGATTGTGGGATATTGCAAACAGCCATCAATGCAACCTGGTTATGGAGCATCTGAAATGGGGGTCACATGACTACACTGGTGGAGGGGGCCCTGGGCTGCCAGAATTTGAATCTGGGTCATATCTTTTGAGGGGTTTGTCCTAAATCAGTATTTCTCAAATTTGGGAGCTTGAAGATGGGTGGACTTCAACTCCCAGAATCCCCCAGCCAGCAAGGTTGAGAAACACTGTCCTAAATAGATAACTTTAAATTAGTTGTGACCAGTTTACTGTTTTTTCAAATTCCTGGGTTTACTTCTGGGGTTTGGGCAAAAATGCAAACAATGCCTTTGCTTAATGACCGTGGTGATAATCATCATTATCATAATCGTTTAATAACCATGGTGATTCGCTTAATGACCACCGCAAAAAAGGTTTGTAAAATCAGGATGGACATAATGATGACAGATGTCACTATTGAAAAGGGGAAAGAAGGAGGAGGTGAGAAGGAGGGGAAAAAAGTGAGAGAGAGAGAGAGAAAGAGAGAGAGAGAAAGAAAGACACAGAGAGAAAAAGAAAGAAAGAAAAAGAAAAAAGAAAGAAACTGAAAGAGAAAAAGAGAAAGAAAAGAAGGAATGTAGGAAGGAAGGAAAAGAAAGACATTAAAAGAGAGAAAGAGACAGAGACAGAAAAAGAGAAAGATTGAGAGAGGGAAAGAAAAGAAAAAGAAAGAAGAAAGAAAGAAGAAAGAAAGAGAAAGAGAAGAGAAAGACAGAGAGACAGAAAAAGAGAAAGATTGAGAGAGAGAGAAAGAAAAGAAAGAAAGAAGGAAAGAAAGAAAGAAAGAAAGAAAGGAAAGGGAAAGAGAAAGAGAGAAAGAGAAAGAGAAAGAGAAAGGGAAAGAAAAGAAAGAAAGAAGGAAAGAAAGAAAGAAAGGAAAGGTAGAGGGAAAAAGTAAGACAGAAAAAGAGAAAGATTGAGAGAGAGGGAAAGAAAAGAAAAGAAAGAAAGAGGAAAGGAAAGGGAGAGGGAAAGAAAGAAAGAGACAGAAAAAGAGAAAGATTTAGAGGGAGGGAAAGAAAAGGAAGAAAGAAAGAGGAAAGGAAAGGAAAGGGAGGGGGAAAGGGAAAGAGAAAAAGAAAGAGAAAGACAGAAAAAGAGAAAGATTGAGAGGGAAAGAAAAGAAAAGAAAAGAAAGAAAGAAAGAACAAAAGAAAGAAAGAGGAAAGGAAAGGAAGAGGAAAAGAGAAAAGAGAAAGAGAGAGACAGAAAAAGAGAAAGACTGAGGGAGAGAAGAAAGAAAGAAAGAAAGAAAGAAAGAAAGAAAGAAAGAAAGAAAGAAAGAAAGAAAGAAAGAAAGAAAAAGAAAGACTTGCACAGGGTCGCAAGGGCAAGCCTTAACCCGGCTACTCCCTTTCCCCCATCCTACCTCGCAGGGTTGTCGTGAAGACAAAACAGGTGTGTGTGTGTGTGTGTGTGTTATGTGTTTGTGTGTGTGTGTGTTTGTTTGTTGCAAGAAGGGGGGGTGGATTCCAGCTCCAACCCAGCCGGCCACTACCTACTCTCCAGGTCGCTGATGATCTGGTCGTCGTGCAGCTTGTGTGCCCGGTGCTGCTCCACCTGGTCCTCCAGCTCGAAAATGGCCTCCTTCAGGTTCTTCAGCTCCGCTTCGCTTTCCGCGTTCTTCTCCTGCAGCCTCAGGCCCGTCTGGCTCAGCTGCTCCGCCTGCCCCGCGCACGTCTCCTTCAGCTGCTCCCCTTCCTTCTCCACCTGGGGGGGGGGGCGGACGACAGGGGGGAGGCACAAAGAGGGCATGAAAAGGACGGGGGGGGGGGAAGTAAAGGCACCGGGGAGCCCTCTGCCATCCCACCGGAAGACGTGGTCCTCCACTTACGAACGCTCGTTTAGCGAATTTTTGAATTTACGAGAGTGCTGGAAAAAGTTAGAACTGGTGCTCGAGATTATGACCGACACCACTGTCCCCGTGTATATACGATTGTGAATTCAGGTGCTGGACAAGCAGCGTGTACAGGTAGTCCTCGACTTATAACAGGTCACTTAGTGACTGGTTGAAGTTACGACAGCGTTGGAAGTTACAAGGGCACTGGAAAAAGTGACCGTTTTTCACACTTACGACCGTTGCAGCATCCCCAATGGTCAAAAGGCAGATGCTTGGCAACGGACTCATATTTATGACTGCTGCAGTGTCCTGGGGTCATATGAGTCGCTTCCGACCAGCAAGTGAATGGGGATTCCAGGTTCACTTAACAAACCTGTTACTAACTTAAGAACTGCAGTGATTCGCTGCGGCAAGAGTGGTCGTAAAACTGTCCTGCTTAGCCATGGAAATTTTGGGTTCAATTCCAGCCATAAGTCAAGGACGACTTGCTCAAGTAAATAGATTCAATAGTCCTGGGCTTCTCTGTATCTTCCATGAAATTCTTTTTAAATTTTATATACTGTTTTTTAGGCTTTTATTATATTATTGTATACCATTCAGGTTCTGTCTGCAAGGGGGAGGCGCAGTGATTAAATTAGATAGATAGATAGATAGATAGATAGATAGATAGATAGATAGATAGATAGACAGACAGATAATAGAGATGGATGGATGGATGAATCTATTATCCATCCATCTAGACAAATGTACAGACAGAGAGACAGACAGACGGACGGACGAATACATAGACAGATAGATAGATGATAGATATGAATGGATGGATGGATGGATAGATAGATAGATATGGATGGATAGATAGATATAATATAGTTAGATAAATGATAGATAAATGAGATAGATAGATAGATAGATAGATAGATAGATAGATAGATAGATAGATAGATATGGAAATGGATATAATATAGTTAGATAAATGAGATAAATGAGAGATAGATAAGATAGATAGATAGATAGATATGGATAGATGGATGGATGGATAGATAGATATGGATGGATAGATAGATAGATATAAATGAGAGATAAATAAGAGATAGAAGATAGATATAGATAGATAGATAGATAGATATGGATAGATGGATGGATAGATAGATAGATATGGATGGATAGATAGATATAATATAGTTAGATAAATGAGAGATAAATGAGAGATAGATAAGATAAATGATAGAGATAGATAGATAGATAGATAGATAGATAAATAAATAGATATGGATAGATGGATGGATGGATGGATATAATATAGTTAGATAAATGATATAGACACAGACAGACACATGGATAGATGATATAGAGACAGAGAAAGAGAGCGAGAGAAAGATAATAGGTAGGTGATAGATGATAGCTAGATGATAGGTAGAGAGAGAGTGATGAGAGATAAATGGATGGATAAATTAGATAAACTTTTTTTAAAAAGAAAACAAGGCACAGCAGGAACCTAAATCCCCTGAGTCAGACACAAGAGGAAAAAAAATCAATTCTAAAGCCTCGGGAGTTTAACCAACATCAACTGTCCCAGTCCCCCACCCCACCCCATCCCCGTTGTTCTTCTTTGAAAGCTTCCAAATCCAGTTGTGAGATCGGACAACACACCAACGCACCCCACCTTTCTCAGGAGGTGCGAGACACCTGCTGCTTAGAGGCCACTCCCTGACCGATTCGCTTCCAAGTACAGCAAAGGTTTATTGGGTTACAAGTCCAAGATTTGCCGGGTGAATGACTGCAGAAAAGCACACAACGTCACAACTGGGTTGGGCACAAAGGGGGGGGAAAAAATAGATCGCCAGGGAGGCTGGGCAGAGAAGGGGTGTGCTGGAGAGCTAAACTGGCCAAAATATTTGCAAACGTGGCCCCTTTAAGACGGGGCTGGGGAATTCTGGGAGTTGAAGTCCACCCGTCTTAAAGGGGCCACATTTGGAGACCCCTGCGCTATAGCTCAGGACCGCTCTTCCCAAAATCAGGCCGATTTTTTCATAGGTTATCCTCGGGTTACGACCGTATTGGAGCCTGCCCATCAGGGTCGTAAATCACGATAGTTATAAAGCAGGTTCGTCACATGACTGAGTTGAATTCACAATCCATTTTTTTTTTTTTTTGGTGGGGGTCATTAAATTGGACCCGTGATTAGTTAAAGGGCTGGTTTTGCTGAAAACCAGAAGTAAATGATGGTTTTCGGCAAAACCGGCATCAAATGTAGGCACGTAAGTCGCAAACGGCCATGGGTTGCCGGGTGCCTAAAGTGCGGTCACGGGATTAAGGGACACGGCTGGGGAATTCTGGGAGTTGAAGTTGAAATCCATTCACTGAAAGCATGGTGCTGGGGAATTCTGGGAGTTTCTTGTGTGGCAATAGACATTTTGGGCTCGATTGTGGCCGTAAGTCGAGGACTGCCTGAATTATCGCTGCTAGCACCCCACGGGATCAGCTCAAACGTGTGCGGAATGTCACTCCCGCCATGCCGGAAGTCCACAAGAACGACCACCTTTCCCGCCGTGGCCTTATCAGGTACTCTGCCGCTGCCTCTGGAGGCTCCGCAGAACGCCTTACCTTGGCCAGCTGCCCTTGCAGAGTCTTCACCTCGCTGTGGGCCTTCAGCAGCTCCTGCCTCAGCTCCGTGCAGGATCGTTCCAACTGGTCTCGCTCGGCTCGGATCCCGCGCAGCACCTCGTGCACATCCGAGCGGCCGGCTGCCTGCTCCATGGCATCCATGGCGGCCGATTTCCGCTTCTCGCTGTCCAGCTGGGACCGCAGCGACTCGCTCTCAATCTTCAAGCCTTCCAGGTTGACCTTGCAGTCTTCCAGAGTCCTCGCTAAGGCGCCATTGTTCAGCCGCTCGGTCTCCAGGTGGCTGCCCAGCCGCTTGGCTTCCTCTCCCAGGTTCTTGACCGCTGCTTGGGCCTCTTGATGTTCCCTCTCCAGGCTCCTCAAGCTGCTGGTCAGCTGCTGTTGAATGTTGAGCATCTTCTCGCGCTCAAACTGGGCCTTCTCCTGCAGCTCGGCGCATCGCAGCTCCAGCTCATGAACTTTGGCTTTGCTCTCGTCCGTTTTTGGGCGATCCTGCAGGAGGGCAGTCAGCTTCTCGTTCTCTTGGCTCAGCTGCTCGGCTCGCTCCCGGTGTTGGCAGAAGGACCTCTCCAGCATGGCCTTCTCTTCGGCCAGCTTCTCGTTTTCCGCCGTCAGCTCCTGGACCACCTGTTGCTGGTCGGACAGCTCCTGCAGGGTGGCCTGCAGCTCCTCCGCCGTGCAGTGGTGATTCTCTTCCATCCGCTGGATTCGCTCAGTGAGAGAGGCCACCGAGAGGTCGCTGGCGTTGTTGGGTGAGCTCCCCGAAGTGGAGCATCTCGAGCTCTTGAAGACGTTGCTGCCGGTGGACGGAGGCCTGGAGGGCACGTCCACGATGTGCTCGAAATCCGAGGCATCAGGGGACAAGGATGCTTTGGTCACGTCGCTGCTGGATGACCCCGAGTTGCGCAGCGGTGGCCCGTTGACACAGGGGCTGCTGCTGGTGGGGTTGCTGCAAAGGGACGGTTGAGTTGGGCTGCCAAAACTGGACTCCTGCGTGGTCGGGGTGGGCAAGCTGCTGCTGGTGTCTGAGAGGGGCGAATGTTCCTGTTGGTTTAGCTTCTCCTTCAAGAGTCGGTTCTCCTCGCCAAGGTTGAGAAGATCCCTCTGGAAGGTCTTGTTCTTCTCCTGGAGGGCCTGGATGACGGACTCCACCTCGGATGGAAGACCATCCACCGGCGTGTCCACCAAGCCAGGGAGGTTGACCAACTCCTTGTCTTGACGCTTCTTCAGCTCGTTACGGAGTTTGGTGATCTCCGAGTCTTTCGTCTTGGCCTCGGCCAATAGCTCCTTGACTTGGGATGCCAGGCCCGCCTTGTCGCCAACTTCCGCTTCATTCTTGGGCTTGAGAGATGGACGAGAATGCTTGGTGGGAGTGGGCGCCCCGGAAGATGTCGGGCTGGGCTGAGCTTTCCTAGGTCTCAGGACCGCCTTTTCTCGGGCAACGGTACTCGGCAGCTCCCGTGGCGCGGGGATCCCCGTGCGCTTCGAGGATGGGGCGGGACCTGGAAAAAGAAAGGATGACATTGATGAACCTGCTGCAATGGATCGTGGAAGATGTAGTTCCCTGCTCGCTGGGTGCTTGCAGTGTGGAACTCATCACTAAGGACGCTAGCAAAATGAAATTCAACGGTGAGAAAAGTTAAAGGTTCTACATTTAGGTAAGACAAACCAAATGCTCAGATATTGTATAGGTCAGGGGTGTCAACCTCGATTTCATTGAGGGCTGCATCAGAGTTGTGTTTGATCTTGGGGTCCATGGGGGGGCGTGACCAGGGGGCTGACATCACTCGTGTCGGGGGCACCTGTGGTGGCAGAGCAATCTGCCAAGAAAAACAGAGTGCGGTCCTCCCAAGCTCAGTTTTCCCTGGGCCGGTCCTTCATTGTTTCCAGATCTAAGCACCCTGTCCGCGGGCCCTGAGTTTGACCCCCCTGTCAAATTACCTGGCTCAATAGCAGTTAACTGCAAGAGGAGTCCTAGTGGACAACCATTTAAATATGAGCCAGCAGTGTGCTTCAGCCGCCAAAAAAGCCAACACAATCCTAGGCTGCATTAACAGAGGGATGGAATTAAGAACGTTTCAAGTGTTGGAAATGCAAGCAAGAACAGGGAACCTTCTTTCATGTCTGGTGGCTTTGCCCAAAAATTAAGAAATATTGGATAAAAATAAAAATTTGGATATCAGAAACAATTGCAGAGGATATTGAGTTAGAACCAGAAATTTTTTTGTTAGGAATGCTTAAACAAAACATTAGAAAGGAAAAAAAAGTACCTAATACTACATATAATTACGGCAGCTAGGTTAGCCCTAGCACAAGTCTGGAAAACAGATCAATTGCCAACGGAGCAGCAAATAATTCAAAAAATTTACACATGTGCAGAAATGGATAGACTAACGTTGAAATTGAAAGATAAGGAAGACTCACAGTATTTTAAGATATGGGACAGTTGGTATGAGTGGATAAACCAATGGAAAAGAAGGTAAAGTCAAAATTTAGTAAGAAATTAAAAGTAATAATTATACACCGTCATTAAGGAAAAAAAGGGAAAGTAAGTTTCTGTATATATGTGTACTTATATACATTATATATACTTTGTTGTTTGTTGATATTGTTGATTGTATTTTAAGGTTGTGAATGTTTTATACAATTTTATTTTTTTTAATCTAATAAAGTTTGTTTTTAAAACGAAAAAAAAAAAAGAATATTTCAAGTGTTAATACCACTTTGTAAGGCCTTGGTAAGACCACACTTGGAATATTACCTCCAATTTTGGTCACCACGATGTAAAAAAAGATGTTAAGACTCTAAAAAGAATGCAGAGAAGAGCAACGAAGATGATTACAGGACTGGAGGCTAAATACGAATTGCAGGAGCCAATTCGTATTTATGGCCATTTGCAGGATCCCTCACTTATGCAACTGTGACTTTTGTGCTTCTTTTTTTCCCTTTCCAACAGCTGTGTGACAAACTTAACTTCAGTGATTCACTTAACAGCTGTGGCAAGAAAGGTCGTGCAACAGGACAAAGCACACTGAACAATTGTCTTGCTTACTGTAGCAACAGAAATTTTGGATTTCCATTGTGGTTGTAAGTCGAAGGCTACCGGTATATCTTAACTCATAGAGCCGTGGCTGCGGTATTGTAATTTATCTCATTATTTTTTTGTTCTTCCCCTTTTATTGGCTGGGAGAGCTTGTTGTGTTCAGACTTGGGGCAAGTCTAGAAATCTGGTTTGCAATACACAACAGCTGGTTTCGCATGTTACCCTTAATCCTCAATATGATTTCCATCAAAGTTGTAGCTCTGAGCTTAAGCCCAGCTGGGCACGCTGCCCTAAAAATGCCAACTTTTTAATGGCATTTTTTAAAAGGCCCCCGCAAACTAAAATATAGCAAAATATTTTGGCACTTGAACCTGATCAGTGGATGTTAAGAGGAATTTGTAGGACGCCAAATTTTCATACACGTCAAGAAGCAGCCAAGCACAGTTGCTTCGTTTTTATGACGTTTATCTTGGATTCCAGTTCAACCTTCCGCACAAATCCAGACAAACTTTGCCCCAGGTAGGGATTGTTAAACCATGACTGATTAAGCTCCTTGTGCCAATAAGCCATGGTTAATATAAACCACAGGTTTGGGCAGCTGTGTGTGCAATACTAAACTGCGATTAACCCCAAAGAAATATTTTTAGGCAGAGATTTCCTAAGCCCCCATTTTATTGTTGTTTCTCTGGGTCACATTGTATATGTGGGTATATGCATAATTTTGTATTTATTTATTTAGTCATGTTTAGGTAGTGTATAGTTGAGAGCGCTGTGTGCAAAGAAATTCCATTTTAATGTATGCCAATTTGTGTACATTAAAAGTGACAATGAAGTTATTATTCTATTCTATTCTATTCTATTCTATTCTATTCTATTCTGTTCTGTTCTGTTCTATTCTATTCTGTTCTGTTCTATTCTATTCTACCCTATTCTTCATTCCAATATTCTAATCTATTCTATTCTATTCTATATTCCAATATTCCAATATTGCAATATTCTATTCTATTCTATTCTATATTCCAATATTCCAATATTCCATTCTATTCTATTCTATTCTTCATTCCAATATTCTAATCTATTCTATTCTATTCTATATTCCAATATTCCAATATTCCAATATTGCAATATTCTATTCTATTCTATTCTATTCTTCATTCCAATATTCTAATCTATTCTATTCTATTCTATATTCCCATATTCCCATATTCTATTCTATTCTATTCTATTCTATATTCCAATATTCCAATATTCCAATATTCTATTCTATTCTATTCTATTCTATTCTATTCTATTCTATTCTATTCTATTCTATTCTCTACATTCTACATTTGACCCTTTGAGAACCGTATGCAACGAAATTTCATTTTAATGTATGCCAATTAGTGGATATTCAAAGTGACAATAAAGTTGTTCTGAGTTCTAATTATGGCAGATTCCAGCCCAGTTTCCCACGGCTAATTTCCATGGATCACTTTGGAAATTTGGAGACACAGCTAGTCCTCGACTTACAACAGTTCATTTAGTGACAATTAAAAAAGTTAAAAAGGCACTGAAAAAAGGGACTCAGGACCGTTTCTCACACTTACGACGGTTGCAGCGTGCCCATGGTGATCACAACTTGGACGCTTGGCAACTGACTCTTATTTATGACGCTTGGAGCGTCATGAGCTTATGGGATCCCCTTTTGCGACGTTCTGATGAGCCAAGTCAATGGGGAAGCCAGATTCATTTAACAACTGTCGTGATTCACTTAACAACCATGGCAAGAAAGGTCGTAAAATGCAGCAAAACTCACTTAACACATGTTTCATTTAGCAACAGAATGTCAACCCTGAAGCTAAATTTTGAGTTCAATTGCGGTCGTATGTTGAGGACTACCTGTACTTAACAGGTAGTCCTCGACTTACGACCATTTGAAGTTACAACACTGCTGAAAAAAAAAATGACTTATGATCAGTCCTCACACTTATGACCATAACATCATCCTCATGTTCATTTGATCGAAATTTGAGCGCTTGGCAACTGACCCATATTTGTGACAGCTGAAGTGTCCCGGGGATCACGTGATCCCCTTTTTGCGACCTTCTGACCAGCCACATCCATGGGGAAGCCAGATTCGCTTAACAACTGGGTCGATTTCTTGTCGTTAAGTGAGTCACACCTGATTTTGCAATCTAACGGTCGTTAGCGACAAAAAAAAAAGATTGCAACGTCAGGTGAGACTCACGTAATCACCTCCTTGCTTAACAAATAGGAATATTCTGCTTTGAATTTCGGTGGTAAATCGAGGACTAACTGTATTGCTCCTAATTCTGCATTCGGGCAGGCCTAGAGATCTGAGCCCATTGCATCTCCCCCGCCTCCATTTATTAAACCTGTTGGGTAGGAGGCCCATTGCAAAGAAAATAAGAAAATAATTTAATTTAAGGGGGAAAAAATGGAAGAAATAAGGGGGGATTGAAGAAATAATGGAAAGAAATTGAAGAAATAATTCCCGATAAAGGAGGAAAAATTGAAGAAATTCAGCCCCACCCTCCTTGCAAAAAAAATGGAGGGGGAAACCTCGGGTCTTTCAACTGAATGGCCACAAACAATGGGGCCTTTGATGCTTTTAATCACGTTAGGTGCATTGTGAGGAGGGCGCATAATTGCAAAATCCCGCTCTCTTCCCATCGCAAGGAACCGGTTTTTGCTTCTGCTCTTCTGCAAAAATCACCGGGGGGGGGGGGGGGGGGAAATCTGGCCAGAAATGAAATCGCTTGCATTTTAAGCGGGGCGAGGCAAAGGGCTTCTTCTGTCAGGAGGAAGAAGGGAGGAGAGGAAGTCCCGTTTTAGTCTGGACTTGAAAAACTGGAGAATTCGTCCAGGAGAGATCTGGAGGCTGAATGATGCTTTTACTACAACTTCTAGAAGGAAGGAAGGAGTTGAAGCCCACCCCTCTTAAAGCATGCTAGCTGGGGGATTCTGCAATTGGAAATCCACCTATTCTAAACCATGCTGGCTGGGGAATTCTAGGAGTGGAAGTCCACCCCTCTTAAAGCATTTCGTGCCATAAGTTTGCCATCACGGCCCTACACCATTTCAGACAGGTGGTTATCCAACATCTTCTTAAAAATGTTTACAACTTACTGGTGGCAAGTTGTTCCACTGATTCATTGTTCTAACTGTCAGGAAATTTCTCCTTAGTTCTAAGTTGCTTCTCTCCTTGATTAGTTTCCACCAGGGGTGAAATGCGGTTCACACCGGTTCGGGCAAACCGGTAATAAGAAAATGCTACTGATTCGCCCGAACCGGTATTTCCTACAATCAGCTGTGCCATGCAATTTAGATTCACTAGAAAGCAGGAAATCCTGCTCTCATGTCTCCCTTAGTCCTTCTTGTCATTAAACTAGACATACCCAGTTCCAGCAACTGTTCTTCATATGTTTTAGCCTCCAGTCCCCTCTTTCTTGCTCTTCTCTGCACTCTTTCTAGAGTCTCCACATCTTTTTTATATCGTGGCGAGCAAAACTGGATGCAATATTCCAAGTGTGGCCTTACCAAGGCCTTATAAAGTGGTATCAACACTTCACGTGGTCTTGATTCTATCCCTCTGTTGATGCAGCCCAGAACTGTGTTGGCTGATATAGATCAGTGATATATATACTGATGTGCAAAGCACAGCTGGCACGGAGCACAGCCGAGAATTGAGGGAGAATGAGCTGGCTGAACAAAAGCACAATTTCTTCCCTTCCTTGAACAACCCCCACCCCACCCCGGCCTTCTCACACTGCACACACACAAACGTGCTCGGTATGCAGAGGAGAAAATGGGGGTCTTGCACAAGGCAGCCACAGTACGACTCCGGGAGGCGTTCGAGGCCAAAGACAAAGAAGGCAGTGTTTGGGGCGATGTGGGGCGGGGAAGGAGGGGGGGAAAGAGATAGCGAGGAGCAAGTGTTCGGCTCTGGGTGTTGTGCCAGCCACCCACGCCGGTTATCCGGGCTGAATCGCACAACTGGTTGGGAAGGTGCGGTGACCCCCCCTCCCCCAATTGTGATTTTTTTTCCATTCCTTCCTCCTCCTCCTCCTCAAGTTATAACGTGGCGTTTCATGCAACGCGCACGGGAGCATTTTGCAAAACACGGCATGGTTTTGGCGAGGCTGGTTTTGTGTGGGTTTTATTCAAGAGGAAAGGCGACAGGGCACAAGGAGGGCCCTGAAAAAGGAGAGGCCGCCAATTTGACATCAATCAGAATAGAACTGGAAGGGACCTTGGAGGTCTTCTAGTCCAGCCCTCTGCTCAAGCAGTCGACCCTACATCCGTGATGGCGAACCTATGGCAGGCGTCCCACAGGTGGCACATGGAGCCCTATCGGTGGGCACGCGAGTGTGGCCCTACCTCAGTCCAGAATGCATGTGTGCGCTGGCCAGCTGATTTTCAGGCCTTCCGGGCCCACTGGAAGTCGGGAAACGGGCTGCTTCTGGGCCTCCGGGGGTTGGGGAAGGCTGTTTTTGCCCTCCCCAGACTCCTAGAAAGCCTCTCGAGCCTGGGGAGGGGCCTACCGGGTCTACAGGGCCATCACGTGCCAAAAGCGGGGGGAGAGTGGGGGGTCACGCATGCATGCATGGGGGGATGGGGCACATTGAATAATGGGTGTGGGCACACGTGTGTGCAAACCCCCCCACTCTCCCCGCTTTTTTTTTCTTTTTTTAGTTTCATTTATATGCCGCCCTTCTCCGGAGACTCAGGGTGGCTTACAATGTGTTAAGCAATAGCCTTCATTCTTTTGTATATTTATACAAAGTCAGCTTATTGCCCCCACAAACTGGATCCTCAATTTACCTACCTTAGAAAGGATGGAAGGCTGGGTCAACCTTGAGCCTGGTGAGATTCGAACTTACAGTAATTGCAGACAGCTGGTGTTAATCACAATGCTATCAGTCTGCTGAGCCACCAGGCCCTCTTAAAGCAGGCTGGCTGGGGGATTCTGGGAGTGGAAGCCCACCCTTTTTTTTTTTTTTTTAATTTGATTTATATGCCGTCCTTCTCCGGAGACTCAGGGCGGTTTACAATGCGTTAAGCAATAGCCTTCATACTTTTGTATATTTATACAAAGTCAGCTTATTGCCCTCACAAACTGGGTCCTCAATTTACCCACCTTAGAAAGGATGGAAGGCTGAGTCAACCTCGAGCCTGGTGAGATTTGAACTTGCAGTAATTGCAGGCAGCTGATGTTAATAACAGTGCTTTAGTCTGCTGCACCGCCAGGGCTCTCTGCTCTCTCACCAGGGCTTTCTTTGCCCCACAGCTGGGGGAGGAGAGGAGTGTCCAGTGGCTGGGACACAAGGCTGTGTCCAGATGACCAGGGAGATGCTGTGCAGATAAGGGGATAACAGAGTCGGAAGGGACCTTGGAGGTCTTCTAGTCCAACCCTCTGCTCAAGCGGAAACCATATACTATTTCAATCCATCCATCCATCCATCCCTCAATCAGAAGAGAGCTTCTAGTCCAAGGGTCACCAATCAGTGGTCCATTTTTTAAAAAATTTGATTTATATGGCGCCCTTCTCCGGAGACTCAGGGCAGCTTACAATGCATTAAGCAATAGCCTTCATCCTTTTGTATATTTATACAAAGTCAGCATTGCCCCCACAAACTGGGTCCTCATTTTACCTACCTTAGAAAGTATGGAAGGCTGAGTCAACCTTGAGCCTGGGGAGATTCAAACTTACAGTAATTGCAGACAGCTGGTGTTACTTAACGGTGCTTTAGTCTGCTGAGCCACCAGGCTTTTGGCAGGCGATGGCAAAAAGGTTAGCCATCACCGCCCTATATCATTTCAGACAAGTGGCTGTCCAGTCTCTTCTTAAAAACCTCCAGTGATGGAGCAGCCACAACTTCTGAACGCAAGCCGGTATCCAGCCAGCATGCTTTAAGATGAGTGGACTTCAACTCCCAGAATTCCTCAGCCAGTATGAAGACTGGGGAATTCTGCGAGTTGAAATCCACCCTTGCTTTAGGAATTCTGCAAGTTGGTTCACCCCTCTTAAAGTATGCTGGCTGGGGAATTTTGGGAGTTGAAACAAACAAACAAAAAAAAAAAAAAAATCAGGAGTCCAGTGTCACTTTCTTCCAAGTAACCTATTATAGAGTAGAATATAGGATAGTTTATTTGGCCAGGTGTGATTAGAAACACAAGTGATTTGTCTCTGGTCCCAAAGCTCTCAGTCTACAGGCAAAGCAAAAGAATCATCATCATCATCCTCGTAACAATAATAACAATAAGAGGGGGCAGTAAAGAAGATAATAAGGGAGATGGGCGGTTCCAAAATGTGATAGATAGCTATAGCTATAGCTATAGCTATATAGATATAGATAGATGGATGGATGGACATTGATTGAGAGAAAGATGACAGGTAATAAGATGATAGATAGATAGATAGATAGATAGATAGATAGATAGATAGATAGATAGATAGATAGATAGATGGACGGACACTGATTGAGAGAAAGATGACAGGTAATAAGATGATGATAGATAGATAGATAGATAGATCGATAGATAGATAGATAGATAAGATAGATAGATTAGATAGATGGATGGACGGACACTGATTGAGAGAAAGATGACAGGTAATAAGATGATAGATAGATAGATAGATAGATAAGATAGATAGATTAGATAGATGGATGGACGGACACTGATTGAGAGAAAGATGACAGGTAATAAGATGATAGATAGATAGATAGATAGATAGATAGATAGATAGATAGATAAGATAGATAGATTAAATAGATAGATGGACGGACACTGATTGAGAGAAAGATGACAGGTAATAAGATGATAGATAGATAGATAGATAGATAGATAGATAGATAGATAGATAAGATAGATAGATTAGATAGATGGATGGACGGACACTGATTGAGAGAAAGATGACAGGTAATAAGATGATAGATAGATAGATAGATAGATAGATAGATAGATAGATAAGATAGATTAGATAGATGGATGGACGGACACTGATTGAGAGAAAGATGACAGGTAATAAGATGATAGATAGATAGATAGATAGATAGATAGATAGATAAGATAGATAGATTAGATAGATAGATGGACGGACACTGATTGAGAGAAAGATGACAGGTAATAAGATGATAGATAGATAGATAGATAGATAGAAAGATAGATAAGATAGATTAGATAGATAGATAGATGGACAGACATTGATTGAGAGAAAGATGACAGGTAATAAGATGATAGATAGATAGATAGATAGATAGATAGATAGATAGATAGATAAGATAGATAGATTAGATAGATAGATGGACGGACACTGATTGAGAGAAAGATGACAGGTAATAAGATGATAGATAGATAGATAGATAGATAGATAGATAGATAGATAGATAAGATAGATAGATAGATAGATAGATGGACGGACATTGATTGAGAGAAAGATGACAGGTAATAAGATGATAGATAGATAGATAGATAGATAGATAGATAGATAGATAGATAGATGGACGGACACTGATTGAGAGAAAGATGACAGGTAATAAGATGATAGATAGATAGATAGATAGATAGATAGATAGATAGATAGATAAGATAGATAGATTAGATAGATGGATGGACGGACACTGATTGAGAGAAAGATGACAGGTAATAAGATGATAGATAGATAGATAGATAGATAGATAGATAGATAAGATAGATAGATTAGATAGATAGATGGACGGACACTGATTGAGAGAAAGATGACAGGTAATAAGATGATAGATAGATAGATAGATAGATAGATAGATAGATAGATAGATAGATAGATGGACGGACACTGATTGAGAGAAAGATGACAGGTAATAAGATGATAGATAGATAGATAGATAGATAGATAGATAGATAGATAGATAAGATAGATAGATTAGATAGATGGATGGACGGACACTGATTGAGAGAAAGATGACAGGTAATAAGATGATAGATAGATAGATAGATAGATAGATAGATAGATAGATAGATAGATAAGATAGATAGATGGACGGACACTGATTGAGAGAAAGATGACAGGTAATAAGATGATAGATAGATAGATAGATAGATAGATAGATAGATAGATAGATAAGATAGATAGATTAGATAGATGGATGGACGGACACTGATTGAGAGAAAGATGACAGGTAATAAGATGATAGATAGATAGATAGATAGATAGATAGATAGATAGATAGATAGATAAGATAGATAGATTAGATAGATAGATGGACGGACACTGATTGAGAGAAAGATGACAGGTAATAAGATGATAGATAGATAGATAGATAGATAGATAGATAGATAGATAGATAGATAAGATAGATAGATAGATAGATGGACGGACATTGATTGAGAGAAAGATGACAGGTAATAAGATGATAGATAGATAGATAGATAGATAGATAGATAGATAGATAGATAGATGGACGGACACTGATTGAGAGAAAGATGACAGGTAATAAGATGATAGATAGATAGATAGATAGATAGATAGATAGATAGATAAGATAGATAGATTAGATAGATGGATGGACGGACACTGATTGAGAGAAAGATGACAGGTAATAAGATGATAGATAGATAGATAGATAGATAGATAGATAGATAGATAGATAGATAGATAAGATAGATAGATTAGATAGATAGATGGACGGACACTGATTGAGAGAAAGATGACAGGTAATAAGATGATAGATAGATAGATAGATAGATAGATAGATAGATAGATAGATAGATAAGATAGATAGATTAGATAGATAGATGGACGGACACTGATTGAGAGAAAGATGACAGGTAATAAGATGATAGATAGATAGATAGATAGATAGATAGATAAGATAGATAGATTAGATAGATGGATGGACGGACACTGATTGAGAGAAAGATGACAGGTAATAAGATGATAGATAGATAGATAGATAGATAGATAGATAGATAGATAGATAGATAGATAAGATAGATAGATTAGATAGATAGATGGACGGACACTGATTGAGAGAAAGATGACAGGTAATAAGATGATAGATAGATAGATAGATAGATAGATAGATAGATAAGATAGATAGATTAGATAGATAGATGGACGGACACTGATTGAGAGAAAGATGACAGGTAATAAGATGATAGATAGATAGATAGATAGATAGATAGATAAGATAGATAGATTAAATAGATAGATGGACGGACACTGATTGAGAGAAAGATGACAGGTAATAAGATGATAGATAGATAGATAGATAGATAGATAGATAAGATAGATAGATTAGATAGATTAGATAGATGGATGGACGGACACTGATTGAGAGAAAGATGACAGGTAATAAGATGATAGATAGATAGATAGATAGATAGATAGATAGATAGATAGATAAGATAGATTAGATAGATGGATGGACGGACACTGATTGAGAGAAAGATGACAGGTAATAAGATGATAGATAGATAGATAGATAGATAGATAGATAGATAGATAAGATAGATAGATTAGATAGATAGATGGATGGACGGACACTGATTGAGAGAAAGATGACAGGTAATAAGATGATAGATAGATAGATAGATAGATAGATAGATAGATAGATAGATAGATGGACGGACACTGATTGAGAGAAAGATGACAGGTAATAAGATGATAGATAGATAGATAGATAGATAGATAGATAGATAGATAGATAGATAGATAAGATAGATAGATTAGATAGATGGATGGACGGACACTGATTGAGAGAAAGATGACAGGTAATAAGATGATAGATAGATAGATAGATAGATAGATAGATAGATAGATAGATAGATAGATGGACGGACACTGATTGAGAGAAAGATGACAGGTAATAAGATGATGATAGATAGATAGATAGATAGATCGATAGATAGATAGATAGATAAGATAGATAGATTAGATAGATGGATGGACGGACACTGATTGAGAGAAAGATGACAGGTAATAAGATGATAGATAGATAGATAGATAGATAAGATAGATAGATTAGATAGATGGATGGACGGACACTGATTGAGAGAAAGATGACAGGTAATAAGATGATAGA
The DNA here is from genome assembly GCA_022577455.1 of Arizona elegans. Classification (NCBI taxonomy): domain Eukaryota; kingdom Metazoa; phylum Chordata; class Lepidosauria; order Squamata; family Colubridae; genus Arizona; species Arizona elegans. Next base: position 17,821,529 of record JAKOOJ010000017.1, read on the forward strand.
TAGATAGATAGATAGATAGATAGATAGATAGATAGATAGATAAGATAGATAGATTAAATAGATAGATGGACGGACACTGATTGAGAGAAAGATGACAGGTAATAAGATGATAGATAGATAGATAGATAGATAGATAGATAGATAGATAGATAGATAAGATAGATAGATTAGACAGATGGATGGACGGACACTGATTGAGAGAAAGATGACAGGTAATAAGATGATAGATAGATAGATAGATAGATAGATAGATAGATAGATAGATAGATAGATAAGATAGATTAGATAGATGGATGGACGGACACTGATTGAGAGAAAGATGACAGGTAATAAGATGATAGATAGATAGATAGATAGATAGATAGATAGATAGATAAGATAGATAGATTAGATAGATAGATGGACGGACACTGATTGAGAGAAAGATGACAGGTAATAAGATGATAGATAGATAGATAGATAGATAGATAGATAGATAAGATAGATTAGATAGATAGATAGATGGACAGACATTGATTGAGAGAAAGATGACAGGTAATAAGATGATAGATAGATAGATAGATAGATAGATAGATAGATAGATAGATAAGATAGATAGATTAGACAGATAGATGGACGGACACTGATTGAGAGAAAGATGACAGGTAATAAGATGATAGATAGATAGATAGATAGATAGATAAGATAGATAGATAGATAGATAGATGGACGGACATTGATTGAGAGAAAGATGACAGGTAATAAGATGATAGATAGATAGATAGATAGATAGATAGATAGATAGATAGATAGATGGACGGACACTGATTGAGAGAAAGATGACAGGTAATAAGATGATAGATAGATAGATAGATAGATAGATAGATAGATAGATAGATAAGATAGATAGATTAGATAGATGGATGGACGGACACTGATTGAGAGAAAGATGACAGGTAATAAGATGATAGATAGATAGATAGATAGATAGATAGATAGATAGATAGATAAGATAGATAGATTAGATAGATAGATGGACGGACACTGATTGAGAGAAAGATGACAGGTAATAAGATGATAGATAGATAGATAGATAGATAGATAGATAGATAGATAGATGGACGGACACTGATTGAGAGAAAGATGACAGGTAATAAGATGATAGATAGATAGATAGATAGATAGATAGATAGATAGATAGATAGATAGATAAGATAGATAGATTAGATAGATGGATGGACGGACACTGATTGAGAGAAAGATGACAGGTAATAAGATGATAGATAGATAGATAGATAGATAGATAGATAGATAGATAAGATAGATAGATGGACGGACACTGATTGAGAGAAAGATGACAGGTAATAAGATGATAGATAGATAGATAGATAGATAGATAGATAGATAGATAGATAAGATAGATAGATTAGATAGATGGATGGACGGACACTGATTGAGAGAAAGATGACAGGTAATAAGATGATAGATAGATAGATAGATAGATAGATAGATAGATAGATAGATAGATAAGATAGATAGATTAGATAGATAGATGGACGGACACTGATTGAGAGAAAGATGACAGGTAATAAGATGATAGATAGATAGATAGATAGATAGATAGATAGATAGATAGATAGATAAGATAGATAGATAGATGGACGGACATTGATTGAGAGAAAGATGACAGGTAATAAGATGATAGATAGATAGATAGATAGATAGATAGATAGATAGATAGATAGATAGATGGACGGACACTGATTGAGAGAAAGATGACAGGTAATAAGATGATAGATAGATAGATAGATAGATAGATAGATAGATAGATAAGATAGATAGATTAGATAGATGGATGGACGGACACTGATTGAGAGAAAGATGACAGGTAATAAGATGATAGATAGATAGATAGATAGATAGATAGATAGATAGATAGATAAGATAGATAGATTAGATAGATAGATGGACGGACACTGATTGAGAGAAAGATGACAGGTAATAAGATGATAGATAGATAGATAGATAGATAGATAGATAGATAAGATAGATAGATTAGATAGATAGATGGACGGACACTGATTGAGAGAAAGATGACAGGTAATAAGATGATAGATAGATAGATAGATAGATAGATAGATAGATAGATAGATAAGATAGATTAGATAGATGGATGGACGGACACTGATTGAGAGAAAGATGACAGGTAATAAGATGATAGATAGATAGATAGATAGATAGATAGATAGATAGATAAGATAGATAGATTAGATAGATGGATGGACGGACACTGATTGAGAGAAAGATGACAGGTAATAAGATGATAGATAGATAGATAGATAGATAGATAGATAGATAGATAGATAAGATAGATAGATTAGATAGATAGATGGACGGACACTGATTGAGAGAAAGATGACAGGTAATAAGATGATAGATAGATAGATAGATAGATAGATAGATAGATAGATAGATAAGATAGATAGATTAGATAGATAGATGGACGGACACTGATTGAGAGAAAGATGACAGGTAATAAGATGATAGATAGATAGATAGATAGATAGATAGATAGATAAGATAGATAGATTAAATAGATAGATGGACGGACACTGATTGAGAGAAAGATGACAGGTAATAAGATGATAGATAGATAGATAGATAGATAGATAGATAAGATAGATAGGTTAGATAGATTAGATAGATGGATGGACGGACACTGATTGAGAGAAAGATGACAGGTAATAAGATGATAGATAGATAGATAGATAGATAGATAGATAGATAGATAGATAAGATAGATTAGATAGATGGATGGACGGACACTGATTGAGAGAAAGATGACAGGTAATAAGATGATAGATAGATAGATAGATAGATAGATAGATAGATAGATAGATAGATAAGATAGATAGATTAGATAGATAGATGGATGGACGGACACTGATTGAGAGAAAGATGACAGGTAATAAGATGATAGATAGATAGATAGATAGATAGATAGATAGATAGATAGATGGACGGACACTGATTGAGAGAAAGATGACAGGTAATAAGATGATAGATAGATAGATAGATAGATAGATAGATAGATAGATAGATAGATAAGATAGATAGATTAGATAGATGGATGGACGGACACTGATTGAGAGAAAGATGACAGGTAATAAGATGATAGATAGATAGATAGATAGATAGATAGATAGATAGATAGATAGATAGATAAAGATAGATAGATGGACGGACGGACACTGATTGAGAGAAAGATGACAGGTAATAAGATGATGATAGATACATAGATCGATAGATAGATAGATAGATAGATAAGATAGATAGATTAGATAGATGGATGGACGGACACTGATTGAGAGAAAGATGACAGGTAATAAGATGATAGATAGATAGATAGATAGATAGATAGATAGATAGATAGATAGATAAGATAGATAGATTAGATAGATAGATGGACGGACACTGATTGAGAGAAAGATGACAGGTAATAAGATGATAGATAGATAGATAGATAGATAGATAGATAGATAGATAGATAGATAAGATAGATAGATAGATGGACGGACATTGATTGAGAGAAAGATGACAGGTAATAAGATGATAGATAGATAGATAGATAGATAGATAGATAGATAGATAAGATAGATAGATTAGATAGATGGATGGACGGACACTGATTGAGAGAAAGATGACAGGTAATAAGATGATAGATAGATAGATAGATAGATAGATAGATAGATAGATAGATAGATAAGATAGATAGATGGACGGACACTGATTGAGAGAAAGATGACAGGTAATAAGATGATGATAGATACATAGATCGATAGATAGATAGATAGATAGATAAGATAGATAGATTAGATAGATGGATGGACGGACACTGATTGAGAGAAAGATGACAGGTAATAAGATGATAGATAGATAGATAGATAGATAGATAGATAGATAGATAGATAAGATAGATAGATTAGATAGATAGATGGACGGACACTGATTGAGAGAAAGATGACAGGTAATAAGATGATAGATAGATAGATAGATAGATAGATAGATAGATAGATAGATAGATAGATAAGATAGATAGATAGACGGACGGACATTGATTGAGAGAAAGATGACAGGTAATAAGATGATAGATAGATAGATAGATAGATAGATAGATAGATAGATAGATAGATAGATAGATAGATAGATAGACGGACACTGATTGAGAGAAAGATGACAGGTAATAAGATGATAGATAGATAGATAGATAGATAGATAGATAGATAGATAGATAGATAAGATAGATAGATTAGATAGATGGATGGACGGACACTGATTGAGAGAAAGATGACAGGTAATAAGATGATAGATAGATAGATAGATAGATAGATAGATAGATAGATAAGATAGATAGATAGATAGATAGATGGACGGACATTGATTGAGAGAAAGATGACAGGTAATAAGATGATAGATAGATAGATAGATAGATAGATAGATAGATAGATAGATGGACGGACACTGATTGAGAGAAAGATGACAGGTAATAAGATGATAGATAGATAGATAGATAGATAGATAGATAGATAGATAGATAAGATAGATAGATTAGATAGATGGATGGACGGACACTGATTGAGAGAAAGATGACAGGTAATAAGATGATAGATAGATAGATAGATAGATAGATAGATAGATAGATAAGATAGATAGATTAGATAGATAGATGGACGGACACTGATTGAGAGAAAGATGACAGGTAATAAGATGATAGATAGATAGATAGATAGATAGATAGATAGATAGATAGATAGATAAGATAGATAGATTAGATAGATAGATGGACGGACACTGATTGAGAGAAAGATGACAGGTAATAAGATGATAGATAGATAGATAGATAGATAGATAAGATAGATAGATTAGATAGATGGATGGACGGACACTGATTGAGAGAAAGATGACAGGTAATAAGATGATAGATAGATAGATAGATAGATAGATAGATAGATAGATAAGATAGATAGATTAGATAGATGGATGGACGGACACTGATTGAGAGAAAGATGACAGGTAATAAGATGATAGATAGATAGATAGATAGATAGATAGATAGATAAGATAGATAGATAGATAGATAGATGGACGGACATTGAGAGAAAGATGACAGGTAATAAGATGATAGATAGATAGATAGATAGATAGATAGATAGATAGATAGATAGATAAGATAGATAGATAGATAGATAGATGGACAGACATTGATTGAGAGAAAGATGACAGGTAATAAGATGATAGATAGATAGATAGATAGATAGATAGATAGATAGATAGATAGATAAGATAGATAGATTAGATAGATGGATGGACGGACACTGATTGAGAGAAAGATGACAGGTAATAAGATGATAGATAGATAGATAGATAGATAAGATAGATAGATTAGATAGATGGATGGATGGACATTGATTGAGAGAAAGATGACAGGTAATAAGATGATAGATAGATAGATAGATAGATAGATAGATAGATAGATGGACGGACACTGATTGAGAGAAAGATGACAGGTAATAAGATGATGATAGATAGATAGATAGATAGATCGATAGATAGATAGATAGATAAGATAGATAGATTAGATAGATGGATGGACGGACACTGATTGAGAGAAAGATGACAGGTAATAAGATGATAGATAGATAGATAGATAGATAAGATAGATAGATTAGATAGATGGATGGACGGACACTGATTGAGAGAAAGATGACAGGTAATAAGATGATAGATAGATAGATAGATAGATAGATAGATAGATAGATAGATAAGATAGATAGATTAAATAGATAGATGGACGGACACTGATTGAGAGAAAGATGACAGGTAATAAGATGATAGATAGATAGATAGATAGATAGATAGATAGATAGATAGATAGATAAGATAGATAGATTAGATAGATGGATGGACGGACACTGATTGAGAGAAAGATGACAGGTAATAAGATGATAGATAGATAGATAGATAGATAGATAGATAGATAGATAGATAAGATAGATTAGATAGATGGATGGACGGACACTGATTGAGAGAAAGATGACAGGTAATAAGATGATAGATAGATAGATAGATAGATAGATAGATAGATAAGATAGATAGATTAGATAGATAGATGGACGGACACTGATTGAGAGAAAGATGACAGGTAATAAGATGATAGATAGATAGATAGATAGATAGATAGATAGATAAGATAGATTAGATAGATAGATAGATGGACAGACATTGATTGAGAGAAAGATGACAGGTAATAAGATGATAGATAGATAGATAGATAGATAGATAGATAGATAAGATAGATAGATTAGATAGATAGATGGACGGACACTGATTGAGAGAAAGATGACAGGTAATAAGATGATAGATAGATAGATAGATAGATAGATAGATAGATAGATAAGAGATAGATAGATAGATAGATGGACGGACATTGATTGAGAGAAAGATGACAGGTAATAAGATGATAGATAGATAGATAGATAGATAGATAGATAGATAGATAGATAGATGGACGGACACTGATTGAGAGAAAGATGACAGGTAATAAGATGATAGATAGATAGATAGATAGATAGATAGATAGATAGATAGATAGATAAGATAGATAGATTAGATAGATGGATGGACGGACACTGATTGAGAGAAAGATGACAGGTAATAAGATGATAGATAGATAGATAGATAGATAGATAGATAGATAAGATAGATAGATTAGATAGATAGATGGACGGACACTGATTGAGAGAAAGATGACAGGTAATAAGATGATAGATAGATAGATAGATAGATAGATAGATAGATAGATAGATGGACGGACACTGATTGAGAGAAAGATGACAGGTAATAAGATGATAGATAGATAGATAGATAGATAGATAGATAGATAGATAGATAAGATAGATAGATTAGATAGATGGATGGACGGACACTGATTGAGAGAAAGATGACAGGTAATAAGATGATAGATAGATAGATAGATAGATAGATAGATAGATAGATAGATAAGATAGATAGATGGACGGACACTGATTGAGAGAAAGATGACAGGTAATAAGATGATAGATAGATAGATAGATAGATAGATAGATAGATAGATAGATAAGATAGATAGATTAGATAGATGGATGGACGGACACTGATTGAGAGAAAGATGACAGGTAATAAGATGATAGATAGATAGATAGATAGATAGATAGATAGATAGATAGATAGATAAGATAGATAGATTAGATAGATAGATGGACGGACACTGATTGAGAGAAAGATGACAGGTAATAAGATGATAGATAGATAGATAGATAGATAGATAGATAGATAGATAAGATAGATAGATAGATGGACGGACATTGATTGAGAGAAAGATGACAGGTAATAAGATGATAGATAGATAGATAGATAGATAGATAGATAGATAGATAGATAGATAGATGGACGGACACTGATTGAGAGAAAGATGACAGGTAATAAGATGATAGATAGATAGATAGATAGATAGATAGATAGATAGATAGATAAGATAGATAGATTAGATAGATGGATGGACGGACACTGATTGAGAGAAAGATGACAGGTAATAAGATGATAGATAGATAGATAGATAGATAGATAGATAGATAAGATAGATAGATTAGATAGATAGATGGACGGACACTGATTGAGAGAAAGATGACAGGTAATAAGATGATAGATAGATAGATAGATAGATAGATAGATAGATAGATAGATAAGATAGATAGATTAGATAGATAGATGGACGGACACTGATTGAGAGAAAGATGACAGGTAATAAGATGATAGATAGATAGATAGATAGATAGATAGATAGATAAGATAGATAGATTAGATAGATGGATGGACGGACACTGATTGAGAGAAAGATGACAGGTAATAAGATGATAGATAGATAGATAGATAGATAGATAGATAGATAGATAAGATAGATAGATTAGATAGATGGATGGACGGACACTGATTGAGAGAAAGATGACAGGTAATAAGATGATAGATAGATAGATAGATAGATAGATAGATAGATAGATAGATAAGATAGATAGATTAGATAGATAGATGGACGGACACTGATTGAGAGAAAGATGACAGGTAATAAGATGATAGATAGATAGATAGATAGATAGATAGATAGATAGATAGATAAGATAGATAGATTAGATAGATAGATGGACGGACACTGATTGAGAGAAAGATGACAGGTAATAAGATGATAGATAGATAGATAGATAGATAGATAGATAAGATAGATAGATTAAATAGATAGATGGACGGACACTGATTGAGAGAAAGATGACAGGTAATAAGATGATAGATAGATAGATAGATAGATAGATAGATAAGATAGATAGATTAGATAGATTAGATAGATGGATGGACGGACACTGATTGAGAGAAAGATGACAGGTAATAAGATGATAGATAGATAGATAGATAGATAGATAGATAGATAGATAGATAGATAAGATAGATTAGATAGATGGATGGACGGACACTGATTGAGAGAAAGATGACAGGTAATAAGATGATAGATAGATAGATAGATAGATAGATAGATAGATAGATAAGATAGATAGATTAGATAGATAGATGGATGGACGGACACTGATTGAGAGAAAGATGACAGGTAATAAGATGATAGATAGATAGATAGATAGATAGATAGATAGATAGATAGATAGATAGATAGATGGACGGACACTGATTGAGAGAAAGATGACAGGTAATAAGATGATAGATAGATAGATAGATAGATAGATAGATAGATAGATAGATAGATAGATTAGATAGATGGATGGACGGACACTGATTGAGAGAAAGATGACAGGTAATAAGATGATAGATAGATAGATAGATAGATAGATAGATAGATAGATGGACGGACACTGATTGAGAGAAAGATGACAGGTAATAAGATGATGATAGATAGATAGATAGATAGATCGATAGATAGATAGATAGATAAGATAGATAGATTAGATAGATGGATGGACGGACACTGATTGAGAGAAAGATGACAGGTAATAAGATGATAGATAGATAGATAGATAGATAAGATAGATAGATTAGATAGATGGATGGACGGACACTGATTGAGAGAAAGATGACAGGTAATAAGATGATAGATAGATAGATAGATAGATAGATAGATAGATAGATAGATAAGATAGATAGATTAAATAGATAGATGGACGGACACTGATTGAGAGAAAGATGACAGGTAATAAGATGATAGATAGATAGATAGATAGATAGATAGATAGATAGATAAGATAGATAGATTAGACAGATGGATGGACGGACACTGATTGAGAGAAAGATGACAGGTAATAAGATGATAGATAGATAGATAGATAGATAGATAGATAGATAGATAGATAAGATAGATTAGATAGATGGATGGACGGACACTGATTGAGAGAAAGATGACAGGTAATAAGATGATAGATAGATAGATAGATAGATAGATAGATAGATAGATAGATAAGATAGATAGATTAGATAGATAGATGGACGGACACTGATTGAGAGAAAGATGACAGGTAATAAGATGATAGATAGATAGATAGATAGATAGATAGATAGATAAGATAGATTAGATAGATAGATAGATGGACAGACATTGATTGAGAGAAAGATGACAGGTAATAAGATGATAGATAGATAGATAGATAGATAGATAGATAGATAGATAAGATAGATAGATTAGATAGATAGATGGACGGACACTGATTGAGAGAAAGATGACAGGTAATAAGATGATAGATAGATAGATAGATAGATAGATAAGATAGATAGATAGATAGATAGATGGACGGACATTGATTGAGAGAAAGATGACAGGTAATAAGATGATAGATAGATAGATAGATAGATAGATATATAGATAGATAGATGGACGGACACTGATTGAGAGAAAGATGACAGGTAATAAGATGATAGATAGATAGATAGATAGATAGATAGATAGATAGATAGATAGATAGATAAGATAGATAGATTAGATAGATGGATGGACGGACACTGATTGAGAGAAAGATGACAGGTAATAAGATGATAGATAGATAGATAGATAGATAGATAGATAGATAGATAAGATAGATAGATTAGATAGATAGATGGACGGACACTGATTGAGAGAAAGATGACAGGTAATAAGATGATAGATAGATAGATAGATAGATAGATAGATAGATAGATAGATGGACGGACACTGATTGAGAGAAAGATGACAGGTAATAAGATGATAGATAGATAGATAGATAGATAGATAGATAGATAGATAGATAGATAGATAGATAGATAAGATAGATAGATTAGATAGATGGATGGACGGACACTGATTGAGAGAAAGATGACAGGTAATAAGATGATAGATAGATAGATAGATAGATAGATAGATAGATAGATAGATAAGATAGATAGATGGACGGACACTGATTGAGAGAAAGATGACAGGTAATAAGATGATAGATAGATAGATAGATAGATAGATAGATAGATAGATAGATAAGATAGATAGATTAGATAGATGGATGGACGGACACTGATTGAGAGAAAGATGACAGGTAATAAGATGATAGATAGATAGATAGATAGATAGATAGATAGATAGATAGATAAGATAGATTAGATAGATAGATGGACGGACACTGATTGAGAGAAAGATGACAGGTAATAAGATGATAGATAGATAGATAGATAGATAGATAGATAGATAGATAGATAAGATAGATAGATAGATGGACGGACATTGATTGAGAGAAAGATGACAGGTAATAAGATGATAGATAGATAGATAGATAGATAGATAGATAGATAGATAGATAGATGGACGGACACTGATTGAGAGAAAGATGACAGGTAATAAGATGATAGATAGATAGATAGATAGATAGATAGATAGATAGATAGATAGATAGATAAGATAGATAGATTAGATAGATGGATGGACGGACACTGATTGAGAGAAAGATGACAGGTAATAAGATGATAGATAGATAGATAGATAGATAGATAGATAGATAGATAAGATAGATAGATTAGATAGATAGATGGACGGACACTGATTGAGAGAAAGATGACAGGTAATAAGATGATAGATAGATAGATAGATAGATAGATAAGATAGATAGATTAGATAGATAGATGGACGGACACTGATTGAGAGAAAGATGACAGGTAATAAGATGATAGATAGATAGATAGATAGATAGATAGATAGATAGATAGATAGATAGATAGATAAGATAGATAGATTAGATAGATGGATGGACGGACACTGATTGAGAGAAAGATGACAGGTAATAAGATGATAGATAGATAGATAGATAGATAGATAGATAGATAAGATAGATAGATTAGATAGATGGATGGACGGACACTGATTGAGAGAAAGATGACAGGTAATAAGATGATAGATAGATAGATAGATAGATAGATAGATAGATAAGATAGATAGATTAGATAGATAGATGGACGGACACTGATTGAGAGAAAGATGACAGGTAATAAGATGATAGATAGATAGATAGATAGATAGATAGATAGATAGATAGATAGATAAGATAGATAGATTAGATAGATAGATGGACGGACACTGATTGAGAGAAAGATGACAGGTAATAAGATGATAGATAGATAGATAGATAGATAGATAGATAGATAAGATAGATAGATTAAATAGATAGATGGACGGACACTGATTGAGAGAAAGATGACAGGTAATAAGATGATAGATAGATAGATAGATAGATAGATAGATAGATAAGATAGATAGATTAGATAGATTAGATAGATGGATGGACGGACACTGATTGAGAGAAAGATGACAGGTAATAAGATGATAGATAGATAGATAGATAGATAGATAGATAGATAGATAAGATAGATTAGATAGATGGATGGACGGACACTGATTGAGAGAAAGATGACAGGTAATAAGATGATAGATAGATAGATAGATAGATAGATAGATAGATAGATAGATAGATAAGATAGATAGATTAGATAGATAGATGGATGGACGGACACTGATTGAGAGAAAGATGACAGGTAATAAGATGATAGATAGATAGATAGATAGATAGATAGATAGATAGATGGACGGACACTGATTGAGAGAAAGATGACAGGTAATAAGATGATAGATAGATAGATAGATAGATAGATAGATAGATAGATAGATAGATAAGATAGATAGATTAGATAGATGGATGGACGGACACTGATTGAGAGAAAGATGACAGGTAATAAGATGATAGATAGATAGATAGATAGATAGATAGATAGATAGATAGATAGATAAAGATAGATAGATGGACGGACGGACACTGATTGAGAGAAAGATGACAGGTAATAAGATGATGATAGATACATAGATCGATAGATAGATAGATAGATAGATAAGATAGATAGATTAGATAGATGGATGGACGGACACTGATTGAGAGAAAGATGACAGGTAATAAGATGATAGATAGATAGATAGATAGATAGATAGATAGATAGATAGATAGATAAGATAGATAGATTAGATAGATAGATGGACGGACACTGATTGAGAGAAAGATGACAGGTAATAAGATGATAGATAGATAGATAGATAGATAGATAGATAGATAGATAGATAGATAGATAAGATAGATAGATAGATGGACGGACATTGATTGAGAGAAAGATGACAGGTAATAAGATGATAGATAGATAGATAGATAGATAGATAGATAGATAAGATAGATAGATTAGATAGATGGATGGACGGACACTGATTGAGAGAAAGATGACAGGTAATAAGATGATAGATAGATAGATAGATAGATAGATAGATAGATAGATAGATAAGATAGATAGATGGACGGACACTGATTGAGAGAAAGATGACAGGTAATAAGATGATGATAGATACATAGATAGATAGATAGATAGATAGATAGATAAGATAGATAGATTAGATAGATGGATGGACGGACACTGATTGAGAGAAAGATGACAGGTAATAAGATGATAGATAGATAGATAGATAGATAGATAGATAGATAGATAGATAGATAAGATAGATAGATTAGATAGATAGATGGACGGACACTGATTGAGAGAAAGATGACAGGTAATAAGATGATAGATAGATAGATAGATAGATAGATAGATAGATAGATAGATAGATAAGATAGATAGATAGATGGACGGACATTGATTGAGAGAAAGATGACAGGTAATAAGATGATAGATAGATAGATAGATAGATAGATAGATAGATAGATAGATAGATAGATAGACGGACACTGATTGAGAGAAAGATGACAGGTAATAAGATGATAGATAGATAGATAGATAGATAGATAGATAGATAGATAGATAAGATAGATAGATTAGATAGATGGATGGACGGACACTGATTGAGAGAAAGATGACAGGTAATAAGATGATAGATAGATAGATAGATAGATAGATAGATAGATAGATAAGATAGATAGATAGATAGATAGATGGACGGACATTGATTGAGAGAAAGATGACAGGTAATAAGATGATAGATAGATAGATAGATAGATAGATAGATAGATAGATAGATAGATAGATGGACGGACACTGATTGAGAGAAAGATGACAGGTAATAAGATGATAGATAGATAGATAGATAGATAGATAGATAGATAGATAGATAGATAGATAGATAAGATAGATAGATTAGATAGATGGATGGACGGACACTGATTGAGAGAAAGATGACAGGTAATAAGATGATAGATAGATAGATAGATAGATAGATAGATAGATAGATAGATAAGATAGATAGATTAGATAGATAGATGGACGGACACTGATTGAGAGAAAGATGACAGGTAATAAGATGATAGATAGATAGATAGATAGATAGATAGATAGATAGATAGATAGATAAGATAGATAGATTAGATAGATAGATGGACGGACACTGATTGAGAGAAAGATGACAGGTAATAAGATGATAGATAGATAGATAGATAGATAGATAAGATAGATAGATTAGATAGATGGATGGACGGACACTGATTGAGAGAAAGATGACAGGTAATAAGATGATAGATAGATAGATAGATAGATAGATAGATAGATAGATAGATAGATAAGATAGATAGATTAGATAGATGGATGGACGGACACTGATTGAGAGAAAGATGACAGGTAATAAGATGATAGATAGATAGATAGATAGATAGATAGATAAGATAGATAGATAGATAGATAGATGGACGGACATTGAGAGAAAGATGACAGGTAATAAGATGATAGATAGATAGATAGATAGATAGATAGATAGATAGATAGATAAGATAGATAGATAGATAGATAGATGGACAGACATTGATTGAGAGAAAGATGACAGGTAATAAGATGATAGATAGATAGATAGATAGATAGATAGATAGATAGATAGATAAGATAGATAGATTAGATAGATGGATGGACGGACACTGATTGAGAGAAAGATGACAGGTAATAAGATGATAGATAGATAGATAGATAGATAAGATAGATAGATTAGATAGATGGATGGACGGACACTGATTGAGAGAAAGATGACAGGTAATAAGATGATAGATAGATAGATAGATAGATAGATAGATAGATAGATAGATAGATAAAGATAGATAGATGGACGGACGGACACTGATTGAGAGAAAGATGACAGGTAATAAGATGATGATAGATACATAGATCGATAGATAGATAGATAGATAGATAAGATAGATAGATTAGATAGATGGATGGACGGACACTGATTGAGAGAAAGATGACAGGTAATAAGATGATAGATAGATAGATAGATAGATAGATAGATAGATAAGATAGATAGATTAGATAGATAGATGGACGGACACTGATTGAGAGAAAGATGACAGGTAATAAGATGATAGATAGATAGATAGATAGATAGATAGATAGATAGATAGATAAGATAGATAGATAGATAGATAGATGGACGGACATTGATTGAGAGAAAGATGACAGGTAATAAGATGATAGATAGATAGATAGATAGATAGATAGATAGATAGATAGATAGATAGATAGATGGACGGACACTGATTGAGAGAAAGATGACAGGTAATAAGATGATAGATAGATAGATAGATAGATAGATAGATAGATAGATAGATAGATAAGATAGATAGATTAGATAGATGGATGGACGGACACTGATTGAGAGAAAGATGACAGGTAATAAGATGATAGATAGATAGATAGATAGATAGATAGATAGATAAGATAGATAGATTAGATAGATAGATGGACGGACACTGATTGAGAGAAAGATGACAGGTAATAAGATGATAGATAGATAGATAGATAGATAGATAGATAGATAGATAGATAGATGGACGGACACTGATTGAGAGAAAGATGACAGGTAATAAGATGATAGATAGATAGATAGATAGATAGATAGATAGATAGATAGATAGATAAGATAGATAGATTAGATAGATGGATGGACGGACACTGATTGAGAGAAAGATGACAGGTAATAAGATGATAGATAGATAGATAGATAGATAGATAGATAGATAGATAGATAAGATAGATAGATGGACGGACACTGATTGAGAGAAAGATGACAGGTAATAAGATGATAGATAGATAGATAGATAGATAGATAGATAGATAGATAGATAAGATAGATAGATTAGATAGATGGATGGACGGACACTGATTGAGAGAAAGATGACAGGTAATAAGATGATAGATAGATAGATAGATAGATAGATAGATAGATAAGATAGATAGATTAGATAGATAGATGGACGGACACTGATTGAGAGAAAGATGACAGGTAATAAGATGATAGATAGATAGATAGATAGATAGATAGATAGATAGATAAGATAGATAGATAGATGGACGGACATTGATTGAGAGAAAGATGACAGGTAATAAGATGATAGATAGATAGATAGATAGATAGATAGATAGATAGATAGATAGATGGACGGACACTGATTGAGAGAAAGATGACAGGTAATAAGATGATAGATAGATAGATAGATAGATAGATAGATAGATAGATAAGATAGATAGATTAGATAGATGGATGGACGGACACTGATTGAGAGAAAGATGACAGGTAATAAGATGATAGATAGATAGATAGATAGATAGATAGATAGATAGATAGATAAGATAGATAGATTAGATAGATAGATGGACGGACACTGATTGAGAGAAAGATGACAGGTAATAAGATGATAGATAGATAGATAGATAGATAGATAAGATAGATAGATTAGATAGATAGATGGACGGACACTGATTGAGAGAAAGATGACAGGTAATAAGATGATAGATAGATAGATAGATAGATAGATAGATAGATAGATAAGATAGATAGATTAGATAGATGGATGGACGGACACTGATTGAGAGAAAGATGACAGGTAATAAGATGATAGATAGATAGATAGATAGATAGATAGATACATAGATAAGATAGATAGATTAGATAGATGGATGGATGGACACTGATTGAGAGAAAGATGACAGGTAATAAGATGATAGATAGATAGATAGATAGATAGATAGATAGATAGATAGATAAGATAGATAGATTAGATAGATAGATGGACGGACACTGATTGAGAGAAAGATGACAGGTAATAAGATGATAGATAGATAGATAGATAGATAGATAAGATAGATAGATTAGATAGATAGATGGACGGACACTGATTGAGAGAAAGATGACAGGTAATAAGATGATAGATAGATAGATAGATAGATAGATAGATAGATAGATAGATAAGATAGATAGATTAAATAGATAGATGGACGGATACTGATTGAGAGAAAGATGACAGGTAATAAGATGATAGATAGATAGATAGATAGATAGATAGATAGATAGATAAGATAGATAGATTAGATAGATGGATGGACGGACACTGATTGAGAGAAAGATGACAGGTAATAAGATGATAGATAGATAGATAGATAGATAGATAGATAGATAGATAAGATAGATTAGATAGATGGATGGACGGACACTGATTGAGAGAAAGATGACAGGTAATAAGATGATAGATAGATAGATAGATAGATAGATAGATAGATAGATAGATAAGATAGATAGATTAGATAGATAGATGGATGGACGGACACTGATTGAGAGAAAGATGACAGGTAATAAGATGATAGATAGATAGATAGATAGATAGATAGATAGATAGATAGATAGATAGATGGACGGACACTGATTGAGGGAAAGATGACAGGTAATAAGATGATAGATAGATAGATAGATAGATAGATAGATAGATAGATAAGATAGATAGATTAGATAGATGGATGGACGGACACTGATTGAGAGAAAGATGACAGGTAATAAGATGATAGATAGATAGATAGATAGATAGATAGATAGATAGATAGATAGATAGATAAAGATAGATAGATGGACGGACGGACACTGATTGAGAGAAAGATGACAGGTAATAAGATGATGATAGATACATAGATCGATAGATAGATAGATAGATAGATAAGATAGATAGATTAGATAGATGGATGGACGGACACTGATTGAGAGAAAGATGACAGGTAATAAGATGATAGATAGATAGATAGATAGATAGATAGATAGATAAGATAGATAGATTAGATAGATAGATGGACGGACACTGATTGAGAGAAAGATGACAGGTAATAAGATGATAGATAGATAGATAGATAGATAGATAGATAGATAGATAGATAGATAAGATAGATAGATAGATGGACGGACATTGATTGAGAGAAAGATGACAGGTAATAAGATGATAGATAGATAGATAGATAGATAGATAGATAGATAGATAGATAGATAGATAGATAGATGGACGGACACTGATTGAGAGAAAGATGACAGGTAATAAGATGATAGATAGATAGATAGATAGATAGATAGATAGATAGATAGATAAGATAGATAGATTAGATAGATGGATGGACGGACACTGATTGAGAGAAAGATGACAGGTAATAAGATGATAGATAGATAGATAGATAGATAGATAGATAGATAGATAGATAAGATAGATAGATTAGATAGATAGATGGACGGACACTGATTGAGAGAAAGATGACAGGTAATAAGATGATAGATAGATAGATAGATAGATAGATAGATAGATAGATAGATAGATAGATAGATGGACGGACACTGATTGAGAGAAAGATGACAGGTAATAAGATGATAGATAGATAGATAGATAGATAGATAGATAGATAGATAGATAAGATAGATAGATTAGATAGATAGATGGATGGACGGACACTGATTGAGAGAAAGATGACAGGTAATAAGATGATAGATAGATAGATAGATAGATAGATAGATAGATAGATAGATGGACGGACACTGATTGAGAGAAAGATGACAGGTAATAAGATGATAGATAGATAGATAGATAGATAGATAGATAAGATAGATAGATTAGATAGATGGATGGACGGACACTGATTGAGAGAAAGATGACAGGTAATAAGATGATAGATAGATAGATAGATAGATAGATAGATAGATAGATAGATAGATAAAGATAGATAGATGGACGGACGGACACTGATTGAGAGAAAGATGACAGGTAATAAGATGATGATAGATACATAGATCGATAGATAGATAGATAGATAGATAAGATAGATAGATTAGATAGATGGATGGACGGACACTGATTGAGAGAAAGATGACAGGTAATAAGATGATAGATAGATAGATAGATAGATAGATAGATAGATAGATAAGATAGATAGATTAGATAGATAGATGGACGGACACTGATTGAGAGAAAGATGACAGGTAATAAGATGATAGATAGATAGATAGATAGATAGATAGATAGATAGATAGATAGATAGATAAGATAGATAGATAGATGGACGGACATTGATTGAGAGAAAGATGACAGGTAATAAGATGATAGATAGATAGATAGATAGATAGATAGATAGATAGATAGATAGATAGATAGATAGATGGACGGACACTGATTGAGAGAAAGATGACAGGTAATAAGATGATAGATAGATAGATAGATAGATAGATAGATAGATAGATAGATAGATAAGATAGATAGATTAGATAGATGGATGGACGGACACTGATTGAGAGAAAGATGACAGGTAATAAGATGATAGATAGATAGATAGATAGATAGATAGATAGATAGATAGATAGATAAGATAGATAGATTAGATAGATAGATGGACGGACACTGATTGAGAGAAAGATGACAGGTAATAAGATGATAGATAGATAGATAGATAGATAGATAGATAGATAGATAGATAGATAGATGGACGGACACTGATTGAGAGAAAGATGACAGGTAATAAGATGATAGATAGATAGATAGATAGATAGATAGATAGATAGATAAGATAGATAGATTAGATAGATGGATGGACGGACACTGATTGAGAGAAAGATGACAGGTAATAAGATGATAGATAGATAGATAGATAGATAGATAGATAGATAAGATAGATAGATTAGATAGATAGATGGACGGACACTGATTGAGAGAAAGATGACAGGTAATAAGATGATAGATAGATAGATAGATAGATAGATAGATAGATAGATAGATAGATAAGATAGATAGATAGATGGACGGACATTGATTGAGAGAAAGATGACAGGTAATAAGATGATAGATAGATAGATAGATAGATAGATAGATAGATAGATAGATAGATGGACGGACACTGATTGAGAGAAAGATGACAGGTAATAAGATGATAGATAGATAGATAGATAGATAGATAGATAGATAGATAGATAAGATAGATAGATTAGATAGATGGATGGACGGACACTGATTGAGAGAAAGATGACAGGTAATAAGATGATAGATAGATAGATAGATAGATAGATAGATAGATAGATAGATAAGATAGATAGATTAGATAGATAGATGGACGGACACTGATTGAGAGAAAGATGACAGGTAATAAGATGATAGATAGATAGATAGATAGATAGATAAGATAGATAGATTAGATAGATAGATGGACGGACACTGATTGAGAGAAAGATGACAGGTAATAAGATGATAGATAGATAGATAGATAGATAGATAGATAGATAAGATAGATAGATTAGATAGATGGATGGACGGACACTGATTGAGAGAAAGATGACAGGTAATAAGATGATAGATAGATAGATAGATAGATAGATAGATAGATAGATAGATAAGATAGATAGATTAGATAGATGGATGGACGGACACTGATTGAGAGAAAGATGACAGGTAATAAGATGATAGATAGATAGATAGATAGATAGATAGATAGATAGATAGATAGATAAGATAGATAGATTAGATAGATAGATGGACGGACACTGATTGAGAGAAAGATGACAGGTAATAAGATGATAGATAGATAGATAGATAGATAGATAGATAGATAGATAAGATAGATAGATTAGATAGATAGATGGACGGACACTGATTGAGAGAAAGATGACAGGTAATAAGATGATAGATAGATAGATAGATAGATAGATAGATAGATAGATAGATAAGATAGATAGATTAAATAGATAGATGGACGGACACTGATTGAGAGAAAGATGACAGGTAATAAGATGATAGATAGATAGATAGATAGATAGATAGATAGATAGATAAGATAGATAGATTAGATAGATGGATGGACGGACACTGATTGAGAGAAAGATGACAGGTAATAAGATGATAGATAGATAGATAGATAGATAGATAGATAGATAAGATAGATTAGATAGATGGATGGACGGACACTGATTGAGAGAAAGATGACAGGTAATAAGATGATAGATAGATAGATAGATAGATAGATAGATAGATAGATAGATAGATAAGATAGATAGATTAGATAGATAGATGGATGGACGGACACTGATTGAGAGAAAGATGACAGGTAATAAGATGATAGATAGATAGATAGATAGATAGATAGATAGATAGATAGATAGATGGACGGACACTGATTGAGAGAAAGATGACAGGTAATAAGATGATAGATAGATAGATAGATAGATAGATAGATAGATAGATAGATAAGATAGATAGATTAGATAGATGGATGGACGGACACTGATTGAGAGAAAGATGACAGGTAATAAGATGATAGATAGATAGATAGATAGATAGATAGATAGATAGATAAAGATAGATAGATGGACGGACGGACACTGATTGAGAGAAAGATGACAGGTAATAAGATGATGATAGATACATAGATCGATAGATAGATAGATAGATAGATAAGAGAGATAGATTAGATAGATGGATGGACGGACACTGATTGAGAGAAAGATGACAGGTAATAAGATGATAGATAGATAGATAGATAGATAGATAGATAGATAGATAGATAGATAAGATAGATAGATTAGATAGATAGATGGACGGACACTGATTGAGAGAAAGATGACAGGTAATAAGATGATAGATAGATAGATAGATAGATAGATAGATAGATAGATAGATAGATAGATAGATAGATAAGATAGATAGATAGATGGACGGACATTGATTGAGAGAAAGATGACAGGTAATAAGATGATAGATAGATAGATAGATAGATAGATAGATAGATAGATAGATAGATGGACGGACACTGATTGAGAGAAAGATGACAGGTAATAAGATGATAGATAGATAGATAGATAGATAGATAGATAGATAGATAGATAGATAGATAAGATAGATAGATTAGATAGATGGATGGACGGACACTGATTGAGAGAAAGATGACAGGTAATAAGATGATAGATAGATAGATAGATAGATAGATAGATAGATAGATAGATAGATAAGATAGATAGATGGACGGACACTGATTGAGAGAAAGATGACAGGTAATAAGATGATAGATAGATAGATAGATAGATAGATAGATAGATAGATAGATAGATGGACGGACACTGATTGAGAGAAAGATGACAGGTAATAAGATGATAGATAGATAGATAGATAGATAGATAGATAGATAGATAGATAAGATAGATAGATTAGATAGATGGATGGACGGACACTGATTGAGAGAAAGATGACAGGTAATAAGATGATAGATAGATAGATAGATAGATAGATAGATAGATAGATAGATAGATAAGATAGATAGATGGACGGACACTGATTGAGAGAAAGATGACAGGTAATAAGATGATAGATAGATAGATAGATAGATAGATAGATAGATAGATAAGATAGATAGATTAGATAGATGGATGGACGGACACTGATTGAGAGAAAGATGACAGGTAATAAGATGATAGATAGATAGATAGATAGATAGATAGATAGATAGATAGATAAGATAGATAGATTAGATAGATAGATGGACGGACACTGATTGAGAGAAAGATGACAGGTAATAAGATGATAGATAGATAGATAGATAGATAGATAGATAGATAGATAGATAAGATAGATAGATAGATGGACGGACATTGATTGAGAGAAAGATGACAGGTAATAAGATGATAGATAGATAGATAGATAGATAGATAGATAGATAGATAGATAGATAGATGGACGGACACTGATTGAGAGAAAGATGACAGGTAATAAGATGATAGATAGATAGATAGATAGATAGATAGATAGATAGATAAGATAGATAGATTAGATAGATGGATGGACGGACACTGATTGAGAGAAAGATGACAGGTAATAAGATGATAGATAGATAGATAGATAGATAGATAGATAGATAGATAGATAAGATAGATAGATTAGATAGATAGATGGACGGACACTGATTGAGAGAAAGATGACAGGTAATAAGATGATAGATAGATAGATAGATAGATAGATAGATAAGATAGATAGATTAGATAGATAGATGGACGGACACTGATTGAGAGAAAGATGACAGGTAATAAGATGATAGATAGATAGATAGATAGATAGATAGATAGATAGATAAGATAGATAGATTAGATAGATGGATGGACGGACACTGATTGAGAGAAAGATGACAGGTAATAAGATGATAGATAGATAGATAGATAGATAGATAGATAGATAGATAAGATAGATAGATTAGATAGATGGATGGACGGACACTGATTGAGAGAAAGATGACAGGTAATAAGATGATAGATAGATAGATAGATAGATAGATAGATAGATAAGATAGATAGATTAGATAGATAGATGGACGGACACTGATTGAGAGAAAGATGACAGGTAATAAGATGATAGATAGATAGATAGATAGATAGATAGATAGATAGATAAGATAGATAGATTAGATAGATAGATGGACGGACACTGATTGAGAGAAAGATGACAGGTAATAAGATGATAGATAGATAGATAGATAGATAGATAGATAGATAGATAAGATAGATAGATTAAATAGATAGATGGACGGACACTGATTGAGAGAAAGATGACAGGTAATAAGATGATAGATAGATAGATAGATAGATAGATAGATAGATAGATAAGATAGATAGATTAGATAGATGGATGGACGGACACTGATTGAGAGAAAGATGACAGGTAATAAGATGATAGATAGATAGATAGATAGATAGATAGATAGATAAGATAGATTAGATAGATGGATGGACGGACACTGATTGAGAGAAAGATGACAGGTAATAAGATGATAGATAGATAGATAGATAGATAGATAGATAGATAGATAGATAAGATAGATAGATTAGATAGATAGATGGATGGACGGACACTGATTGAGAGAAAGATGACAGGTAATAAGATGATAGATAGATAGATAGATAGATAGATAGATAGATAGATAGATAGATAGATGGACGGACACTGATTGAGAGAAAGATGACAGGTAATAAGATGATAGATAGATAGATAGATAGATAGATAGATAGATAGATAAGATAGATAGATTAGATAGATGGATGGACGGACACTGATTGAGAGAAAGATGACAGGTAATAAGATGATAGATAGATAGATAGATAGATAGATAGATAGATAGATAGATAGATAAAGATAGATAGATGGACGGACGGACACTGATTGAGAGAAAGATGACAGGTAATAAGATGATGATAGATACATAGATTGATAGATAGATAGATAGATAGATAAGATAGATAGATTAGATAGATGGATGGACGGACACTGATTGAGAGAAAGATGACAGGTAATAAGATGATAGATAGATAGATAGATAGATAGATAGATAGATAGATAAGATAGATAGATTAGATAGATAGATGGACGGACACTGATTGAGAGAAAGATGACAGGTAATAAGATGATAGATAGATAGATAGATAGATAGATAGATAGATAGATAAGATAGATAGATAGATGGACGGACATTGATTGAGAGAAAGATGACAGGTAATAAGATGATAGATAGATAGATAGATAGATAGATAGATAGATAAGATAGATAGATTAGATAGATGGATGGACGGACACTGATTGAGAGAAAGATGACAGGTAATAAGATGATAGATAGATAGATAGATAGATAGATAGATAGATAGATAGATAAGATAGATAGATGGACGGACACTGATTGAGAGAAAGATGACAGGTAATAAGATGATGATAGATACATAGATCGATAGATCGATAGATAGATAGATAAGATAGATAGATTAGATAGATGGATGGACGGACACTGATTGAGAGAAAGATGACAGGTAATAAGATGATAGATAGATAGATAGATAGATAGATAGATAGATAGATAGATAGATAAGATAGATAGATTAGATAGATAGATGGACGGACAATGATTGAGAGAAAGATGACAGGTAATAAGATGATAGATAGATAGATAGATAGATAGATAGATAGATAGATAGATAGATAGATAAGATAGATAGATAGATGGACGGACATTGATTGAGAGAAAGATGACAGGTAATAAGATGATAGATAGATAGATAGATAGATAGATAGATAGATAGATAGATAGATGGACGGACACTGATTGAGAGAAAGATGACAGGTAATAAGATGATAGATAGATAGATAGATAGATAGATAGATAGATAGATAGATAAGATAGATAGATTAGATAGATGGATGGACGGACACTGATTGAGAGAAAGATGACAGGTAATAAGATGATAGATAGATAGATAGATAGATAGATAGATAGATAGATAGATAGATAAGATAGATAGATAGATAGATAGATGGACGGACATTGATTGAGAGAAAGATGACAGGTAATAAGAAGATAGATAGATAGATAGATAGATAGATAGATAGATAGATAGATAGATAGATGGACGGACACTGATTGAGAGAAAGATGACAGGTAATAAGATGATAGATAGATAGATAGATAGATAGATAGATAGATAAGATAGATAGATTAGATAGATGGATGGACGGACACTGATTGAGAGAAAGATGACAGGTAATAAGATGATAGATAGATAGATAGATAGATAGATAGATAGATAGATAGATAGATAAGATAGATAGATTAGATAGATAGATGGACGGACACTGATTGAGAGAAAGATGACAGGTAATAAGATGATAGATAGATAGATAGATAGATAGATAGATAGATAAGATAGATAGATTAGATAGATAGATGGACGGACACTGATTGAGAGAAAGATGACAGGTAATAAGATGATAGATAGATAGATAGATAGATAGATAAGATAGATAGATTAGATAGATGGATGGACGGACACTGATTGAGAGAAAGATGACAGGTAATAAGATGATAGATAGATAGATAGATAGATAGATAGATAGATAGATAGATAGATAAGATAGATAGATTAGATAGATGGATGGACGGACACTGATTGAGAGAAAGATGACAGGTAATAAGATGATAGATAGATAGATAGATAGATAGATAGATAGATAGATAGATAAGATAGATAGATTAGATAGATAGATGGACGGACACTGATTGAGAGAAAGATGACAGGTAATAAGATGATAGATAGATAGATAGATAGATAGATAGATAGATAGATAAGATAGATAGATTAGATAGATAGATGGACGGACACTGATTGAGAGAAAGATGACAGGTAATAAGATGATAGATAGATAGATAGATAGATAGATAGATAGATAGATAGATAAGATAGATAGATTAAATAGATAGATGGACGGACACTGATTGAGAGAAAGATGACAGGTAATAAGATGATAGATAGATAGATAGATAGATAGATAGATAGATAGATAAGATAGATAGATTAGATAGATGGATGGACAGACACTGATTGAGAGAAAGATGACAGGTAATAAGATGATAGATAGATAGATAGATAGATAGATAGATAGATAGATAGATAGATAGATAAGATAGATTAGATAGATGGATGGACGGACACTGATTGAGAGAAAGATGACAGGTAATAAGATGATAGATAGATAGATAGATAGATAGATAGATAGATAGATAAGATAGATAGATTAGATAGATAGATGGATGGACGGACACTGATTGAGAGAAAGATGACAGGTAATAAGATGATAGATAGATAGATAGATAGATAGATAGATAGATAGATAGATAAGATAGATAGATTAGATAGATGGATGGACGGACACTGATTGAGAGAAAGATGACAGGTAATAAGATGATAGATAGATAGATAGATAGATAAGATAGATAGATTAGATAGATGGATGGACGGACACTGATTGAGAGAAAGATGACAGGTAATAAGATGATAGATAGATAGATAGATAGATAGATAGATAGATAGATAGATAAGATAGATAGATTAGATAGATAGATGGACGGACACTGATTGAGAGAAAGATGACAGGTAATAAGATGATAGATAGATAGATAGATAGATAGATAGATAGATAGATAAGATAGATAGATTAGATAGATAGATGGACGGACACTGATTGAGAGAAAGATGACAGGTAATAAGATGATAGATAGATAGATAGATAGATAGATAGATAGATAGATAGATAAGATAGATAGATTAGATAGATAGATGGACGGACACTGATTGAGAGAAAGATGACAGGTAATAAGATGATAGATAGATAGATAGATAGATAGATAGATAGATAGATAGATAAGATAGATAGATTAGATAGATGGATGGACGGACACTGATTGAGAGAAAGATGACAGGTAATAAGATGATAGATAGATAGATAGATAGATAGATAGATAGATAGATAGATAGATAAGATAGATTAGATAGATGGATGGACGGACACTGATTGAGAGAAAGATGACAGGTAATAAGATGATAGATAGATAGATAGATAGATAGATAGATAGATAGATAGATAGATAAGATAGATAGATTAGATAGATAGATGGATGGACGGACACTGATTGAGAGAAAGATGACAGGTAATAAGATGATAGATAGATAGATAGATAGATAGATAGATAGATAGATAGATAGATAGATAAGATAGATAGATTAGATAGATGGATGGACGGACACTGATTGAGAGAAAGATGACAGGTAATAAGATGATAGATAGATAGATAGATAGATAAGATAGATAGATTAGATAGATGGATGGACGGACACTGATTGAGAGAAAGATGACAGGTAATAAGATGATAGATAGATAGATAGATAGATAGATAGATAGATAGATAGATAAGATAGATAGATTAGATAGATAGATGGATGGACGGACACTGATTGAGAGAAAGATGACAGGTAATAAGATGATAGATAGATAGATAGATAAATATAGTAGATAGATAAATAGATAGATTGATAGATATAGATAGATGACACATAGATGGTAGACAGGCAGGCAGGCAGACAGATGACAGATAATAATAATGATATGGACTAGAGAGAGAGGCAGACAGACAGACACTGATTGAGAGAAAGATGACAGGTAATACATATAGATGATAGACAGATAGGCAGGCAGGCAGTCTGATAGATGATAGATAGATGACAGATAATAAGATAGAGACAGACAGACAGACATTGACTGAGAGAAAGATGATAGGAGATAGATAGATGGATGGATGGACAGATAGATGGATGGATGGATGGATGGCTGGATGGATGGATAGGTAGGCAGGTCGTTGCACTCTTGGCCCAAAGGTCCTTCTTGCTTGGACACAGGGAGACCGAGAGGTTCAAAGCTTGACCGCTCTGATGCTTTATTGGTGTGCTTGTGTGCGTGTGCAAATGGGTTTTTAACCAGCCGCAGCCACAGATGTGGAACCATCCGATTAAAAGGAGGTTTTCACTGGCAGCTGCAGGAGAACAAGCAGGAATCCGGGCAGGAAACTGGCCAGGGAGATAACCGCAATTTGCGCTGTCAGAGGAAGAGGCCGTCGTTTCAAGGGCTGACGTCCTTCGCCAAACCCAACCTCTGACGGGGACGCTGAAAGGGATCAGGTCTCTAAACCTGGCGAAGATCCCCCCAACCCCCACCCCAATATGGCGACAGGATCAGACTCACTGCCCGTAGAAAGCTAGCCTCTCAGGGAAAAAGGGCCGCCGCATCTCACCAAGCCTTTCTTCCTTTCTTGCTGGCCGTGCCTTTTACTGACCGACTTGACTTGACGTTCAGGTAGTCCTCGACTTACGACCGCAATTGAGCCCCAGATTTCTGTGGCTGAGCGAGATGGTGGCTGAGTGAATTCCGCGCCGTTTCGACTAAAGGAATGGTTGTAAGTCGAGGATTTCTCCAAAGCCCCTGAGGGCAGGACAAGAAGCAACGGATGGAAACTAACCGAGGAGAGAAGCAGCCTGGAATTAAGGAGAAATTGCCAGACAGTGAGGACAATTAGCCAGTGGAACAGCTGGCCACCAGAAGTGGTGGGTGCTCCATCACTGGAGGTTTTTAAGAAGAGACAGGACAACCACTTGTCTCCTGTCGTACCAGATCTCCTGCCTGGAAAGGGGGTTGGACTAGAAGACCTCTGAGGTCCCTTCCTCCTCCGTTATTTATGGTAGAAGACTAATAAGTGATGAGTAACGACCTGAGGTTTGATGAGTAACGACCTGACCAGTTTGAGCAGGGAGTTGGACTAGATGACCTCCAAGGTCCCTTCCAACTCAGTTATTCTGATAAAAGCAATGTTGGAACCAACCTTGGAAACCAAACTCTCTCCATTTCAAATGTCTCCTTCCTTCCTTCCTTCCTCCCTCCCTCCCTCCCTTCCTTCCAGGACAAGAAGGCAAAGGATGGAAATCAGGGTGGATTTGATTTAAATCGAGTTGATTTAAATCACAATTTACATCATGATTTAAATCCCTAGTAAAAAGGCTTGATTTCAATCAACTCGATTTAAATCATAATTTTTAAAGAGCAACTGTCATCTCTGCTACTCCTTTGACCCACTGTTGACTCACCGATAGTCCCAGTGTTGCAGAATATACAGCCTCATGCCATGTAACTGAGCTCCATTTCATGCTGAATAAACTAAATTATTTATGTATCTTAAATAGAAAACTATCTTACGATAGTTTTTATCAAGTTTTTTATTAAAATAAATTTGATAAAAATCAAAAAAATCTGATTTAAATCAAAAAAATCCGATTTAAATCAAAAAAATCTGATTTATTTTATTAAAAAAATCATTGATTTTTGTCCACCCTGATGGAAACTAATCAAGGAGAGAAGCAACCTGGGATTAAGGAGTAATTTATTTATTTATTTATTTATGAAATTTCTATACCGCCCTTCTCCAAATAGGACTCAGGGCGGTGCACAGCCAAAGTAAAAACAGAGCATACAAAATTTAAAAACAGTATTAAAATAATTAAATATTTTGGCCGTAAATTAAAACAACCCAATTTAAAATCAATTTAAAATTTAACTCAAGCCAGCCCAGCTAGTTGAAATAAATGGGTTTTCAGGGCCCGACGAAAAATCCGGAGGTCTGTTATTGTACGCAACTCTGGGGGGAGGTTGTTCCAGAGGGTGGGCGCCGTCACAGAGAAGGCTCTTCCCCTGGGGGTCGCCAGCCGACATTGTCTGGCGGACGGCACCCTGAGGAGGCCCACTCTGTGCGAGCGTACTGGCCGGTGGGAGGCTATTGGTGGCAGAAGGCGGTCTCGTAAGTACCCCGGCCCTAAGCCATGGAGCGCTTTAAAGGTGGTCACCAACACCTTGAAGCGCACTCGGAAGACCACCGGGAGCCAGTGCAGCTCGCGCAGGAGAGGTGTCACATGGGAGCGCCTCGTCGTCCCCATAATCCCCCGCGCGGCCGCATTCTGGACCAGCTAGAGCCTCCGGGTGCACTCCAGGAGGAGCCCCAATTTCCTGACAGTGAGGACAATTAACCAGTGGAACAGCTGGCCACCAGAAGTTGTGGGTGTTTTTCAGAAGAGACTGGAGAACCATTTGTCTGAAATGGTATAGAGCCTTAATGGCGAACCTGTGGAGCCATATCTGTGGGCACGCGAGCGTTGCCCTAGCTCAGCTCCAGCACGCATGCGGGCACCGGCTAGCTGATTTTTGGGCCTTCCAGGCCCACCGGAAGTCAGGAAATGGGCTTTTTCCAGCCTCTGGAGGGCCTCCGGGGGTGGGGGGTGGGGAAGGCTGTTTTCGCCCTCCCCAGGCCCCAAGAAAGGCTCTGGAGCCTGGGGAGGGTGAAAAAACAGGGCCCACTGGTAACCTTTTTGCCGTTGCGTGCCAAAAGCGGGGGGAGCACAGGGAGGGGTCACATGCGCCATGCGCGGGGGGCAGGGAGTTATGGGTGTGGGCATGTGGGCGTGCGACGACCCACGTTCCCCCTGCTTTTGGCACACGACGGCAGAAAGGTTAGCCATCATTGTTCTATTCTATTTTTCTCCGGAAACAGAATCAAGAATTCTATTTCTATTTTTCTTTGAACATCTGGACCAGCTGCCAGGGGGAAGAGACAGGCAGAACCGCAGCAAAAATCCCGGTCCTGTTTGCCATCAGATGAGTTCAGAGACGGTATTCAGCCAATTTGTAGCAGTTCGCGCGAACTGGTAGCGGCGACCGCAGGTGAGCCTGTCCACTCGCTCCGACTCTATGACGTCCTATTTATTTTATTTATTATTTTTATTTTATCAAATTTGTATACCGCCCTACTCCCGAAGGACTCAGGGCGGTGAACAGCCATAGAATAAAACAGATAGATACAAAATTTAAAATAAACTAAAACGAATTAAATAATTTGGCTGAACAAATTTAAAACCCCAATAATTTAAAACCAAATTTAAAATTTCCATTTAAAAAGGGGAAAAAACTTAGGTCAGGCCAGCTTGATGAAATAAGAGAGTCTTAAGCGCGCGACGGAAGGTACGTAGATCCGGGATCCTCCGTATCTCCGGGGGGAGCTCGTTCCAGATCGTAGGTGCCCCCACAGAGGAGGCTCTCCCCCTGGAGGCCGCCAGTCGACATTGTTTGGCCGACGGCACCCGGAGGAGCCCCTCTCTATGGGAGCGTACTGGTCGGTGGGAGGCTATTGGTGGCAGCAGGCAGTCCCGCAAATAGCCAGGTCCTAAGCCATGGAGCGCTCTGAAGGTGATAACCAAAACCTTGAAGCGCACTCGGAAGACCACCGGGAGCCAGTGCAGCTCGCGCAGGAGAGGCGTTACATGAGAGCGCCATGTCGCTCCCGCCGCCACCACCCGCGCGGCCGCACTTTGCACCAGTTGGAGCCTCCGAGTGCTCCTCAAGGGGAGCCCCATGTACAGAGCGTTACAATAGTAGTCACGTTTTAAGGCAATTTAAGGCACGTTTTCGAGACTGAGTGCATGTGCGGAAGGCGAAACAGTGGTAAGAATATTGGGAACCCACCGCTGGATGAGTCACAAGAAAACACCCTGGCAAAATGCCAAAGGGGCTGGTTGGAGATTCCCCCACCCAAGCAAGGAGAATGGGCTTCCTAAAATAGATACGGCCCCAAGGGGAGGTCTTCACTGGTCGGACAGGTTTCTGTGTAAACCTCTGGATCATATCTTCTGATTGCTCCCTGCAAATTGGCTTCCCAACCTCCTCCCTCCCTCCCACCCACCCGAAACTAGCCAGGAATGTAAGGGCCGGATGGTCCCTGGGTTGCAAATTTGGGCTAAACCACCGTTGGGGCTTGCTTAGGTTTGCAGGTGTTCTGTCCCCAACCACACGCACACACACCAACACCAACAGATGTTCAAGAGTTAAAGACCAAACCAGCCGGCAAAATCCTTTTCCTTATGATAACGGAACTTGGCAACAACCTAGTGGCTGCCTGCCAAGAGTTTATTCTTTACGAAGAGGAGAGATAACTTCTCCCCACTCCTGGTACATCAAAAGAAACAGCTCAATAATTACGGAGTCAATCAAGTCCAGAGATAATCCAGCAAAGTCTATAGCAAAAAGTCCGGCAATGCAGAATGGCGTGGAAGCTTTCAGCTTTGTTTGTCACAGAGTTTGAATGGCCACCTCACCCCTTTTTATATCCTGTGGGGTGTGGTCCAGTGACTCAGCCTAATCTCGGGCACGCCTTTTCTTCTGTTGCACGCACTTATCTCTGCGACGCTGCCAGGGATCCAGCCAAGACTCATTACCCTCTTCACTGTCCACCTGTGGCTGCGTGGACGTGCTTGGCCCCGGCCCTATCCCTTGCCCTTCGGCAGACACCGGAGGCATTGCCAGAGAGGAGGGTCCTGGAGAGGGAGGCCTTGCCAACGCCTCTCCTTCACTCTCGGAGTCCTCTCCTGCCGATGACACAGGCTCAGGTAACGGAGCCACAACAGCAGGGAGGGTGAAATTCCCCAATCCGATTCTGGCTCCCTTCAGCTGTGTCGAGACAGAACTCCCATCCTTAGCGCTGGGAGAGGCGCTAAGCATTGGTCTACCTTATCTGGAGGGCGCTCAATCCTGTTTTGGTACCCTTTCTGGCTGCATTAAATCAGCAAGGATTCTGCAAAATCCAGCAACAAAAGAAAATATTTTCCAACGTTTTTGGACCAGCCCCAAATGGAAAGGCGTTAACTTTCCACTGGTATAATATTGGGTGTGCAGCTAGACTGCTTTTGAACATGGAGGTTCCACAGACCTCTCAGGGCGCAGATCTTTCTGCGTCGCCCAGATAAGGAGATTGTTGGGAGAGAATTCTCTCCCTTCTTAGCAAGGAATGTGGACTTTTCCAGCCAGGTGAAACTCTGCGGAAAATACAGCGGTCACCATCAGATAACAATGACCGAATAGCCCAGGCGGCTTTTTATCTCTAAGGCTCCGAATTTTGCTTGAAGAGGAAAGTTTTAACCTGATAGACTTCAAAGGGGGAAGAGCTGTTGAGATTAGAAGAGGGAGAAGCTCCTGATTAAATCTTTAAAAGTATTTTGAGTAGGTAAAAATAAATCCGGCTGAATTGCAAAGCACAGGCCAGTCGACAAAGGAATAAAAAAAAATTAAGAGGAATAATTCAGGTGATCCTGGTGTATGTGCTTGCTTAGTGCAGTTTTTCTTTTCAAATTTGGCCCTTTGAAGATGGGTGGACTTCAACTCCCAGAATTCTCCTACCCCAGCATTAATTTAAACTATGAAAAAGGCTGCTCTCAGTATATTCGTAATCTTAGCGGAGTTAAAATTAGTTTTACTACTTTCTATTTACATATCCTATTGCAGTTTTTCTCAGCTCTTGGCATGCTAGCTGGGGAATTCTGGGAGTGGAAGTCCTCCCCTCTTAAAACATGCTGGCTGGGGAATTCTGGGAGTGGAAGTCCTCCCCTCTTAAAGCATGCTGGCTGGGGGATTCTGGGAGTGGAAGTCCATCTCTCTTAAAGCATGCTGGCTGGGGAATTCTGGGAGTTGGAGTCCACCCATTTTAAAGCCTGCTGGCTGGGGGATTCTGGGAGTGGAAGTCCACCCATTTTAAAGCAGGCTGACTGGGGGATTCTGGGAGTGGAAGCCCACCCACCTTAAAGCATGCTGGCTGGGGGATTCTGGGAGTGGAAGTCCATCTCTCTTAAAGCATGCTGGCTGGGGAATTCTGGGAGTTGGAGTCCACCCATTTTAAAGCCTGCTGGCTGGAGAGTTCTGGGAGTGGAAGTCCACCTCTCTTAAAACATGCTCATTGGGGAATTCTGGGAGTGGAAGCCCACCCCTCTTAAAGCATGTTGGCTGGGGGATTCTGGGACTGGAAGTCCACCTCTCTTAAAACATGCTCATTGGGGAATTCTGGGAGTGGAAGTCCACCCCTCTTAAAGCATGTTGGCTGGGGGATTCTGGGAGTGGAAGTCCACCCATTTTAAAGCAGGCTGACTGGGGGATTCTGGGAGTGGAAGCCCACCCTCCTTAAAGCATGTTGGCTGGGGGATTCTGGGAGTGGAAGTCCACCCATTTTAAAGCAGGCTGACTGGGGGATTCTGGGAGTGGAAGCCCACCCTCCTTAAAGCACGTTGGCTGGGGGATTCTGGGAGTGGAAGCCCACCCTCCTTAAAGCATGCTGGCTGGGGAATTCTGGGAGTGGAAGTCCACCCCTCTTAAAGCATGGCTGACTGGGGGATTCTGGGAGTGGAAGTCCACCCATTTTAAAGCAGGCTGACTGGGGGATTCTGGGAGTGGAAGCCCACCCTCCTTAAAGCACGTTGGCTGGGGGATTCTGGGAGTGGAAGCCCACCCTCCTTAAAGCATGCTGGCTGGGGAATTCTGGGAGTGGAAGTCCACCCCTCTTAAAGCAGGCTGACTGGGGGATTCTGGGAGTTGAGGTCCACCCATCTTAGATCAAACTGGCTGGGGAGATAGACGTCACCCAGCATAAATCATGCCGGGTGGGGAATTTTTGCAGTTGAAGTCCACCCATTTGCAAATTGTGGAAAAACACTGACTTACTGGATTGGGTGGAACCAAACCCTAAGGATTTTAAATTATCTTTAAATTCAGCCTGGGCACACCACCTAGCCAACTGTAGCTTCTTCAACCAACTTTTTAAGGTAAATCAGCCGTCCTAAACAACACCAAGCAATGTCCTTTCAGAACGGCAGATGCTACACATTTTCTGAGACAAACAAACACTCTTCACCTCCATCATCCTGACCTCTAATCTCTAATAACATTTGTGTGTGTGTGGTAGTGGGGGGAATCCAGGGGTGAAATCCAGCAGGTTCCGACAGGTTCTGGAGAACTGGCAGCGGAAATTTTGAGCAGTTTGGAGAACCTGCAAATACCATCTCTGGCTGGCCCCAGAGTGAGGTGGGAATGGAGATTTTGCAAAATCCTTCCCCCAAGAGTGGGGAAGGAATGGGGATTTTGCAGTATCCTTCCCCTGGAGTGGGGTGAGAATGGAGATTTTGCAGTATCCTTCCCCTGGAGTGGGGAGGGAATGGAGATTTTGCAGTATCCTTCCCCTGGAATGGGAATGGGGATTTTGCAGTATCCTTCCCCCAGGAGTGGGGTGGGAATGGAGATTTTGCAGTATCCTTCCCCCAGGACTGGGGAGGGAATGGAGATTTTGCAGTATCCTTCCTCTGGAGTGCGGAGGGAATGGAGATTTTGCAGTATCCTTCCCCCTGGGGTGGGGAGGGAATGGAGATTTTGCAGTATCCTTCCCCTGCCACGCCCACCAAGCCACACCCACAGAACCGGTAGTAAAACAATTTGTATTTCACCACTGGGGGGAATCCCAGAGTAATTCCTTACTCAAAGGAAGTTGCATCACCCGGACATGTTCTCAGGTTACACACCATGTAGAGGATTTCACTCTGAATCAGCAAGAATAATTCCACGTTGAACATTGCTTAAAATTGTTTCAGATCGCCTTGCTCCCTGAGGTTTGCGTTTTGGGACATCAAGAAAGGCGCGTGTGTATGTGAAACAATGGAAAACAAGGCAGGAAAGATGAGAAAAATGGGGAGGTGGGAGGAGAAGAGTCTTTGTCAGTGATGGTTAAGCTTTTCGCCATTGCGTGCCAAAAGTGGGGGGAGCACAGGGGGGGTCGCGCACATGCGTGACCACTCCCATAATTCAATGCGCCTCACCCCCCATGCTCCACCTGCATTTGGCACGTGAGGGAATGGTGGGCCCGGCAGGCCCGTTTTTTTGCCCTCCCCAGGCTTCAGAAGGTCTCTTGGCGCCTGGGGAGGGCGAAAACAGCCTTCCCCACCCCCCTGGAGGCCAGAAACAGCCCGTTTCCCAACTTCCGGTGGGCCTGGAAGGCCCAAAAATCAGCTGGCCAGCACGCACATGTGCACTGGAGCTGACCTAGGGCAACGCTTGCGTGCCCACAGATATGGCTCCGCGTGCCACAAGTGGCACGCATTCCATAGGTTCGTCATCACGGGTCTATGTTGTAAACCACCCAGATTGATGGACAGCAAATAAATTCCATAAATAAGTAATACATAAAGGCTAGCAAATGCAGATAGTCCTTGTTTACAACAGCTTGTTTAAAGTTAAAATGTCACTAAAAAAAAGTGACTTACGACCATTTTTCACACTTACGACCATTGCAACATCTCCACAGGCACGGTATCAAAATTCGGACGCTTGGCAACTGGCTCGTATTTATGACAGTCGCAGTGTCCTGGGGTGTGTGTGTGTGTGTGTGTGTGTGTGTGTGACGCGATCCCCTTTTGTGACCTTCTGACGAGCCAAATCAATGGAGATACCCGATTCAGTTAACAACTGCGGGAAGAAAGGTCGTAAGATGGGGCAAGACTCACTGAACGACTGTCTCGCTTAGCAACAGAAATGTTGGGCTCACTTGTGGCTGTGTACAGGTACTCCACAACTTACGACCACAACGGATACCAACATTTATGTTGCTAAGTGAGAAATGCGTTAAGTGAGTTTGGCTCCATTTTACCACTTTTCTTGCCAGGTTTGTTAAGTGAATCACTGCAGCTCTTTAGCAAGCCACACAGTCATGAAGTGAATCTTATTTTTCCAATGACTTTGCTTGTCAAAAGGTCGCGAAAGCGGATCACACAACTCCAGGACACTGTTGTGGTCTGACAGCAGCCTGTGGAGCTAGCAGCAGAGTCAGACAGTGAGGAGGCTGGGGAGGAACATGGGCCAGTCCTGGAGTCAGGGGAAGGCTCGGACGAGAGCTCTGCGTCGGAGGCAGAAATGGGGCCAGGGCCATCGGGGAGTGATGTGCGGACTCCAGAGCCTCCAGAGTCAGGCAGCAGAGAGGCAGAGGAACAGGAGGAACCTGTTCCTAGTGCGCCCATGCGCAGAGCTGCCAGAAGGCAAGAGCAGCTAAAGCAAAAGGGACGACTCAGGAGTAAGGCCAGGAGATGATTGGCCCCTCCTATAAGGCTTAAAAGAGAAACAGAGGCACTTGGGGCCTTTTGCAGGAAAGCAACATTGCTAACTCTGTTTCCAGTCGGCATCTCTTGTTTGTTTCTGAACTTCGTGGGGCTTTGCCAAGTAAGACCTTTGGCAGGGTGTCAAAGAAGAAAAAGGTTGGTGATTATCCCGAAGGACTGTTTTGCAACTAATTGGGACTAAGCTGGAAATGAACGTAATTCTCAGCTGTTACAATAAAATAGGTTGTTTTGGGACTAATTGTGTCTTGTAATGATTCAGTAAGCCTAGATCACAACAGACACCGCATCCGTCATAAATGTGAGTCAGTTGCCAAGCCTCTGAATTTTCATCACGTGACCCTGGGGATGCTGCAATGGTCGTAAGTGTGAAAAATAGTTAACGAACTGTTGTTAAGTTGAGGGCTATCTTACTGATATCAGACATCACGGGAACGGAAACCAAAAGGAGAATTATTGTGAAAATTTGGAAAGGTGTGTGTCCTATTCCATTCCTGGAAGGCGACGTGAGAGATAGATCGGACTCGTTTCTTGGAAGGAAACTTTTACAGGACCCAACAAGACAAGAGGGTGATTTCACCCTCTGCAACTTTGCAAAAAAAAAAAGAAAGAAAGAAAGAAAAGATGGAAGCCACAGCTAGAGACGTTCGTCATCCATCAGGAAAGTCAGACAAACGCGTGCAACTCAGCAAGCGTGTTTTGCAACCTGGGAAACCAGATGCGAGACAGAAATGGGGGTCGTGGAGGAACCCGGGAAAGGAGAACGGGACCCAGGCCAAAATGCTTAGGGCACTAGTGGACAATCACTTAAATATGAGCCAGCCAGTGTGATGCAGCTGCCAAAAAAGCCAACGCAGTTCTAGGCTGCATCACAGAGAGATAGAATCAAGACCGCGTGAAGTGTTAATTCCCCTTTATAAGGCCTTGGTAAGGCCACACTTGGAATATTGCATCCAGTTTTGGTCGCCACGATGTCATCTCCACCTCTATAACTGTCTGGTTTGGCTCTGCAACCCAACAAGACAGACAGAGACTTCAGAGGATCATTAGAACTGCAGAGAAACCCATGGCTACCAACCTGCCTTCCATGGAGGACCTACATACTGCAGGAGTCAAAAAGAGGACTGGGAAAAGATCTACAGACTTCTCGCATCCTGGACATCAACTGTTTCAACTCCTACCCTCAAAACGACGCTATAGAGCACTGCACACCAGAACAACTAGACACAAGGACAGTTTTTTCCCGAACGCCATCACTCTGCTAAACAAATCATTCCCTCAACACTGTCAAACGATTCACTAAGTCTGCACTACTATTAATCTTCTCATCGTTCCCACCACCCATCTCCTCCCACTTACGACTATATGACTGTGACCTTGTTGCTGGCATCCTTACGATTTATATTGACTGTTTCCTAATATGATTTGATTGCTTATTTGTTCCCTATGACTATCATTCAGTGTTGTACCTTAGGATTCTTGATGAACGTATCTTGTCTTTTATGTACACTGAGAGCGTATGCACCAAAGACAAATTCCTTGTGTGTCCAATCACACTTAGCCAATAAAGAATTCTATTGTATTCTATTGTATTCTATTCTATCCTATTCTTCATTCCAATATTCTATTCTATTCTATTCTATTCTATTCTATTCTATTCTATTCTACCCTATTCTTCATTCCAATATTCTATTCTATTCTATTCTATTCTATTCTATTCTATTCTATTCTATTCTTCATTCCAATATTCTATTCTATTCTATTCTATTCTATTCTAATTCTACCCTATTCTTCATTCCAATATTCTATTCTATTCTACCCTATTCTTCATTCCAATATTCTATTTTATTCTATTCTATTCTGTTCTATTCTGTTCTGTTCTGTTCTATTCTATTCTATTCTACCCTATTCTTCATTCCAATAGTCTATTCTATTCTATCCTATTCTTCATTCCAATATTCTATTCTATTCTATTCTAATTCTACCCTATTCTTCATTCCAATATTCTATTCTATTCTATTCTATTCTATTCTTATTCTACTCTACTCTACTCTACTCTACCCTACCCTATTCTTCATTCCAATATACTATTCCATTCCATTCCATTCCATTCTAAAAAAGATGTTGAGACTCTAGAAAGAATGCAGAGAAGAGCAACAGAGATGATCAGGAGATTATTGAAGGCTGAAACATGCGAAGAATGGTTGCAGGATTTGGGTATGTCTAGTTTAATAAAGAGAAGGACTAGAGAAGACATGATAGCAGTCTTCCAGTATTTGAAGGGCTGTCCCAGAGAAGAAGGGATCAACCTCTTCTCCAAAGCACCTGAAGGCTGGAGGAGAAGCAAGGGATGGAAACTAATCAAGGAGAGAAGCAACCTGGGACTAAGGAGGAATTTCCTGACAATTAGAACAATTAACCAGTGGAACAGCTGGCCACCAGAAGTTGTAGGAACGTAGGTGCTCCATCACTGGAATTTTTTAAGAAGAGATTGGACAACCATTTGTCTGAAATTATATGGGGCCTCCTGCTTCAGCAAGGGGTTGGACTAGAAGACCTCCGAGATCCCTTCTAACTCAGTTATTCTGTTATTTGAGCCCCGCAGGATCCTCAGAGGGTGGAAAGTACGACCAAATTCAAAGAATTTGCACGAAAACGAGATGGACTGGCCTAACCATGGTTTCTTAAATAAGCTCCAACGCGACAGGCTGAGATGGGCAGCTATCTCAGACATTTAGATACGGGTAGCCCTCATCTTATAACAGTCCATTTAGTGACCGTTCGAAGTTTCAACAGCACTGGAAAAATGGACTTATGACCGTTTTTCACACTTACGACCACTGCAACATCCCCATGGCCACGTGGTCGAAATCCAGACGCTTGGCAAACGGGCTCATATTTATGACGGTTGGGGGTCATGTGATCCCCTTTTGCGACCTTCCCCTTCCACGGGGGAAGCCAGGTTCGCTTAACAAACCTATGACTAACTTAACAACTGCAGTGATTCGCTTAACGACTGTGGCCGGGAAGGTCGTAAAACAGGGCAAAAACTCACCGAATAAGGGTCTCGCTTTGCAGTAGAAACTTTGGTGGTAAGCCGAGCCCCCCCCCCTCCCCGCACTGTCTGTATTTCAATTAAATTTAAAACAATTAAAATAAGAAGGAATGTTTTGAGAGTCCCAGCAAAAGGGAGTCTTGCTAACTGCTAGGGACCCCCCAACTCTGCGGAGACCCTCGCTCAGGGCTGCCCTGCTTGAAAGAGGAACGGGTTCCTGCGATCAGAGCCCGGGATGAGTGTTGCACGCCTGATAGGGAAGCCAAGGCCAAGCAAAGGGAAATTCCTTCTCGCTTTCAGCCTGGGCCTCCTGGCCAAGGGATTAATCATTACTCCGTATATTTTCCCCAGGGGCCGATTTCAAATGGGGCAGCCATAACTACATTACAGAGGCAGACACACACACACACACACACACACAAATGCACAAACACACAGAGGCTGGCGGAGAGTAAGGGAACTGTGCAGGCACTCCAAAGAGCCACACGGTCCCAGCTTGGATTTGCTCAGCACAGAAAGACCCTCTAACGCAGTGTTTCTCAACCTTGGAAGCTTGAAGATGGGTGGACTTCAACTCCCAGAATCCCCCAGCCAGCAGCGCTGGCTGGGGGATTCTGGGAGTTGAAGTCCACCCATCTTCAAGCTTCCAAGGTTGAGAAACACTGCTCTAACCACTACGCAGACACCTCCCTGCCTCCCTTCTCATTCTTTTTTCTGTCCCATTTTTTTCCTTTCTTCCTTCCCCTTCCTTCCTTCCCCTCATTTTCACTTTCTCTCCTTCCTTCCCCTCCTTTTCAATTCCTTTCTTCCTTCTTTTTCGTTTTCATTTTCTCTCCTTCCTTCCCGTTTTCAATTCCTTTCCTTCCTTCTTTTCCCTCATATTTATTTTCTCTCCTTCCTTCCCCGCATTTTCAATTCCTTTCCTTCCTTCTTTTCCCTCATTTTCAATTCCTTTCCTTCCTTCCTTCCTTCCCCTCATTTTCACTTTCTCTCCTTCCTTCCCTTCATTTAATTCCTTTCCTTCCTTCTTTTCCCTCATTTTCACTTTCTCTCCCTCCTTCCCCTCATTTTCAATTCCTTTCTTCCTTCTTTTTCATTTTCTC
The DNA here is from genome assembly GCA_022577455.1 of Arizona elegans. NCBI lineage: Eukaryota > Metazoa > Chordata > Lepidosauria > Squamata > Colubridae > Arizona > Arizona elegans. The sequence continues at coordinate 17,862,921 of JAKOOJ010000017.1, forward strand.
TCCTTCCTTCCCGTTTTCAATTCCTTTCCTTCCTTCTTTTCCCTCATATTTATTTTCTCTCCTTCCTTCCCCTCATTTTCAATTCCTTTCCTTCCTTCTTTTCCCTCATTTTCACTTTCTTTCCTTCCTTCCCCTCATTTTCAATTCCTTCCCTTCCTTCTTTTCTCTCATTTTCACTTTCTCTCCTTCCTTCCCCCCATTTTCAATTCCTTCCCTTCCTTCTTTTCCCTCATTTTCACTTTCTCTCCTTTCTTCCCCTCATTTTCAATTCCTTCCCTTCCTTCTTTTCCCTCATTTTCACTTTCTCTCCTTCCTTCCCTTCATTTTCAATTCCTTTCCTTCCTTCTTTTCCCTCACTTCCACTTTCTCTCCTTCCTTCCATCCATCTGTCTCCCTTTCCCACTTTTTCCCCTTCATTTCTTGGATAAGCTGGATCAGATTCAACCCATGGCTTAGTCCTCATCTTACAGCAATTTGCTTAGTGACTGTTCCAATTTACAATGGCACTGAAAAGAGTGACTTATGGCCGTTTTTCACTCTTACGACCGTTGCAGCTCCTCCCATGGTCACATCATCAAAATTCGGACTCTTGGCAAGCGACTCCTATTTACGACGGTCGCAGTATCCCAGGGTCACGTGATCTCCTTTTGCGGAGAGGCAAAGTCAATGGGGAAAGCTGGATTCGCTTAACGACGGCGTTCCTAACTTAACAAATGCAGCCATTCACATAACAAGCGTGGCAAGGAAGGTTGTACGAAGGGAGCCAAACTCACTTAATCGATGTCTCCCTTAGCGGTAGATATTTTGCGCTCCATTGTTGGACGTACTTCGAGGACTCCCTGCAGTGCGTGAGATTAAAAAAGGGGTAGAAATTCTTCTCCTTTTGGGAAAAGGGGGAAGCCAGCTCTGCAAAACGAAAACCGGCCTGAAGCCGGTTTGTAAACCGGAGTTTTTTAATAAGGAAGTGAGTTTGCAAGTCCTCCGTGGCTGGCCTGGGGTGGAGTGAGTCACACAGAGCATAGAAGGTATTTCCTGCACAGAAAAATGCAAACAATTCAATAAACTGGGAAATGAGCCCAACCAACAGCTGAGGTCTCTTACAGGGCATACCTGAAAGGTAATTCTTCTCGGTGCACTCTAAAATAAATACGATACAGGTAGTCCTCAGCTTACGACCGAAATGGAGCCAAAATTTCAGTTGCTAAGCGAAACATTTGTTAGGTGAACTTGGGCTCATTTTACCACCTTTCTCACCACGGTTGTTAAGTGAGTAATTGCAGTTGTTAAGTTAGTCACACAGTTGTTAAGCGAATCCGGCGTCCCCCCCCCATTGACTTTGCTGGTCAGAAGGTAGCCGGTGTGTGTGTGTGTGTGTGTGTGTGTGTGTGTGTGTGTGTGTGTCACGTGACCCGAGGACAATGCAACCGTCATAAATACGAGTCGGTTGCCAAGCGTCTGGATTTTGATCACGTGACTACGGGGATGCGGCAAAGGCCGTAAGTGTGAAAAACGGTCGTAAGCCACTTTTTTGAGTGCCGTTGTAACTTTGGAACAGTCACTAAGTGAACCATTGGTAGCCATTTATATAAAAGAGCTGCAGGCCCAGCCGGACTGCAGGGGGTTAAAATTACAAAACAGATCCACACCAAATATTGTATAGGTGCCAGCCAGGCTTCGGAAAACGGTTTGCCCAGGGCGGGGTACGAAAACCTGAGACGACTAAAAGAATTAGCTTTTAATTAATCAGACATCCTGTTAGGTCTGTGTCATTGCTTTCCCTGCGGATTTTTCTTCTTCTCTCCAGATTTTGGTGCCATGTTTAATGCAACGTTCCAGATCTTAGTGCAATATTTTTCAATCTTGGCAATTTTTAAGATGGGTGGACTTAAGATGGGTGGACTTAAGATGGGTGGAATTCTGGGAATTGAAGTCCATGCATTTTAAAGCGTGATGGACGGGGAATTCTGGGAATTGAAGTCCATGCATTTTAAAGCATGATGGATAGGGAATTCTGGGAATTGAAGTCCATGCATTTTAAAGCGTGATGGACAGGGAATTCTGGGAGTTGAAGTCCATGTATTTTAAAGCGTGATGGACAGGGAATTCTGGGAATTGACATCCATGTATTTTAAAGCGTGATGGATGGAGAATTCTGGGAGTTGAAGTCCATGTATTTTAAAGCATGATGGATGGAGAATTCTGGGAGTTGAAGTCCATGTATTTTAAAGCATGATGGATAGGGAATTCTGGGAATTGAAGTCCATGCATTTTAAAGCGTGATGGATGGGGAATTCTGGGAGTTGAAGTCCATGTATTTTAAAGCATGATGGATAGGGAATTCTGGGAATTGAAGTCCATGCATTTTAAAGCATGATGGAAGGGGAATTCTGGGAGTTGAAGTCCATCACCAACGCAATCCTAAATTGCATTAACAGAGAGATACAATCAAGATCAAGGGAGGTACTAATACCACTCTATAAAGCCCTAGTAAGGTTACACCTAGAGTACTGCATCCAGTTTTGTTCGTCACCACACTATAAAAAAGATGAGACTCTGGAAAGAATGCAGAGAAGAGCAAGAAAGAGGATGAGGGGACTGGAGGCTAAAAGATACGATGAACTCTGTTTTAATCTGTTAAAAAAGCAAGCTGTCTGGGGGGATTCTGGGAGTGGAAATCCACCGATCTTAAAATCGGCAAGTCTAAAAAAACGCTATTTTGGTGCATTATCCACCTCAAATCCCCTGATTTCAGCCAGGCTAAGTCACCCTCCCTGATCTCGATTGCAAATGTTATTATGTCTGCAACGTGGAGGACAAACTCCCAGCTCAGCGGATGGAGGTCACGGCAGCAACTCACCAAAGCCACAGAGGTTGGGGCGTTTTTGTGTGTGTTTGTGTGAATTTTCTCCCGGGAAGGTCACCCAGATAGCAAAACAGCGACAACAACGGATGACAAGGAGTGGGGGGGGGGGGGTGGGGGTGTACATTCGATAAAAACTGGCAACCAGAAACTTTCCTTGAGGTCTGAATAAATAAAAGTGGGATTCGAGGGGAGGACGGAGAAGGGAGAAGTTTAATTTTCTGCAGAATAAAAAAACACCGAAACAGCTTAAGCTGGATGTTTCTAAAATCTTGACTTGCAAGGCAGACAGTGGTGGGGATTCAGCCGGTTCGGACGAATCGGTACTAGCGACCTGTGGGTGGGGCCGTCCACTCGCCCTGGCGCTATGCTGCCCTATTTAGCCACGTTTTCTAAGTCACGCACATACGTGCAAATCGCATGTATGAGAAAAGCGTGTCCGCGGAAGGCCATGTGTGCGCGTGGAAGCCGCACACGCGAGTGAAGTTAATCTGCGTGTGCACTCACATTTTCGGTTCTGGGCGAAACGGTTGTAAAATTATGTGAAGCCCAGCTCTGCAGGTAGACTGCTCCTTGACATGGCTGAGCTTCTCCTTTGGTTCTTATATCAGCCAATCATTCCGCTCTGTGGGGCTACATCCTTGCTAAGCAAGGGAACAAACTGGTTTAACCACGGTCTGTTTGCTGAAGCTTAATTCTGATGCCAGGCTTTTAAATGTTTAGGACTCCGATACAGATAGTCCTCGATTTTTACGACGGGAATTGAGCCCGAAATTTCTGTTGCTAAGCGAGACAATTGTTAGTAAGAGAGTTTGGCCCCACTGGACGACCTGCCTTGCCATGGTTGTTAAGTGAATTGCCACCGCTGTTAAAGTCAGTCACAAGGTCGTTAAGCGAATCTGGCTTCCCCCCCCTTGACTTTGCTTGTGTCAGAAGGTCACAAAACGGGATCGCATGACGCCGGGAGTCGCCGCCACCGTCATAAATATGAGTCAGTATGCCCAACACCTGAATTTGGATCACGTGACCGTCGGGGATGGGTGCAACGGTCGTTAAGTGTGAAAAACGGGTCATAGATGCCCAGAGTTACCCTGTGGCAAGACGGACGGGCAATACATTTAAAAAATAAAATAAATAAAATAATAACCGCTACTGAAAAGATTGGAAAATCAATCATTTGGTGAGCCACTGAACGCCCGGCACAACTTAACGACTGGAATTCTGGCCTCCATGACAGTCGTAAGTCGAGGACTAACCATGCAAATGTTTTAAAATAAATAAAATGAATAATAAATAAGGGTTGGCACCAGGCTGGCATTCTCTGGCCGCTTTCCAAGGGCAGGTGAGGCCAGGATAAAGAGGTGGGTGGAGTGAGGTCCTAAGGTCAATTCGATCCGACTTTATTTTAATCGCGTCCCGACTTTAAAGCAAAGACACCGAGAATTAAGAATTTCCTTTGTCCGTTTCCTCTGAAGCTGGCGACGGGTGGCAATTTCACCCGAGGCTGCCTTGGAGCACGGAATTTTTCCCCATCAGCTCTCCCGCTTAACCTTGAACCCGGCACCGTCGGGATGCAAAGTTGACGTCCACACCCGTAAACACACACCCGAAAGGTAGAGCTGAGTTCACGGAAAAGAGTTTTTTTCTTTCGAGCTTCAGATTTTCTTTGGAAGAGCCACAGTCTCCAAACTTACGGCCAAGTGCAGTAGGAAAAAGACTTTTTTTTTTTTAGATTTAGATGGCTTCGATTATTTAGAATAAGATTTTGGAAAGAGGGAAATTGGGTGATTTATCAGCCAGAGCCCGATAAAGCATTGCTGGCTGGGGAATTCTGGGAGTTGAAGTCCATCCCTCTTAAAGAATGCTGGCTGGGGGATTCTGGGAGTGGAAGTTCTCCCCTTTTAAAGCATGGCTGGCTGGGGGATTCTGGGAGTGGAAGTCCATCCCTCTTAAAGAATGCTGGCTGGGGGATTCTGGGAGCTGAAGTCCACCCCTCTTAAAGCGTGGCTGGCTGGGGAATTCTGGGAGTGGAAGTCCTCCCCTCTTAAAGCATGGCTGGCTGGGGAATTCTGGGAGTGGAAGTCCACCCTTCTTAAAGCATGGCTGGCTGGGGGATTCTGGGAGTGGAAGTCCACCCCTCTTAAAGCATGGCTGGCTGGGGGATTCTGGGAGTGGAAGTCCACCCCTCTTAAAGCATGGCTGGCTGGGGAATTCTGGGAGTGGAAGTCCACCCCTCTTAAAGCATGGCTGGCTGGGGGATTCTGGGAGTGGAAGTCCACCCCTCTTAAAGCATGGCTGGCTGGGGGATTCTGGGAGTGGAAGTCCACCCCTCTTAAAGCATGGCTGGCTGGGGGATTCTGGGAGTGGAAGTCCACCCCTCTTAAAGCATGGCTGGCTGGGGAATTCTGGGAGTGGAAGTCCACCCCTTTTAAAGCAGGCTGGCTGGGGGATTCTGGGAATTGAAGTCCACCTCTCTTAAAGCATGGCTGGTTGGGGGATTCTGGGAATTGAAGTCCACCCCTCTTAAGATCGGGAAACACTGCCCTAATATGCAAGACTCTGAGTAAGTAGCAAATACTAGCAGTCCTCGACTTCCAACCACAATTGAGCCCAACATTTCTGTTGCTAAGCGAAGTATGTATTAAGTGAGTTTTGCCCCAATTTCTTGCTACAGCTGTTAAGTGAATCAGCACAGTCACCCGGCTGTTAAGTGAATCTGGCTTCCCCATTGAGTTTGCTGGTTAGAAAAGGGGATCAGGGGATAAAATGAAATTTTCATCCCGCACAGTTCTCATAGACGAAACTTCAGATTTCAATAAAACGGCAGCATTTATTGAATGGCAGCAACCTTCGGCCGCCTTACCCGTCGGGCACACAAGAACCCCAAGGGAGATGGACTTTGGGAGTGGTGAGAATAGTTGCAGATAGTTCCACTGGTTACCAATGGCCGGGTTTGCAATCTTGCAACCTTGGGAATGGCGGTTCCCAGGGCCTTTTCGTTATCTGGGAGATTAGAAGAAAAAGAGTGGAAAGAGCAGAGAAGAACAAAGCCGCAACACTTTGTGCGTCTCTTTCTGTCCAGCTCCTCCAACACCCTCGCAAACCAAGGACCCATTCCCACGATTCCCAAGGATCGGATCTGAGGAATGGGAGAACGAGACGTGCTGTGCAAAAAAAGGAAAAACAAAACAAAACAAAGCAGGCCTTGGGAATCCAGCTAGCTTCATCCTTGCCTTGAAAGTCTCCCTTCTGCAATTCCAGATTTCTGGAACCCAGGCTCACAATAAACAGAGATTGGGTGGGGGGGGGAACCTTAGAGGTCATCTAGCCCAACCCACTGCTCAAGCAGGAGACCCAGACGAATGATTGTCCGGTTTCTCCTTGAAAACCTCCAGCGATGGAGCATCCACAACATCTGGGAGGTTATAAGCTTCACTTCCACCAGGATGGCAGCTGTGTAGAGGGAAGCTTCTGGCTGGAGGTAGATTTGAACCCGGGTCCCTCAGGGGCTGCTCCAGACCCCGTAATGTCTCATTCGACCTTTCCTGCCTGCCGTTTTCCTGCCTGCCGTTTTATCTGACAATAAAAAATATAAATCGGGCTTTCCAAATTTAGATAAATTGCAGGTAGCTCTTGACTTAAAACCGTTCGTTTTAGTGACCATTCAAAGTTACAACGCAACAAAAAAAAAGTGACTTAAGACCATGATTCATGCTTACGACCGTTGCACCATCCCCATGGTCACCGGATCAAAATTCAGACACTCGGCAACTGGCATGTACTTACGACAGTTTCATTGTTCCCGGGATCATGTGATCCCCTCTTGTAAACTTCGGACGAGCAAATTCAATGGGAAAGCTGGATCCGCTTAATGACGGTGTGACTGACTTAACAACTGCAGCGATTCCCTTAACATCTGCGGCCGGAAAGGTCATAAAATGGGGGCAAAACACATGTAACAACTGTTTTGTTTCGCTTTGCTACAGGTAGTTCTTGACTTACGACCGCCATGGAGCCCAAAATTTCTGTTGTTAAGTGAGGCATCTGTGAAGTGGGTTTTGCCCCATTTTACGACCTTCGCAGTTGTTAAGTGAATCACCGCAGCTGATGTATTAGTAACCCAGTTGTTAAGTGAATCTGGTTTCCCCACTGACTTTGGCTTTGCTATTTATGACGGTTGCGGGGTTTCGCAATCCCCTTTTGCGACCTTCTGACCCGCTTCGCTTAACGACCATCCTAACTAATTTAATGACTGGAGCGATTCCCTTAACAAACGTCGTTAAGAAAAGTTGTAAAACGGGGAGGCAAAACTACATGTAATAAACCAATAATAAATAAGAGTAAGAAATAATAATGAGGAATAAATCTGTAAATAAATAAATAAATAAAGGGAATAAGAAAATAATAAGGAATAAATCTGTAAATAAATAAATAATAAAGGGAATAAGAAATAATAAGGAATAAATCTGTAAATAAATAAATAATAAAGGGAATAAGAAATAATAAGGAATAAATCTGTAAATAAATAAATAATAAAGGGAATAAGAAATAATAAGGAATAAATCTGTAAATAAATAAATAATAAAGGGAATAAGAAATAATAATAATAAGGAATAAATCTGTAAATAAATAAATAATAAAGGGAATAAGAAATAATAAGAAGAAGAAATAAATATTTGCTTACAATGCATTATTGCTTAACGCATTGTAAGCCGCCCTGAGTCTCCGGAGAAGGGCGGCATATAAATCGAATAAATAAATGAATAAATAAATCTGTAAATAAATAAATAATAAAGGCAATAAGGAATTATTATAATAATAAGAATAAATCTGTAAATAAATAAATAATAAAGGGAATAAGAAATAATAATAATAAGGAATAAATCTGTAAATAAATAAATAATAAAGGGAATAAGAAATAATAAAAAGAAGAAATAAATCTTTGCTTACAATGCATTATTGCTTAATGCATTGTAAGCCGCCCTGAGTCTCCGGAGAAGGGCGGCATATAAATCGAACTAATAAATAAATAAATAAATAAATAAATAAATAAATAAATAAATAAATAAATAAATCTATAAATAAATAAATAAGAAAGGGAATAAGAAATAAGAAGAAGAAATAAATCTGTAAATAAGAAATAAATCCCTTATTAATAAATTAATAAAACTCTCAGACGTCCTTAAGGTGACTAAGTGTCTGCATTTCCCAGGTGTCTTGCCAGCTTTACCTGAGGCTTGGGAGGGACGGGCTAGTCTGCCCCACCTGGGTAGTCCATTGAGGGGGGGGAGGGGGGGTCGCAGGGGGAGAGATAACCTTCCTTTTTTATGCACGCAGCTTGGTTTGCTTGCCGAGCAGCCTCGGCTCTACGGCAAGGCTGAGCAAAAGGCTATTGGCATGCCGGGAGAGGGAGGAATCGTGACTCTGCCCCAAACTTTTTGGGTGGTCCGACTTGGCCCTTTCCTTCCCGGCGTGGGCACAATCAAGCTTGACTTACCTCACTGGGACTTTTAATCTAATTTTAATTCCTCCTGCCTCGAATCTGGAAAGCGTTTGAATATTTGAGAGGTTAAATCGAGTTGAGCTCATTTTCTGAGACATGTCCGTGCAGGGTTCTTAGCTAGAAAGGGGGGGGGGGTGGATCTACATTTCCCTTCTTCTGGGGGTGTTTTTTTTTTTTTAGCTTCCCAATCTAATGTGCGACTTTGGGATCTCTTGGTGGTCTCCTATCCAAATGTTAACATATGCAAAAATGACTACACAAAAGACAATGCAGGTATCTCCTTGGCTGACAACAGTTGGTTTAGTGACCGCTTGAAGTTAAATAGGACTGAACAAAGTGTCTTATGACCATTTTTCACACTTATGACCTTTCCAGCATCCCTATGGCATAATCAAAGTCCACCCCTCTTAAAGCATAGCTGGCTGGGGGATTCTGGGAGTGGAAGTCCATCCCTCTTAAAGCATAGCTGGCTGGGGGATTCTGGGAGTGGAAGTCCACCCCTCTTAAAGCATGGCTGGCTGGGGGATTCTGGGAGTGGAAGTCCACCCTTCTTAAAGGATGCTGGCTGGGGGATTCTGGGAGTGGAAGTCCACCCTTCTTAAAGGATGCTGGCTGGGGAATTCTGGGAGTGGAAGTCCACCCTTCTTAAAGGATGCTGGCTGGGGGATTCTGGGAGTGGAAGTCCACCCTTCTTAAAGGATGCTGGCTGGGGAATTCTGGGAGTGGAAGTCCACCCCTCTTAAAGCATGCTGGCTGGGGGATTCTGGGAGTGGAAGTCCACCCTTCTTAAAGGATGCTGGCTGGGGAATTCTGGGAGTGGAAGTCCACCCTTCTTAAAGGATGCTGGCTGGGGGATTCTGGGAGTGGAAGTCCACCCCTCTTAAAGCATGGTGGCTGGGGAATTCTGGGAGTGGAAGCCCACCCCTCTTAAAGCATGCTGGCTGGGGGATTCTGGGAGTGGAAGTCCATCCCTCTTCAACTGGCCAAGGTTGAAAAAGACCGGTCTAATTTATCTCCAACTATTCCTGTGAGATTAAAATGCCCCGTGCCCAGCTCTAAAACTAGAAATTATAGGAGGAGCGTTGTGTTCCGATCCAAAAATCAGAAGATGTTGGTTATGATCTTATTTAAAATCTTCTGCTTCTTAAGGCACTGTTCTGGGCAAGAAAAGGGAGGGGGCTTCTTCCCACCCCCGTCTTTTGGAGAAGGCGAAAGAGGCCGTAAAAATATCAGATTCCGACACGCAACTCCTGATTCATCTCAACCCAAACCTGGGTGTTTTCTGGGGAATTTTTTCGGTGGGTCAGGAATTGCTCATGCACCATCCCCATCCAAAAAAGGCCACGACTGCAGAATTGGGAAAGACCCAGAAAAAATAGATGGAGAATTTGCAGCTGTCTGACTTCGGGGCGTCTGAATCTCCTCTGGTTATGGGGGAAAGGTGGCAGTGGGGGGGGGGGGTTGCTACCCATGAGCCAACCAGTAGTGATGGGTTTTGGAACCCGCTACTGAAAGGTGGTAAATGAAAAGGGAGAAAACAGAGGGAAAAAACGACTACAAGTTTCATCATCCCCACCCAGCCAACTGGCACAGTCCTCGTTCCCGTATAGGGCTTCCTTGTTTGCCAAAGCTGCTGGCTTCTAACAATAATAAGATTTATAATACCGGCTTCTCACAATAATCATAATGATAGATCGCTGAAAATGTACAGGGCTACCTGTGTTTTTCGTAATTTTTTATTTTTAAAAAAATTGTTATGAAACCAAAAGAAATGATTGTTTCGCACAGCGTCCGTTTGCCAGTAAACCACTTCGGTGCTTCCCAATCCTATTTCTGTATGAACCACTCTAAATAAGAATAGAATAGAAGTAAGAAATAGAATAAGAATAAGAATAAGAATAAGAATAAGAATAAGAATAAGAATAAGAATAGAATAGAATAGAATAGAATAGAATAATAGAATTAAGAGCCTAGTGGCGCAGTGGACTAAACTACTGTTAAAGTAGCATTTAGTTGCCAGCTGCCTGCAATTACCGCGAGTTCAAATCTCAGCAGGCTCAAGGTGGACTCAGCCTTCCATCCTTCCGAGGTAGGTAAAATGAGGACCCGGTTTGTGGGGACAATAAACTGACTTTGTATAAAAAAAAGAACATCGCTTAGGAAGGGCCGAAAGCCCTATTAAGCAGGTATATATAAAAGTATGAAGGCTATTGCTTAAAAGCATTGTAAGCCGCCCTGAATCTCCGGAGAAGGGCGGCATATAAATCAAACTAATAAATAAAGAATAGAATAGAATAGAATAGAATAGAATAGAATAGAATAGAATAGAATAGAATAATAGAGTAGAGTAGAATAGAATAGGTGTAGAGTAGAAATAGAATAGAATACGATTTGAATCGAATGGAATAATAATAATAATAATAATAATAATAATAATAATAATAATAATAATTTTATTTCTATCCCTGCCTTCTCCCGAAGGACTCAGGGCGGTGTACAGCCTATTAAAAGCACAAGACAAACATCAATTAAAATAATTTAAAATTATTAAATAATTCGGCTCAATTTAAAACCCCAGAAATTTAAAACACCCAATTTAAAATTATTACGTTGATAGCCCGGCCTGGTGGAACAACAGGGTCTTGAGTGCACAGCAAAATACCCGGAATGGAATGAAATAGAGCTGGAAGGGACCTTGGAGGTCTTCTAGTCCAGCCCCCTACTCAAGCAGGAGAACCTATAAATAATCTGGCACAAGGCAAAAACCTGGCCAGCCTCCCAACAGGAACTAATTCATAATTTCAGAATTCCAGAACACTGATGGAGCCCAAGGCCAACACAGATAGTCCTCGTCTTACAACCGTTCGCTTAGCGACCGCTCGAAGTCACGACGACACCACTGAGAAAGGGGACTTAGCGAGCAGTCTTCACACTTACGACTGTCACAGTTGATCCAAATTTGGACTGGCGTTTGCAGTATCCCAGAGTCAAATTTATGATCTTCCAACAAGCAAGCTCGATGGGAGAAACGGGATTCACTGGAACGACCTCCCGATTCACTTAACGACCATGGTGATTCGCTTAACAACAGTCGTTAAACAAGTGGTTGCAAGTCGGCGACAGGTAGTCCTTGACTTACAACAGTTCATTTAGAGACAAGAAAAATCAATGGGGAAGGCAGATTCACTTAACAATGGTGTGATTCACTGAACAACCGAGGTGATTCACTTAACAACAGTCGTTAAACAAGTGGTTGCAATTCAACGACAGGTAGTTCTTGACTTACAAGTGTTCATTTAGTGACCGTTTGAAGTGACAACGGCACTGAAAAAAGCAACTTACGACCGTTACAGCATCCCCATAGTCACGTAATCAAAATTCAGGCGCTCGGCAAGTGACTCATATTTATGACGGTCGCATGATCCCCTTTTGCGACCTTCTGACAAGCAACGTCAATGGAGAAGCCAGATTCACTTAACAACCATGTTGCTAACTTAAAAACCGCAGTGATTCACTTAACAACAGTGGCAAGAAAAGTCGTTAAAGGGGGAAAAACTCAATTAACAACTGTCTCACTTAGGAACAAGAAACGTTGGACTGAATTTGTGGTCGTACGTCGAGGGCTGTCTGCTTATTGTTAAACCTCACTGCTCCTCCCCAATTTGCCACCCCAAAATAGATCTTGAGGTGCCAGATTCAAACTCTGAACCGGCCCATCTGGAAGAAAGAAGTGGAAACGCCCTCGGAGTAGAAAGCCGGATCAAGTGGATCTTGAAGCCAGATCTCTGACCTATTCTCAAGAAGTCAGGCGAAAGGGGTTGAGGTTTTAGGGATAATTTTGACAGAGGTCCCGAGAACGAGAAGCGACGAGGCGGGGGGGAGGAGACACCAGAGTTATGTAAAGTGAAGCAATGCAGACAGGATGACCTGATTGAAGATCTCGGCTTCGCTTGGAATCCCCCCCACCCCCACCCCAGGCCTCTGTGGCCTCCCCCCTCCCCTCCCTTCCCCTCAGGTGAGAAAACTCACCTGCTTTACAAGGTGGCTGGCTTTCTTTATTGGCTAAATGAGCCAGGACTGGATGTAAACACACAAATTGCATTCAAAGGCCTAGGCCACAATTTGCACAAACAAAGAGATTACTTTTGCTATATAGAACCAAACCGTGAAAGCAATATTCCAAATACCTATAGAAATACCTGTCTATCATATCTCTCTCTCTCTTCTATCTCTCTGTCCTGCTCTTTTATCATCTCTCTCTTTTTCTTTCTTTCTCTCTCTCTCTCCCTCCATCCCTCCCTATCGTCTACAGATCTATCTTGACCTCTTTCTCTCTCTCTCTTTATGGTAGTTGTGATAGATTTTTATTTATTTATCAAATGTTAAATGATTGAGGGATGAAGAATGATAGGGATAGACAGATGATAGACAGATATATGATAGATAGACAGATGATAGATATAGACAGACAGACAGACAGTCTGTCTGACTGACTGACAGATTGATTCATCAGACAGAATATCTATCTATCAGGAGCCTGGATAGCTCAGCAGACTAATGCATTGTAATTAACATCCAGCTGCCTGCAATTACTGTAAGTTCGAATTTCACCAGGCTCAAAGTTGACTCAGCCTTCCATCCTTTCTAAGGCAGGTAAATTGAGGACCCAGTTTGTGGGGGCAATAAGCTGACTTTGTATAAATATACAAAAGGATGAAGGCTATTGCTTAGCGCATTGTAAGCCACCCTGAGTCTCTGGAGAAGGGCGGCATATAAATCAAATTAAAAAAAAAAAAGTCAGCCAGTCAGATTGTCTGTCTGTCCTTCTATCTCCTCTCTCCCACATATATATATCTTTCTCTCCATTCTCCATCATTTCCATCATTTCTCTCTCTCTCTGTATCTTTCTATCCTTTCTCTAACTTTCTTCCAAACATACAGTAGTCCCTCGACTTACGACCTCAACTGAGCCCAACATTTACGTCGCTAAGCGAGACATCTGTCAAGTGAATTTTGCCACATTTAACCACCTTCCTCGTCACGGTTGTTAAGCGACTCACTGCGGTTCTTAAGTGAGTCACGAGGTTGTTGTTAAGTGAATCCGGCTTCCCCATGCTGGTCAGAAGTTCGCAAAACCTGGAACACTACAACTTGTCGTAAATATGAACCAGTCGCCAAGCGTTCCAAATTTCATACTTACTGCAATGGTCATAAGTATGAAAAACCAGTCATAAGTCATTTTTGTTCCAGTGCTGCTGTAACTTCAAAGGTCACTAAATGAACTGTCGTAAGTCGAGGACTACATGTATTTCTTTCTTTCTTTCTTTCTTTCTTTCTTTCTTTCTTTCTTTCTTTCTTTGAACTAGTTGCCAAGCGTTCCAAATTTCATACTTACTGCAATGATCATAAGTATGAAAAACCAGTCATAAGTCATTTTTGTTCCAGTGCTGTTGTAACTTCAAAGGTCATAAGTGAACTGTCGTAAGTCGAGGACTATATGTATTTTGATCTTTCTTTCTTTCTTCTCTTTCTTTCCTTCCTTCCTTCCTTCCTTCCTTCTTTCTTTTTCTTTTTCTTTCCTGCTACTGCTCCCTCCCTCCCCCCAACCATCATACCTGCCTGTCAAATGTTTCCTAAATCATCTCTCACCCCCACCACACCCCAAAAAACCTGCTCTGGCCCTTTTTCTCTATCAGGTAACCACAACGCTGTTAAACTGGTCACGGGGCTTTTTACTCCTGCAAACTTCCCCCTAACACGCTTCGCAAACAACAACCCTGTAGAGCGAGCCGGTATTTTTTAGGCACTAAAAATTGGCAGCCAAAAAATAAACCAACCAACAAACCAACAAACCCAAAAATGGAAGCAGGGCAGGGAGAAGAGAAGTCAGAAAAAACATGGCTAGAAAACACTTTTGCAGAAACATGGTTTAAACTTCTGTGTCTGGAGGGATGCAAATGTTTTACAGGGGTCGACAAAAAGCCAGGTGTTTGTTGGAAAGGATGCCGGCAGATCCTTCAGAAAGAAAATTTTAAAAAGTATTTTCTGGATCCCAAAGTGTCTCTGGGAGCCTCCTTGATCTTAAATCAGTTTTTTCCCCCCCAAACGTGGCCAGTTTAAGATGGGAGGACTTCAATTCCCAGAATTCCCCAGCCAGCGTTGCTGGCTGGGGAATTCTGGGAGTTGAAGTCCTCCCATCTTAAACTGGCCACGTTTGAATAAATATACTGATTTAAACAGAAGAGAGGAGAAGGGGAAAGGGGTCTTCCCACCCCCTCCACCTCAAGCCCCCCCCCTATTCTTTCAGGAAAAAAAGAGCAGGGGGGAGGATCAGGGAAAGCATTCAAAGGAGAAGATGTTAATAAGGGGGGCATTAAAATTCATGAGCCCCCCCCCTTCCGCCCGGGTGGGGTCTTGTTCAAGGAGAAAACGGCTCTTCCTTTCCCCTTCCCCACCAAAAGAACCCCCTGCCCGGGATTCTCAGGATGATGATGGGCACCAGAGGGGTCTCTCCCAGCACGGGCCAAGGAAGGAGGAGAAGGCTTGGCTGGACTCCAGGAAGGTCTTAGATGGGGGGGGGGGGGGTGTCAAATCCCAAAGGAAAGGGGGTTTTCTTTTCTTTCCTTCCTTCCCCACTTTCCTCCTTTTTGTTCCCACCTTCCCTTGTTTCTTGGTTCCCATCTTTTTTTTTCTTTCTTTCTTTCTTTCTTCCTTTCTTTCTTCCTTTCCCTTTCTTTCTTATTATTTATTTATTTGTACTTTTTTCTTTTTTCTTTTTTTTAAAAGTAGTTTTTATCGAATATAAATATTAAAAAAGACATACGTAACATATACACAACAAACGTTTACACAACATAGACACAAAAAAAGAGTATAATTTCTTCTTAAGCATTTTTTCAGAGTGACATTCTACAATTCTACTGATGATATATTCCTTTTGTACTTTTTTCTTTCTTTCTTTCTGTCACCCTTTCTTTTTACTTACTTACTTACTTATTTATTCATTTATTTGTTCTTACCCTTTATTTATCTTTCTCTTTCTTTCTTTGTTTTTCTTATTATTTGTTTTTATTTATTTATATATTTATATATTTATTATTTATATATTTATTATATATTTCTTCCTTCCTTCCTTTTTTATTTATTTATTATTATTTATTTATTTATTTACTTTTATTTCTTTTTTCTTTTCTTTATTTGTTTTCTTTCTTCCTTCCTTTTTATTTGTTTGTTCGTTTATGTTTTCTTTCTTTCTTTGTCCCTTTCCCTTTCTTTTCCTTCCTTCTTTCCTCTTTCTTTCTTCCTTTCCTTCTTCCTTCCTTCCTTCCTTTCTCTTTCTTTTCTTTCTCCTTTCTTTCCTTCCTTCTGTCCTTCCTTTCTCTCTCTTTTTTTCTTTCTCTCTCTTTTTTCTTTCTTTCTCTCTCTCTCTCTTTCTTTCTTTCCCCATCCTGACCTTCCTCAAGCTGCTTAGTATGCTGATGCCCTCCCAGGAAGACAATAAAGCGGTGGGAAAAGCAGGAGGGGTGGAAAGGGGAGGGGAAGTCCTCACAAAAGAAGACATGGGCTCCTAAGGCCTGACCCCTCCTCAAAAAGCAGAACACTCCCGCCCCACCAGTTTCCCCAAGGAAAGACAGGCATCTTGCACCCCAAAATCCAGAGCTGCCCCCACAGAAGACCCTGATCCCAAGGCACCCCCCAACCCCAAATATCCTGGTGCTGTATCTGAGCGGAGGGAAACTGAGGCACCTTTGCTCTGCCAACGGCCCCTTGCAAGTGAACTTGGCTGCCCCACTGCCCGGCCTCCTCCTGAAGCTGGAGGGTCTTGCTTGCCACCCCAGACATCCCCCCTCCGCTGCCCCATCTTCCCTGGGGTGGGTGGGCTCTTTCAGGGTCCCCCACACCCCAGGAAGCCAGGGACTCTTTCGGACCCCAGGCGGGCACTGCCAAAGTGGAGGACCCCATGCCCCCCCCTCCCAGAAGGCAGCCTTTCCCATGCACACCCCCTCCTCCCAGCCCCACCGCTGGCCTACAAAGACCCCCCCCTCCTCCCCCTTCTGCCCTCCAGACAGAAAGCCCCCTCCCCACCCTCCCATTGTCTACTGCAACTTTGCCTTGCCGAAGGTTGGGGGGGGGTCCTGCAGGGCGGGGGTGGGGGGGTGGGGAGGCAGAGAAGGAAGGACAATCCACAGACCCTCCCCAAGAAGAAGGCTGGGGTGGGGGGACCCCCTCTCCCCCCCTCTCCCCCCTCCCTCGCCCACACCTGTGCGGAGCCCCGCAGAGGGTCGTCTCCCCGCAGCCCCTGGCCCACCTGGCTCGGGCTCCTCGGGTCTGGCCGGCTGGTTGCCCATCTCGAGCCCGCTCTACGGCCGCCTGCTCATCCTCGGGGCTGCGGCGGGCAGGAAGAGGCGGCTGGGGAAGCTCGGGGCTCTTTCAAGGCGGCGGGAGAGAGGCGGCTCCGCGGAGCCCTGCCCAGCCTGCGCCGGCCCGAGCAGGAGGAGCAGCAGCAGCAGCAGCAGGAGAGGCCGGGCATGGCCGTCCCAGCGGCCGAAGGGAGGAAAGAGCCGGCCGGGAGAAGCCCCGCACAGGCGGCCGCCGTTACTGCAGGGGCAGCGGAGGGGGGGGAGGAGGGAGGGGAGAGGCTGGGCTTTTCCCGGGGAGGGGAGGGAGGTGGGGGGAGAGGCTGGGCTTTTCCTGGGGAGGGGAGGGGGCAACTAGAAGGGGGGAGGAGGAAGGGGGGAACAGGGCTGCTTCTAGGGGGGCAACTAGGAAGAGGAGGGGGAGGGAGGGGGGAGGGGGGAGGGGGGCAGGGCTGTTCCTGGGGGTGGGGGTTGGCAGGAGGGGGGGAGGAAGAGGAGGAGGGAGGGGGAGGGGGGGTGAGAGGCTGGGCTTTTCCTGGGGGGGCACTAGAAGGGGAAGGGAGGAGTGGGAGGAGGAAGGGAGGGACAGGGCTGTTTCTAGGGGGGCAACTAGGAAGAGGGAGGGGGGAGGGGTGCAGGGCTGTTCCTGGGGGTGGGGGTTGGCAAGGTTGCAGGGGGGTAGGAAGAGGAGGAGGGAGGGGGAGGGGGGGGTGAGAGACGGCTTTTCCTGGGGGGGCACTAGAAGGAGGGGAGGAGGAAGGGGGACAGGGCTGTTTCTAGGGGGGCAACTAGGAAGAGGGAGGGGGGAGGGGTGCAGGGCTGTTCCTGGGGGTGGGGGTTGGCAAGGTTGCAGGGGGGTAGGAAGAGGAGGAGGGAGGGGGAGGGGGGGTGAGAGACTGGGCTTTTCCTGGGGGGGCACTAGAAGGAGGGGAGGAGGAAGGGGGACAGGGCTGTTTCTAGGGGGGCAACTAGGAAGAGGAGGAAGGGGGGAGGGGTGCAGGGCTGTTCCTGGGGGTGGGGGTTGGAAAGGTTGCAGGAGGGGCGGAGGAGGGAGGGGGAGGGGGGTGAGAGGCTGGGCTTTTCCTGGGGGGGGGCACTAGAAGGGGGAGGGAGGAGGAGGAGGAAGGGGGACGTGGGAGGTGCAGGACCGTTCCTGGTGGGGAGGAGGTGGCAAGATGGCAGGAGGGGGGAGGAAGAGGAGGGAGGGGGACTGGAGGGGGCAACTAGAAGGGGGAAGGGGGCTGAGAAGGGGGAGGAAGGGGGACGTGGGGGGTACAGGCAGGGCTGTTCCAGGGGGGCGGCAAGGTTGCAGGAAGGGGTGAGGAGGAGGAAGAGGAGGAAGGGGAAAGGGGGGGTCAGGGCTATTTTGGGGGGCAATTAGAAGGAGGAGGGGGAGAAAAAGAAGGAGGGTATAGGGCTGTTTCTGGGGGGGACAACAAGGTTGTAGAAGGAGGAGGAAGGGGTGGGGGGAAAGAAGAGGAGGGGGGCACAGAGGGCCAGGACCCTTCTTGTGGGGGAGCAAAGTTACAGAACAGGGAGGGGGAGGGGGGGAGAAGGGGCCTGGGAGGGGCAATGGGGCAGGGGCCTCCTTGGGGGGGGGGAAGAGGGAATTGGGGGCACAATTGGGGGTGTATGGCTTTCCCTGGGGGGGGGGCAAGTGTGCAGATGAGGAACAGGGCAGGGGGGAAAGGAGCCTAGAAGGGGCAGGGGCCCAGGGGTAGCAGGCCTCCACTTGGGGGCAGAGAAGGGGCACAGGGGGTGCCTGGCTCTCCTTGGAGGGCAAGGCAGTACGCTCGGGGTGCCGTCGACCAGACAATGTCGGCCGTCGACCCCCAGGGGGAGAGCCTTCTCTGTGGCGGCACCCGTCCTGTGGAACGACCTACCCCGAGAGATACGTACGATCCCGGATCTCCGGACTTTTCATCGGGTCCTTAAAACTCACTTATTTCATCTAGCCGGACTGGCTTGATCCCATCTTTCGGTTTTAATTCATCATCGATTTTATTGGGGGTTTTTTAAATTGTGGGCCGAAACTATTTAATATCTTTTTAAATTGTTTTAAATTTTGTAGGCTATGTTTTTACCTTGGCTGTTGACCGCCCCGAGTCGTGCTGGAGAAGGGCGGTATAAAAATCAAATCAAATCAAATCAATCAATAAATAAGGCTGCATATGGGGAAGGGAGAGAAGAAGGGGGAATTCAGGGTATTTCGGGGGGGGGGGCAGAAGACTTTGTGGGGGACAAGGGTGCAGATGGGGAAGGGAGAGAGGGAAGAGGAGTGGGAGTGGGGGAAGGAGGGCTCAAGGTTGCAGAATAGGAATCTCCCACCCGTAAATTTGGGGGTGACGAAGACTGGCACCCTCCACAGCTGGCAACATGGGGGCATGATGAGAACCAGGCACAATTGTGGGTGGACAGCTGTGGGGAAGCCAGAATCAGAATCAGAATAGAGCTGGAAGGGACCTTGGAGGTCTTCTAGTCCAACCCCTTATTCAAGCAGGAGACCTTATACACACACACACACACACACACACACACCATTCCGGACATGGGGATGATGCAACGGTTGTAAGTGTGAAAAACGTCATAAGTCACTTTTTTTTCAGTGCCACAGTCACTAAACGGACCGTCATAACTACAGGCCTACCTGCATCTCATTTTTTGTCATCATTTGACGTTTCTTGCGCTACACGTTTTTGTGCTGGATGGTTTTAAAAAAATAAAATATTTTAAATCAATGGATATTTTAATCTCGGCTTTTGTGAGGGACGCGAACAACACACAACATATAATTTCAACTCTGGGACTGTTGACCTTGAACTTGTGTTGCTGGGGAGTGTGATAGAGCAGCCCTCCTAAAGGTGGGTCCTCCCCCCCACCGGGACAGGAGGAGGGTGGGAGAAAATTACAGGAAATTATTCAAAATTATGAAAACAGCATCCTGCTAGCAATTTAGCCTGAGGGAGGGAGGGAAGGAAGAAGGAGGAGAGGAAGGAGAGAAGGAGGAAGGGGAAAAGATGAGAAGGAAGGAAAATTGGAAAAAGAAAAAGGGAGGGAGGGAAGAAGGAAGAATGGGGAGGGAGGAGAGAGGGAGGAAGGAAAATGGGAAAAGAGGAAGGGAAAAGGGAGAGAGGGAGGGAAGAAGGAAGAATGGAGAGGAAGGAGAGGGAGGAAGGAAAAGGGAAAAACATGAAGGAAGGAAAATGGGGAAAAGGAAAAAGGGAGGGAGGAGGGAGAATGGAAGGGAGGGATGAAGGAAGGAAAAGGGAAAAGATGAGAAGGAAGGAAAATGGGAAAAGGAAAAAGGGAGGGAGGGAAGAAGGAAGAATGGAGAGGAAGGAGAGGGAGGAAGGAAAAGGGAAAAAGATGAAGGAAGGAAAATGGGAAAAGGAAAAAGGGAGGGAGGAGGGAGAATGGAAGGGAGGGATGAAGGAAAAGGGAAAAGATGAGAAAGAAGGAAAATGGGAAAACGAAAAAAGGGAGGGAGGGAGGGAAGAAGGAAGAATGGAGAGGAAGGAGAGAGGGAGGAAGGAAAATGGGAAAAGGGAGGAAGGGAAAAGGGAGAGAGAGAGGGAGGGAAGAAGGAAGAATGGAGAGGAAGGAGAGGGAGGAAGGAAAAGGGAAAAAGATGAAGGAAGGAAAATGGGAAAAGGAAAAAGGGAGGGAGGAGGGAGAATGGAAGGGAGGGATGAAGGAAGGAAAAGGGAAAAGATGAGAAAGAAGGAAAATGGGAAAACGAAAAAAGGGAGGGAGGGAGGAAAGAAAGGAAGGAAAAAGATGAAAAGAATGGAAGGAAAATGGGAAAGGGAAAAAGTTAGGAAAAAATGAAGGAAAGAAGAAACGAAGGAAGGAAGGAAGGGCAAATGAGAAGGTGGAGAATGCCTTTCTCGCCTCCTGTTTTCCACATATAGATAGTACTCGACTTACGACTATCATTGAGCCCCAAATTTCTGTTGCTAAGCGAGACAGTTAAGTGAATTTTGTCCCATTTTACGACCTTTTTTTCCTACTGTTAAGTGAATTGCTGCAGTTATTTAGTGACAAGGTTCTTAAGTCTCTCTGGCTCCCTCATTGACACTGTAGTTGTTAAATTAGTCACATGGTCGTTAAGTGAATCTGGTTTCCCCCATTGACTTTGCTTGTCAGAAGGGGATCATGTGACCCCGGGACACTACGACCGTCATAAATACGAGCCAGTTGCCAAGCGTCCGAATTTATGATCACGGGATCATCGGGATGCTACCAAGATTGCAAATTTGGAAAACGGACATAAATCACATTTTTTCAGTGCCATTGTAACTTCAAATGGTCACTAAACGAAATTGTTGTATGTAGGGACTGCCTGTATTCATATTGTTCCACTCTGATGACAGGCAGCTGGGACAGCCATCTCAATTCTTCCACCACCCACCACCACCAAAAAATTCCAATTTTTCTCAAAAATCACAGCAGCAACCAAGGCATGCTCCCAACACCTCTGGTATCACAGATTAAGGGTTGGAAGGGACCTTGTAGGTCATCTAGTCCAACCCCCCATCCAAGCAGGAGACCCTGCAACATTTCTGACAGATGGCAGTCCAGTCTCTTCTTGGAAGCTTCCAGGGATGAAGCTTCCACAACTTCCGAAGGCAACTTCTCTGTTCCATGGTTGATGGTTTCTCACTGTCAGAAAATTTCTCCTTATTTCCAGGTTGAATCTCTCCTTGCTCAGTTTCCATCCATTCTTCCTTGTCTGGCCTTCGGGTGCCTTGGAAAAATAGCTTGACCCCCTTCCTCCTCTCTGGGGCAGCCCCTCAAATACTGGAAGATGCTCTCCTGTCTCCCCTGGTCCTTCTCTTCACTAGACTAGCCATGTCTTCTGTCCATCTATGGTTCATTCAGATGTCTTTCTTTCTTTCTTTTCTTTCTTTCTTTCTTTCTTTCTTTCTTTCTTTCTTTCTTTCTTTCTCTCTCTCTCTCTCTCTTTCCCTCCCTTCCACCTTCCTTCCCTCCCTCTCTCCCTCCCTCCCTCCTTCCTTCCTTCCTTCCTTCCTTTTGCTTTAGAAAATAGCTTGACCCCCTTCCTCCTCTCTGGGGCAGCCCCTCAAATATTGGAAGATGCTCTCCTGTCTCCCCTGGTCCTTCTCTTCACTAGACTAGCCATGTCTTCTGTCCATCTATGGTTCATTCAGATGTCTTTCTTTCTTTCTTTCTTTCTTTCTTTCTTTCTTTCTTTCTTTCTTTTCTTTCTTTCTTTCTCTCTCTCTCTTTCTTTCCCTCCCTCCCTCCCTCCCTCCTTCCTTCCTTCCTTCCTTTTGCTTTGGAAAATAGCTTGACCCCCTTCCTCCTCTCTGGGGCAGCCCCCCAAATATCGGAAGATGCTCTCCTGTCTCCCCTGAGCCTTCTCTTCCCTAAACTAGCCATGTCTTCTGTCCACCTATGGTTCATTCAGATGTCTTTCTTTTCTTTCTTTCTTTCTTTCTTTCTTTCTTTCTTTCTTTCTTTCTTTCTTTCTTTCTCTCTCTCTCTCTCGCTTTCTTTCCCTCCCTTCCACCTTCCTTCCCTCCCTCCCTCCTTCCTTCCTTCCTTCCTTTTGCTTTGGAAAATAGCTTGACCCCCTTCCTCCTCTCTGGGGCAGCCCCTCAAATACTGGAAGATGCTCTCCTGTCTCCCCTGGTCCTTCTCTTCACTAGACTAGCCATGTCTTCTGTCCATCTATGGTTCATTCAGATGTCTGTCTTTCTTTCTTTCTTTCTTTCTTTCTTTCTTTCTCTTTCTTTCTTTCTCTCTCTCTCTCTTTCTTTCCCTCCCTTCCACCTTCCTTCCCTCCTTCCCTCTCTCCTTCCTTCCTTCCTTCCTTTTCCTTTGGAAAATAACTTGACCCTCTTCCTCCTCTCTGGGGCAGCCCCTCAAATATTGGAAGAGGCTCTCCTGTCTCCCCTGGTCCTTCTCTTCACTAGATTAGCCATGATGCCCAGTTCCTGCAACTGTCCATTGTTATGTTTTAGCCTCCAATCCCCATATCCTCTTTTTTGCTCTTCCCTGCACTCTTTCTAGAGTCTCCACATCTTTTTTAGTGTGGAGACTAAAACTGGATGCAGTACTCTAGGTGTGGCCTTACTAAGGCTTTACAACACGGCCAGCCTAAAGCCAGAAATCAAGGGTGGGGAACCAGGCCGGGCTGGACCGTTCACATTTTAACCGAATCTATAAAACGTCCTGAATAAAGATGTTTTTTTTTTTCCTGGTTTTGCCCCAATTTCAGAATGCTGACTGGCTGGTTGGATTTGCATTCTTCCCAACCCTTCCAGAGGCTACGAACAGAACAGGCTTAGCCCATGCGGAGAATGCAGTGGCGACAACGTTTTTCCCCTCGACTCCCAATTTTGTTGAGTGCAACGCAACTCCCATCCAGCTTAAAAACTTCCCTGCCCTCCAGAAAGGGGATGGGGTGCGTAGAAAAACCAATAACCCTCCCATCCGTATTTTAGTGGCGAGCCCTCGTTTCCCATTATTCCGTATTTACAGGGTGGTTAGCATCCCTGTAATTAGCAGTATAATAACATAATGAGTGCTCGATGGATGGGAGCGGTGTTAGAAGGGCCCTCGGGGGGTCATCTAGTCCAACCCAACCCCACCCCAATCTCAGTGTCAAAAGCCAAATTCTCACAACCCTCTCGGGAAGTTGTCGTTTTTCTGCATGTGCAGAATAGAATAATAGAATTAGAATTAGAATAAAATAAGAATAAAAATTAGAATAGGATAGAACAGAAGAATATAGAATAGAAATATCAATTAGAATAGAATAGAATAGAACAGAACAGAACAATAGAATGAGCACAGGAATACAATAGAATAGAATAGAAGAAGAGAGTAGAGTAGAATAGAATAGAATAGAAGAATAAAATAGAATTGAAGAGTACAATAGAATAGAATAGAATAGAAGAATAAAATAGAAGAATAGAATAGAATAGAATAGAATAGAAGAAATAGAATAGAATAAGCATAGGAATAGAATTAAATAGAATAATAGAATAGAGTAGAATAGAAGAATAGAATAGAATGAATAGAATAGAATAGGGTAGAGTAGAATAGGATAGAAGAAATAGAATAGAATAGAAGAATAAAATAGAATAATAGAATAGAATAGAATAGAATAATAGAATAGAATAGAATAGAATAGAATAGAATAGAATAGAATAGAATAGAATAGAACAGAACAATAGAATGAGCATAGGAATACAATAAAATAGAATAGAAGAATAGAGTAGAGTAGAATAGAATAGAATAGAAGAATAAAAAAGAATTGAAGAATAGAATAGAATAGAATAGAATAATAGAACAGAGTAGAGTAGAGTAGAATAGAATAGAAGAATTAGAATAGAATAGAATAGAATAGAATAGAATAAGCATAGGAGTAGAATAGAATAGAATAATAGAATAGAGTAGAATAGAATAGAATAGAAGAAATAGAATAGAATAAGCATAGGAATAGAATAAAATAGAAGAATAGAATAGAGTAGAATAGAAGAATAGAATAGAATGAATAGAATAGAATAGGGTAGAGTAGAATTGGATAGAAGAAATAGAGTAGAATAGAAGAATAAAATAGAATAGAATAGAATAGAATAGAATAGAATAGAATAGAATAATAGAATAGAGTAGAATAGAATTCTTTATTGGCCTAGTGTGATTGGACTCACAAAGAATTTGACTTTTGGTGCATAAGCTCTCAGTGTACATAAAAGATATACAGTAAGCGATAAGTCACGATCCTAATCCTCATAAAAATACATTCATCATAAATCATAAGATACAACACTTCGTGATAGCCACAGGATACTAGGATAAGCCATCAACATAAATAATTCTAGGAAACTAAATAAAACAACATAAATCGTAAAGATACAAGCCACAAAGTTATAGTCGTAAGTAGAAGAGGGGATAGGTAATGGGAAGGATGAGGAGAATAATAGTAATACAGCCTTACTAAATAGTTTGACGGTGTTGTGGGAATGAGTTTTTCAGCAGAGGGATAGCATGGGGGGGGGGGGGGGGAATAAACTGTCCTTGTGTTTAGTTGCTTTGCACAATCACATCCTGCAAAAGGGGAGCCGCAGATATTTCCTGCGTTTACAAGTAATCCTCGACTTGACAAACTTTCATTTAGTGACGGTGCGAAGCTACGACGGCACTGAAAAAAAGTGATCATCACTGTTCTTCATGCTTACAAACTGCCAAGGGCTACCCGTATAGACCCTTAAAGCAGCTTTCATGTGAAAAAGATTACAATTTCAATAATCATGATATAATTAAATCATAATTAAATAATTAAAATAAAGCAAAGGCTGTGACAGGTGTGTAGATGTGTCTTATTCCTTCCATAAATAAATTGCGCTAAGACATAAAAGAGTTCTGAAGAAGAGACTGGGCCGCCATTTGTCTGAATCGTCTAGGGTAGGATCTCTGGGGGAGGGGGGGGCGGGGCTGGAGTGGGTTGGACTAGGAGACCTCCAGGGTCCCTTCTAGCTCGACTCTGATGGCGTGTGCGTAAGGAAGTATTTTTCTTTCCCCGCCCCTGTCATTCTGTCGTTTTTTTTTGTTTTTTGTTTTTATTGGTGGCGCGAGACGCTGTCCTTCTCGCTGCCAAAAATAAAACGGCAATCGTTGTTTTTGTTCCTTTGGGCCGATCCGCTGGGCAAGAAAACAAAAATTGTTTAGACTGGCAGATTACACGTTTTGCAAAGGAAGAAAAGGGGGAAATTTGCACTTTGGCGGGGGCTGAAAGGAATAATTAGTCTGTTTTGGGTTTTTTTTTTTTGTCTGGGTCTGCGGAAACAGCTCTATATTATAGATTTTGGGCTATTGCGCTTTACGGGTCTGTCCTTCTGGTGAACAGCATCAGCTGGCCTTGTAATTTCAATTGGAACAGAGCCTGGAAGGGACCTTGGAGGTCATCTAGTCCAACCCCCTGCTCAAGCAAGAGAGACCCTACGCCATTTCAGACAAATGGCGGGCCAATATTTTCTTAGAAACCTCCTGTGATGTGGCAGAGCATCCACAACTTCTGGTGGCAAGCTGTTCCACTGCTTCATTGTTCTAATTGCCAGGAAATTCTTCCTTATTTCTACGTTGATTAGTGTCCATCCGTTGTTGTTGCTTCTTCTCCTGCCCTCTGGTGCTCTGGAGAATAGGTGGGAAACCCCCCCCCCCCTTTTTTCCTTGCGGCAGCCCCTTAAATATTGGAAGATGCTATCATGTCTCCCCTAGTCCTTCTTTTCTCTAGACTGGCCATACCCAGTTCCTGCAACCGTTCTTGGGAATGGAATGGAGAATAGAATAGAATAGAATAGAATAGAATAGAATAGAATAGAATAGAATAGAATAGAATTGAATTTTGGAATGAAGAATAGGATAGGATAGGATAGGATAGGAAATACGGAATGGAATGGAATGGAATGGAATAGAATAGAATAGAATAGAATAAGCATAGGAATAGAATAAAATAGAATAGAATAATAGAATAGAATAGGCATAGGAATAGGAATAGGAATAGGAATAGAATAAAAAAATAGAAGAATAGAATAGAAGAATAGAATAGAATAGAATAGAATAGAATAAGCATAGTAATAGAATAAAATAGAATAGAATAGAATAATAGAATAAAATAGAATAGAATAAGCATAGTAATAGAATAGAATAGAAGAATAGAATAGAGTAGAATAGAATAGAAGAATAAAAGAATAGAATAGAATAGAATAGAATAATAGAATAAAATAGAATAGAATAAGCATAGTAATAGAATAGAATAGAAGAATAGAATAGAGTAGAATAGAATAGAAGAATAAAAGAATAGAATAGAATAGAATAGAATAGAATAGAATAGAATAGAATAGAATAGAATAGAATACTCCTTCTTTTCTCTAACTAGCCAAACCCAAATCCTGAAACAATTCTTCATATGTTTCAGCCAGCCATAAAGCCAAGACAAACCACCTTCGTAAAATATCTTAAAGAAAATTAACTTTGAGCATGCCGGTGGTGTCACCAGCTGACGTCTCTGAGGCCTATCAATCATCTTCGTTGCTCTTTCCCCAAAAAATGTCAACGTCTTTTTTTGTAACACGGGGATCAAAACTGGATGCAGGATTCCGGGCGTGGCCGTATTAAAACTTTATAGAGCAGTTGGGTTTGGTGCGACGTGCTCTATATCAGGGGTCTCCCACCTTGGCAACTTTACGACGGGTGGACTTCAAGTCCCAGAATTCCTCAGCCAGCTTCGCGAAGCTGGCTGAGGAATTCTGGGACTTGAAGTCCACCCGTCGTAAAATTGCCACGGTGGGAGACCCCTGCTGTAAACCAAGAAAATCCTGGTTTACAGGTGGACTTGCAACCCCTCGTTCAAGCAACAGTTTGAAGTTACAACAGCACCGATAAAAGTGACTGGTTGCAACCAGTCCTCGCACTTACGACAGCATCTCTGCAGTCAGGTGATCAAAATTCAGGCAGTCTCAATTTCAGTTAGAAACCCCCAGCCTCAATTTCAGCTGTAGCAGCCCACAGCCTCAATTTCAGAAACAGGAACCCCCAGCCTCAGTTTCAGAGTTAGAAACCCCCAGCCTCAATTTCAGCTGTAGTAGCCCCCAGCCTCAATTTAAGAGGCAGCAACCCCTATCCTCAATTTCAGAGACAGAAACCGCCAGCCTCAATTTCAGATACTGGAACCCCCAACCTTAATTTCAAAGGCAGCAACCCCCAGCCTCAATTTCAGTGACTGGAACCCCCAGCCTCAATTTCAGAGACTGGAACCCCCAGCCTCAATTTCAGAGACTGGAACCCCCAGCCTCAATTTCAGAAGTGGCCATCCCCAGCCTCAATTTCAGAGACAGCGATCCCCAGCCTCAATTTCAGAGACCAGAACCCCCAGCCTCAATTTCAGAGACAGCAGCCCCTAGCCTCAATTTCAGCTGTAGAAGCCCCCAGACTCAATTTCAGAGGCAGCACCCCCCCAGCCCCAATATCAAAGGCGGAAACCCCCAGCCACAATTCCAGAGGCAGCAAAAGGCTGCCTACCCTCTGCCAGAGCTCCGGAGCTGGGGACCACCCCAAATGAGAAGGAGGGGGGACCCGAAACAGGCAAAGGAGCTCCACATCTGGAATCCAAAAACTCAGGAATGTCCCTCTGGCATTTCCGTGCTCTCCCTTGACCCCCCCCCAAAAAAGAAAGACCCCCGATGCAGGGGAAGAAAGGAAACAGTTCCTAATTTATGACTCCTTGTGCATCGCTAGGGACCCCAACCCAGCCTCAGCCCCCTCCCCACAGCCTGGAACTCATCAAGGAAGATTGGCGGGGGGGGGGGGAGCAGTCTGGCTGAGCCCACCCCCACCCCCAGCCCAGCAACCTGGCCAGTTTCCTTTGATGTGACAGATTGCAAGAAACAGATCCAGCTTGAGACCCCCGACCTTTGGGGAACCGGATCCCCTCCCCAGCTATTCTTCAAAGGGACTTTTGGGGCTTTGGATTGGGGGCTTAATGGGGGTGGGCTTCCCATTTTAAACTAATTAAACTGGAACTGAAGACTTTGGGCAGGGCCTGCCTTTTATTTTAAAAATGAGGAGGGTCCCAAACCAGGGAGAGCATGGAAATCCGATCAAAACCTTTCACTGGGATAAGACAATAACCCACCTACCCCTGACTAGGTAGTCCTCAATTTATGACCACAATAGAGCCCAAAATTCCTAATTGTCGCTAAGCGAGACCTTTGTTAAGTGAGTTTGGCCCCATCTTACGACATTCCTTGCCATGGTTGTTAAGTGAATCGCTGCAGTTGTTCTGTTAATACAACGGTCGTTAACTGAATCTGGCTTCCCCCATAATGACTTGGCTTGCCAGAAGGTTGCAAAAAAGGGGATGGCGTGACCCGCCCCCTGGGGAACGCTGCGACCGTCATAAATGTGAGTCAGCGGCCAAGCCGTCTGAATTTTGATCCCGCGACCATGCAAAAGTCGTAACTGTGAAAAGCGGTCGTAAGCCCCTTTTTTCCAGTGCCGTCGTAACGCTTAAGCAGTCGCTAAATGAACTGGTTGTTAAGTTGAGGACTATCTGTATTTTATAGGGGAGCCCCAAGGGATTCTGGGAAAATTTCTGGTGGTGAAAAACTGCAAGGGGCGCACAGGCAGGTGTGTGTGTGTGTGTGTGTTTGTGTGTTGTGGGGATGGAAACTTGCGGGTTTTCCCACCTCTTGGAAGTTTTCAAAAAATTGGAAGTTTTCCCTAGAAAGCAGTTTGCAAATTGCATTTCCTGCCTGTTGCTGCCCCCTGGTGGCCAAAGTGGGGTAAAATTGTTAACAATACAAGCAGTTCAGATTAGATTAGTTTAACAGAGGTGGAAGGGACCCTGTAGGTCATCTAGTCCAACCCCCCCTCCCAAGCAGGAGACCCTACACCATTTCTGTACAATTTCTGTTCCAAGTTACAACTACATCGAAAAAGGTGACTGACGATCAGTCCTCGCACTTACGACCTTCGCCGTAGTCCTCACAGTCACAGGATCAAAACCAGCCGCTTGCGCGAACAACAAAGAGGGCTGCAGGGTCACGGGGTCATGTGATCCACATGTGCAACCTTCCCAGCCGGTTCTCAGGGGTGGGGGGAGCCAGATTCACTTAATGACCATGTGATTCACTTAACAGCTGCTGTGATTCATTTAACAACCATGGCAAAAAAGGTGGTCCAATCAGAGGGTTGGACTAGAAGACCTCCAAGGTCCCTTCCAACTCTGTTATTAAATTAAATTTAAATTTAAATTAAATCAGGTGTGACTCGCTTAACAACTGCTTTGCTTAGGAATGGAAATTGGCGTCCCCATTGTGGCCGTAAATCGAGGACTACCTGTTAAATCCTGCCTATGAAAAGAAAAGGCAGAGAGCAGCAAACAAGACTACCAGATCTGGGCTGCAGAACCTCCGGTGGTCTCTAGGGGGCAGCTAAGGGTTAGGGTTTTGTTACCTTTTGCTGCCATCTAGTGGGGATGTAAATAATGACAGCCCAGTTCGTTTAAAGCAGCATTTCACTTTTAAGAGCTGTGGACTTCCAACTCCCAGAATTCAAAGCCGGCTGAGGAATTCTGGGAGTTGAAGTCCACACCTCTTAAAGTGGCGAAGGTTGAAGAACATCGGTCTAAAGCAATCCTTCGATAAAATGCATTC
This sequence comes from Arizona elegans, assembly GCA_022577455.1. Lineage (NCBI taxonomy): Eukaryota > Metazoa > Chordata > Lepidosauria > Squamata > Colubridae > Arizona > Arizona elegans. The sequence continues at coordinate 17,892,828 of JAKOOJ010000017.1, forward strand.
TTCGATGAGTACCGGTACTATATCTCTCAATATATCTGTCCCCTCAATAAATCTTGTGGCCAGGAGTTCCACAAGCCAACGATGAGCAAGGGATGATTTCTTTAATCTGTTCTCCACTTCCTCCCACTCCTCTTGATGGGGGGAAAACCCCGGATCTGGTGCTTTGAGAAAGAGGAAAAAGCCTCTTACCCACTTCCTTTGGCTCCCCCCCCCCCAGTGTCATCACAAGGTCACACATGGATAGTCACAAGGTCACAAAAGGGGATCACATGACCCTGGGACACTGCAACCGTCATAAATGTGTCAAGCAAATGACTGTAAATCAGGTAACTACAGGGCTTCTGCACTGGTCACAAGTGTGAAACATTGGTCATATAAGCCACATTTTCAGTGCTGTTGTAACTTTGAATGGTCCCTAAATGAACTGTTGTAAGTCAAAAACTCCCTGTATACACACACACACACACACACACACACACACAAAGAGCCTGTAGTACAGTGGACTAAAGCATTGTGATTAACACCAGCTGTCTGCAATTACTGCAAGTTCGAATCTCGCCAAGGCTCCAGGTTGACTCAGCCTTCCATCCTTTCTAAGGTGGGTAAATTGAGGACCCAGTTTGTGGGGGCAATAAGCTGACTTTGTATAAATATACAAAAGTATGAAGGCTATTGCTTAACGCATTGTAAGCCGCCCTGAGTCTCCGGAGAAGGGCGGCATATAAATCAAATTTAAAAAAAAAAATCCCTGCCACATTTTGTATACATCACAAAAAAGGAAACTGATGCTACACGGAATAAAGCTTTTTCTTTTTCCTTTTTATGGAACATTTACACGCTTGCGCCTGCCCCACAGCCTACTCAGGAGCAAGCAAAGGCACGTGGTCCCCAAACTATAAAAAAGATGTGGAGACTCTGGAAAGAGTGCAGAGAAGAGCAACCAGGATGATGAGGGGGCTGGAGGCTAAAATATACGATGAACGGTTGCAGGAACTGGGCCTGGCTAGTCTAGTGAAGAGAAGGACCAGGGGAGACAGGAGAGCATCTTCCAATATTTGAGGGGCTGCAACAGAGAGGAGGAAGGGGGTCAAGCTATTCTCCAAAGCAAAAGGAAGGAGGGAGCGAGGGAGGGAGGGAGGGAAGGAAGGAAGGAAGGAAGGAAGGTGGAAGGGAGGGAAAGAAAGAGAGAGAGAGAGAGAGAGAGAGAGAAAGAAAGAAAGAAAGAAAGAAAGAAAGAAAGAAAGAAAGAAAGAAAGAAAGACATCTGAATGAACCATAGATGGACAGAAGACATGGCTTGTCTAGTGAAGAGAAGGACCAGGGGAGACAGGAGAGCATCTTCCAATATTTGGGGGGCTGCCCCAGAGAGGAGGAAGGGGGTCAAGCTATTTTCCAAAGCACCCAAAGGCCAGAGAAGGAACAATGGATGGAAACTGACCAAGGAGAGATTCAACCTGGGAATAAGAAGGAATTTTCTGAGAACAATCAACCGATGGAACAGAAGTTGCCTTCGGAAGTCATGGGAGCTTCATCATTGGAGGCTTCCAAGAAGAGACTGGACTGCCATCGGCCAGAAATGGTCTAGGGTCTCCTGCTTGGATGGGGGGTTGGACTAGATGACCTACAAGGTCCCTTCCAACCCTTAATCTGTGATACCAGAGGTGTTGGGAGCATGCCTTGGTTGCTGCTGTGATTTTTGAGAAAAATTGGAATTTTTTGGTGGTGGTGGAAGAATTGAGATGGCTGTCCCAGCTGCCTGTCATCAGAGTGGAACAATATGAATACAGGCAGTCCCTACATACAACAGTTCGTTTAGTGACCATTCAAAGTTACAATGGCACTGAAAGAAAGTGATTTATGTCCGTTTTTCTAACTTGCAGTCTTGGTAGCATCCTGATGATCCCGTGATCATAAATTCGGGCGCTTCAGATTCAGCCTGGAAATAAGGAGGAATTTTCTGACAGTGAGAACAATCAACCCATGGAACAGAAATTGTGGGAGCTTCATCACTGGAGGCTTTCAAGAAGAGACTGGACTGCCCTCGGTCAGAAATGGTGTAGAGTTTCCTGTTTGGGGAGGGGGTTGGACTAGATGACCTCCAACGTCCCTTCCCCCTCTGTTCATCTGTATAATCTGTATAAAACCGGTTTTCTCTGCGACTTCTCGGAAGTTAATCTCCCTGTTTAGTGCACAAGGGAGCGTATCTAAGGGTTGAATCTTTTTGCTGAGAAGTGAAACCAGACCCTCCTTGGCCACACGACGTGACACAACTTCCTTTTCGTTTCTTTCTTCATTTTTTTTTTCTTCTGGGAGAAAACCAGACTGTCTACGAAACCAATTTATACTCAGAGACGGTAGGAAGAAAGCCCGAAAATTTAGAAAGGGCCTTCCCCTCCCCCCACCCAAATTTTACAGATTTTAGGAAAGTGTAAAACTTCTGCCTTGATTGGGGGCTTAATATGGGTGGGGGGGCTTCTCATTTTAGGCTAATTAAACTAGAACTGAAAGCTTTTTTAAAAAAACAGATCAACAGAGTTGGAAGGGACCTTGCAGGTCATCTAGTCCAACCCCCTGCCTAAGCAGGAAACCCTACATCTGCCTCTACTCAGGATCGAACTCACAACCTCTTGATTGTAAGGCAAGAGTTCCGCCTCTAGGCTACTGCTTTGTACAGGGCCTGCCTTATTTTAAAAATGAGGACGGTCCCCATCACAGCAAGCGGGGAAATCCAACCCAGACCCTCCTCTAGAGTGGATGAGATATGGACTTGTACAGGTAGTCCTCGAATTTACGACCGCAATCGAGCCCAAAACTGCTATTGCTAAGTTACGTGCACTTCGCCCTGTTTTACGACTTTTCTCGCCTCGTTTTGTTAAAGTGAATCGCTGCTGTTTGTTAAATGAGTAACCCGTTGTTAAGTGAATCAGACTTCCCCTGTATACTTTGCTCGTCACAAAAGGGGATCACGCCACCCTGGGAGTTGCTTGCAACCGTCATAAATATGAATCCGTTGTGAAGTGTCTGAATTTTTATCGCAGGACCGTGGGGGATGCGGTAATGATTGCAACTGTGGAAAAAATGGTCGTAACTCACTTTTTTCAGGGACGTTATAACTTCGAGCTGTCGCTAAAGTGAACTGTTGTAAGTTGAGGACTAGCTATACAGATAGTTCTCGACTTAACAACAGTTTGTTGAGTTACAAAGTGACAATGGCAACGGTCGTTAAGTGTGAAAAATGGTTGTACGTTTTTCTGTCCCGGGCTAACGTCAAACGGGCACTAAACGGACGGTCGTAAGTCGAGGATTCCCTGTACGTCTGGGTTCAAAGGAAGCCTGCCCAAAAGAGAGAGAATCAGCTCAAATATAACTGGTTTTCCATGTTTGAGGAAGGGGATTTTTGAATCTTCGGTGCGAGACTTTGAGGATATGACTATTCCTGGAATTTTATGAGTTATTAGAGATGTGACTCACTGAATGCCGGGGTTTTTAATCACTGGCTAATAAAGAGCATTCTGCCTGCTTAAAGGGGCCGAGAAAATTAATAATTATTAACTTATTAATTAAATAATATTAATAATTCAAAATGATTAATTTCGAACAATGGATATTATTCCAAGAACATAATTATTCCCGCAAAGAAGCCTACCCATTAAAGTTATACGTTGGGTCTGGTCGTAAAATGGGCCCACCCTGTTTTACGACCGTTCTTTTGCAGCGGCCGTTAAGCGAATGTGGTGATCGTAAAAGCAGAACGCTGCCGTCGTTAAGTGAACACTGAGGTCGTTAAGCAAGCCAACGGTTCGCTCAGGGTGTGGTTTTGCCGAAAACCGGAAGTACCTGCCGGTTTTCCGCAAACCGTCATAAACTCGGTCATGTGACTGCAGGACGATGCAAATGGCCATCCTTGCAGCCATGTTGCCAAGCAGCTGAAGTTTGATCACCTGACCAGAAGATGGCGCCTGTCCATCAGAATTTTGAAACAGCCAAAATAAGGAGGAGTATATTGAGATTAACAGTAAATATAAAATGAATAAATTGGGTTTAATAACAGAAACAAAGATGATAATGTAGAGTTTAATAGTAAAAATGAAATGATTGCATTGGAATTAAATATTTTTTGAATGCTTATAATAACTGTAATGATTTATATTTTTAAAATACATCCATCTAAGTAAAAAGAAAGAGAAAAATGGAATGATATTTGGTTAGGTTTTAAGATTTAAGTAAACGGGTTTTTGGGATAATGGCATAGTTAAATAGATAGAATTGGGGGAAATTGAGGACCCAGTTTGTGGGGGCAATAAGCTGTATAAATATACAAAAGTATGAAGGTTACTGCTTAACGCATTGTAAGCCGCCCTGAGTCTCCGGAGAAAGGCAGCATATAAATCAAATTAAAAAAATGAAAAAAACTGAGTAAAATATTAAGTTGTGTTAATTGAAAATTAAGATTTGTTAAGTGATTTGTATTAATCTGTGACCGGATCAATGCTTCGTTTTGGAAAAGATGTGTTTTATGTTTATGCTTTAAAAAAAAATAATAAAAAAACTTTTTTTCAAAAAAAAAAGAAAAGAAAGAATTTTGAAACATGACCGGCTGGGGAATTCTGGGAGTTGAAGTCTTAATTTGTTGAGGTCGAGAAATATGGGTTTAGCCTGTTGAAACTGGTCCTTCCTTCCGCTTTAAAAGAATCGATTAAAAACAATTGCTCTCTTTTACATTCAAAACAATTAATTCCCAGCACCTTGAATTTGCATCGTTTTAACATAAATTATCCAAGAAGCCACTACAATTCTTTTAAAAGTCAAGAAAACCATGAAACTCAGAGAGTATTAAGTCCAGGCACCTTCCATCACCTCCTTTCTTCTCCTCCTCCTCCTCCTCTCCACAAACCCCCCTCCCTTCTAGCACTGATGATGTTCCCTATATGGGTCATGAAACGTCTGCAAGGAAACAACTAAGCTCACAGAGCACCAAGGACTCCACAGTTCTTCTCTTCCTCCTCCTTTACTCCACAAACCCCACCTCCTCCTTTCTACAGTAGCACTGATGATATTCCCTAGTTGGGTCATGGAATGCCTGCAAGAAAATCACCAAGCTCAGAACCCCACAATCGTCCTCTAAGGACCCCACAATCCTCCTCCTCTTCCTCCTCCTTCCTCTCCCCCTCTCAGAAAACCACAGACTCCCTTCTAATACTGATGATTTAGGAGCCTTGGTGGCGCAGCAGACTAAAGTGCAGATTTAGGAGCCTGCTTAGGAGCCTTGGTGGCGCAGCAGACTAAAGTGCTGTTAAATAGCACCAGCTGCCTGCAATTACTGCGAGTTCAAATCTCACCAGGCTCGAGGTTGACTCAGCCTTCCATCCTTCCGAGGTAGGTAAAATGAGGACCCGGATTGTGGGGGCAATAAGCTGACTTTGTATAAAAAAGAACACTGCTTAGGGGGCAGCCCGAAAGCCCTACTAAGCAGGTATATACAAAAAGTATGAAGGCTATTGCTTAACGCATTGTAAGCCGCCCTGAGACTCCGGAGAAAAGGCGGCATATAAATCGAACCAATAAATAAACAATAATAAATAAATGATGCTACCCTATTTTATATTTAAATATTTTTAAATATTTAAAATATTTAAACGCAGAGCTGGAAATCAGGTAAGACGGCAAGGGGGAGCCCCGTCTTGCTCCACGAGCCCCAAAATAATAAGACCTCCCTGAAAATAAGGCCAAGTGCTTATTTTGGGGTTCAAAAAAATATAAGACAGGGTCTTATTTTCGGGGAACTAGTTGGGACGTGAAACATTTGCAAGAGAAACACCAAACTCAAGAGAACATCAAGGACCCCACAATTCCAATGAGTTTTGGAAGCCCAGCCCAGGTTCCAGAGACCCCTTTAACTTGAGTTCCCTTACCTGGGCTGGGTCTCAGGCGATTCTCGGCGAGCTCCGAAATGGCCCCCGTTGTGATGGTCTTCTTCAGCCTGGAGCCCCCTGAGGTGGTGACAAGTCCCGGCTTGGCTAGCATGTCTTCACTGCTGGCTCTCTTCAGCTGCAGGAGAGGAGAAGGTTAGAGCCCTTGCAAGGATGAGGGTGGCCTGGGTGGGGGGGATGCTGGCCGTCCTCTCTTTTGCTACTTGCAAGGATGGCAGACACCCCCCCCCATAGACACAATCCATTGGGACAAGGGTGCTGGCCAAAAACTTCCCACAGGAGATGGAACCCCTCCTCTCAGCTGCCCTTGGCTTTCAGAAAAGGGGGGGGAGAAGAGAAGGAGGAAGGAAAGGCAGGAAGGAAGGAAGGAAGGAAGGAAGGAAGGAAGGAAGGAAGGAAGGAAGGAAGAAAAAGTTGGAGGAGAAGAGGAAGAGAAGGAAGAAGAGAAGAAAGGAAGAGGAGGAGGAGGAGGAGGAGAAGAAGGAAGGAAAAGAAGGAAGGAAAAGATTGAGATAAAGAGGAAGACAAGAAAAGGAAAAGAGGACGATAAGAAGAAAGAAGAGAAAGAGGTGGAGAGAGGGAAGGAAGGAAAGAAAAGGGAGAAGACGAAGAAAAGAGGAGGTGGAGAAGAAGAAGAGAACAAGAAAGGAGGAGGAGGAGAAGAGAAAAGGGAGGAGGAAGAGAAGAAAGGAGGAAGAGGAAAAGAAGAAGAAAAGGGAGGAGGAGGATGGGAAGAATAAGAAGAAGAGAAAAGGGAGGAGGAAGAGAAGAAGAGGTGGAAAGGAAGAGAGGAAGAAAAAGATTGAGATAGAGGAAGAGAAGGAAGAAAGAAAATGAGGCGGAGGGGGAAGGAAAGAAGGAAGAAGAAAAGGAAGAAAAATGGGCAAGAAAAAAGGAGGAGGGGAGGAAGAAGAAGAAAGGAGGAGGAGGAGGAGGAGGAGGAGGAGGAGGAGAAGGAAGGAAAAGAAGAAGGAAAAGATTGAGGTAAAGAGGAAGACAAGAAAAGGAAAAGAGGACGATAAGAAGAAATAAAAGAAAGGTGGAGAGAGGGAAGGAAGGAAAGAAAAGGGAGAAGACGAAGAAAGGAGGAGGTGGAGAAGAAGAAGATAAAAGGAAGGGGGAAGAAGAAAGGAGAAAGAGGAGAAGGAGAAGAAGAGAAAAGGGAGGAGGAGGAAGAGAAGAAGAAAGGAGGATGAGGATGAGAAGAATAAGAAGAGAAAAGGGAGGAGGAAGAGAAGAAGAGGTGAAAAGGAAGAGAGGAAGAAAAAGATTGAGATAGAGGAAGAGAAGGAAGAAAGAAAATGAGGCGGAGGGGGAAGGAAAGAAGGAAGAAGAAAAGGAAGAAAAATGGGCAAGAAAAAAGGAGGAGGGGAGGAAGAAGAAGAAAGGAGGAGGAGGAGGAGGAGGAGGAGGAGGAGGAGAAGAAGAAAGGAGGAGGAGGAGGAAAAGATTGAGGTAAAGAGGAAGACAAGAAAAGGAAAAGAGGACGATAAGAAGAAATAAAAGAAAGGTGGAGAGAGGGAAGGAAGGAAAGAAAAGGGAGAAGACGAAGAAAGGAGGAGGTGGAGAAGAAGAAGATAAAAGGAAGGGGGAAGAAGAAAGGAGAAAGAGGAGAAGGAGAAGAAGAGAAAAGGGAGGAGGAGGAAGAGAAGAAGAAAGGAGGATGAGGATGAGAAGAATAAGAAGAGAAAAGGGAGGAGGAAGAGAAGAAGAGGTGGAAAGGAAGAGAGGAAGAAAAAGATTGAGATAGAGGAAGAGAAGGAAGAAAGAAAATGAGGCGGAGGGGGAAGGAAAGAAGGAAGAAGAAAAGGAAGAAAAATGGGCAAGAAAAAAGGAGGAGGGGAGGAAGAAGAAGAAAGGAGGAGGAGGAGGAGGAGGAGGAGGAGAAGAAGGAAGGAAAAGAAGAAGGAAAAGATTGAGGTAAAGAGGAAGACAAGAAAAGGAAAAGAGGACGATAAGAAGAAATAAAAGAAAGGTGGAGAGAGGGAAGGAAGGAAAGAAAAGGGAGAAGACGAAGAAAGGAGGAGGTGGAGAAGAAGAAGATAAAAGGAAGGGGGAAGAAGAAAGGAGAAAGAGGAGAAGGAGAAGAAGAGAAAAGGGAGGAGGAGGAAGAGAAGAAGAAAGGAGGATGAGGATGAGAAGAATAAGAAGAGAAAAGGGAGGAGGAAGAGAAGAAGAGGTGGAAAGGAAGAGAGGAAGAAAAAGATTGAGATAGAGGAAGAGAAGGAAGAAAGAAAATGAGGCGGAGGGGGAAGGAAAGAAGGAAGAAGAAAAGGAAGAAAAATGGGCAATGAAAAAGGAGGAGGGGAGGAAGAAGAAGAAGAAAGGAGGAGGAGGAGGAGAAGGAAGGAAAAGAAGGAAGGAAAAGATTGAGGTAAAGAGGAAGACAAGAAAAGGAAAAGAGGATGATAAGAAGAAAAGAAAAAAAAAAGAAGGGGAGATAGATTACAAAAAAAATGAAATAACCAGCCCAGGAAGCAAATTTGCTCATCCTGGCTGATTTTTCAGGAAAGCCCCCCCAAGGAAGAGATCCAGGGACCAATTTCCTGACTTCTTCACCTCTTTGAGATCTAGCAACTTGCTCGTTCGTTCAAAGAGTCTCTATCTCTGATCATCCCACGTGTTTCAAAAATTAGGCAGCTCCTTCCACAGGTAGATCAGGGCCAAACCTGACAGGTAGCCGTTTTTTGGAATTGCCGTCATTCCCGAGATTGGATTTATAGAGGTAGTCCTCAATTTACAACAGTTCCTTCAGTGACCGTCCGAATTTACAACGGCACTGAAAAAAAATGACTTTTTTCACATTTACGACCGTTGCAGCATCCTTTTGGTCAAAAATTCAGACCATTTGGCAACTGACTCACACTTACGTCGGTTGCACTGTCCCTGGGTCACGTGATCCCCTTTTGCGACAAAACGAAGTCAACGGGGAAGCCAGATTCACTTAACGGCCGTGGCAAAAAAAAAGGCTGTAAAAGGGGGCAAAACTGGCTTAACAACGGTCTCGCTTAGCAACGGAAATTTTGGTCTCCGTTGCGGTCGTAAGTCGAGGACCACCTGTACACATCTGGAGGGCGCAATTCTTGCACGCGACAGCCCAGTGCTGAGATTTTTCGCCCCCCGCCCTGTCCCCTTCTGTGCCCGAACCTTGCTCAGCCGCGAGTAGAACGCCAGCGAGGTGGAAGACTTGGAGGGTCTCATGCCCCCCGTAGCAGCAGGCGGTGGTTTTCCTCCTCGGTCGGTGACGTGGCTCCCCGGTTTGGCCACTACGCCCCACGGCCTGGCCGCCCCCTTCATTGTGCGGCGGGAAGAAGCCTCGCCCTGCAAAAGAGAGACATGGGGGGGGAAGAGGGGGGGAAGGGGCCGTTAATGGGTCTGGAAACGTCTAACCATGGTGGTTTGAAGATGGGTGGACTTCAACTCCCATAATTCCCGTCAGCAGTCTTTAAGATGGGTGGATTTTAACTCCCTCCCCCCTCCTCCTCTCCTTTCCTTTCCTTCCTTTCTTCCTTCCTTTCCCTATTCTTCCTCCCTTCCTCCTCAACCATCTCTCCCCCTTCCTTCCTTCTTTCCTTTCCTTCCTTCCTATTTTTTCTTCCTCCCTCCCTCCTCCTCCTTCTCCCAACCTCCTTCCTTCCCCTATTCTTCCTTCCTCCTTCCTTCCTTTTCCTCTTTTCCCTTTCTCATCTTCCTTCCTTCCCCTATTCTTCCTCCCTTCCTCCTCCACCATCCCTCCCCCTTCCTTCCTTCCTTCTTTTCCTTCTTCCGTTCTCCTTCCCTTCTTTTCCTTCTCCTTTCTTGCCTTCTCCTTTTCTCCTTTTCCTTCTCCCTCTTCCATTCTCCTTCTTCCCTTCCTTTCCTTCTCCCTCCTCCCTTTTTCCTTCTCCTCTTCACCTTCCCCCTTTCCTTCTCCTTCTCCTGCTTCCTTCTCCTTCTCCCTCTTCCCTTTCTTCTTCCTCTCTTCACCTTCTCCCTCTTCCCTTCTCCTTCTCCCGCTTTCCTTTTTTCTTCTCCTCTTCACCTTCTCCTTCTCCTTTTTCTTCTCCCTCCTTCCCCCTCTTCCCTTCTCCTTCTCCTTCTCCTCTTCTTTCATTTTCTTCCTTCCTTTCTCCTTTCCCTCATTCTGTTCTCCTTCTTCCCTTCTCCTCCCTCTTCTCTTCTTCTTCTGTCTTTCCTTCTTCTCCCTCTTCTCTTTTCCTTCTCTAACTTTCTCTTCTCCTTTCTCTCTCCTCCTACCCTTCATTCCTGAATCATAGAATAACAGAGCGGGAAGGGATCTTGGAGGTCTTCTAGTCCAACTTCCTGCACAGGCAGGAGACCTTATACCAGTGATGGCTAACCTTTTGGCCATTGCGTGCCAAAAGCGGTGTGTGTGTGTAGGGGAGGGGATGTCGCACACGAGTATACCCACACCCATAATTCTATGCACCCAGCCACCCACCCATGTGCGCACAACCCCCCCCCCCCGCTCCCCCCTCTTTTGGCACGGTGGGCCCAGTAGGCCCGTTTTTCACTCTCCCCAGGCTCCAGAGCCTTCCTAGGAGCCTGGGGAGGGCAAAAAAAGCCTTCCCCATCCCACCAGAGGCCCTCCAGAGGCTGGAAACAGCGTGTTTCCTGACTTCCGGTGGGCCCAGAAGGCCTGAAAATCAGCTGGCCAGAGCTGAGCTCGCGTGCCCACCAGTATGGCTCTGCGTGTCATTTGTGGCACGCGTGCCATGGGTTCGCCATCCCAGCCTTATACCCTTTCAGACAAATGGCTGTCTAGTCTCTTCTTAAAAACCTCCAGTGTTGGAGGACACAGAACTTCTGGAGAAGTTGTGGGGGCTTTTATAAATTTACATTTTATTTTACTCAAACGTCTACAGCCATCCCATCTCGGCCAAGTGGCGACGGTTAGAGGATCCTAGCGTTTTGTTTATAGATTTCCTCTGCTCAATTTCCACAACACGAGCCGCTTGCCAAGCACTTGAATTCCGATCACATGATCTTGGGGATGCTGCCATGGTCGTAAGTGTGGAAAACCATCCTAAGTCGGTTTCTTCAGTGCCGTAGTAACTTTGGACGGTCCCTAAATGAACGGTCGTAAGTCGAGGACTCCCTGTATGCCCTTCCCCCCTCAAAAAAAAGTAAACAGACCTATGAAATATTGCTCAGTGCGAGGCCCTCTTGCACCAAGCTCGTCTTGCACACTTCCTATCCTCCAAACCGCAACCATTTCCGAGCGTTCCCATGTGCAAAAACACTCCCCCTTTTTTTTTTGCACGTCAGGAAGGAGTTAAGCTTGCTTGCCTGTCTCTCCAGAAGGGATTCTGTTCCCTGTTCAGCTACAAATTTCCTGATGTTCCTTTTAGTGCCAGATGGCAAAAAAAAAAATGTCCAGGGAAGTCAGTTGGGTAAGCGGTGGAGAACCACGAGACATTCTCACACTCACACACTCACACAAAGAGAGAGAGAGAAAAAGACAGATAGACAGACAGCAAGCCTTTGTAGAACTCTTCGCAGCACATGTGGATGGACACCTGGCATCCAGACACATCACCCGGAAGAGCTAAGATGTTTTCGTCAGTTAAAGGAGGTCCAGCACAGGAAAAGACGCTAAAGCAGCGTTTCACAACTTTAGCAAATTTAAGTGGATGGATTTCAAGTCCCAGAATTCCCCATCCAGCCTGCTTTAAGAGGGGAGGACTTCCACTCCCAGAATCCCCCAGCCAGCAATGCTTTAAGAGGGGAGGACTTCCCCTCCCAGAATTCCCCAGCCAGACATGCTTTAAGAGGGGAGGACTTCCACTCCCAGAATTCCCCAGCCAGACATGCTTTAAGAGGGGTGGGCTTCCACTCCCAGAATCCCCCAGCCAGCCATGCTTTAAGAGGGGTGGGCTTCCACTCCCAGAATTCCCCAGCCAGCAATGCTTTAAGAGGGGTGGACTTCCACTCCCAGAATCCCCCAGCCAGCCATGCTTTAAGAGGGGTGGACTTCCCCTCCCAGAATTCCCCAGCCAGCCATGCTTTAAGAGGGGTGGGCTTCCATTCCCAGAATCCCCCAGCCAGCCATGCTTTAAGAGGGGTGGACTTCCCCTCCCAGAATTCCCCAGCCAGCCATGCTTTAAGAGGGGAGGACTTCCACTCCCAGAATCCCCCAGCCAGCCATGCTTTAAGAGGGGAGGACTTCCACTCCCAGAATCCCCCAGCCAGCCATGCTTTAAGAGGGGAGGACTTCCACTCCCAGAATCCCCCAGCCAGCAATGCTTTAAGAGGGGAGGACTTCCCCTCCCAGAATTCCCCAGCCAGACATGCTTTAAGAGGGGAGGACTTCCACTCCCAGAATTCCCCAGCCAGACATGCTTTAAGAGGGGAGGACTTCCACTCCCAGAATTCCCCAGCCAGCCTGCTTTAAGAGGGGTGGACTTCCACTCCCAGAATTCCCCAGCCAGCAATGCTTTAAGAGGGGTGGACTTCCACTCCCAGAATCCCCCAGCCAGCCATGCTTTAAGAGGGGTGGACTTCCACTCCCAGAATTCCCCAGCCAGCCATGCTTTAAGAGGGGTGGGCTTCCACTCCCAGAATCCCCCAGCCAGCCATGCTTTAAGAGGGGTGGACTTCCCCTCCCAGAATTCCCCAGCCAGCCATGCTTTAAGAGGGGAGGACTTCCACTCCCAGAATCCCCCAGCCAGCCATGCTTTAAGAGGGGAGGACTTCCACTCCCAGAATTCCCCAGCCAGCCATGCTTTAAGAGGGGTGGACCTCCCCTCCCAGAATTCCCCAGCCAGCCATGCTTTAAGAGGGGAGGACTTCCACTCCCAGAATCCCCCAGCCAGCCATGCTTTAAGAGGGGTGGACTTCCCCTCCCAGAATTCCCCAGCCAGCCATGCTTTAAGAGGGGAGGACTTCCACTCCCAGAATCCCCCAGCCAGCCATGCTTTAAGAGGGGAGGACTTCCACTCCCAGAATTCCCCAGCCAGACATGCTTTAAGAGGGGTGGGCTTCCACTCCCAGAATCCCCCAGCCAGACATGCTTTAAGAGGGGAGGACTTCCCCTCCCAGAATTCCCCAGCCAGCCATGCTTTAAGAGGGGAGGACTTCCACTCCCAGAATCCCCCAGCCAGCCATGCTTTAAGAGGGGTGGGCTTCCACTCCCAGAATTCCCCAGCCAGCCATGCTTTAAGAGGGGTGGGCTTCCACTCCCAGAATTCCCCAGCCAGCCATGCTTTAAGAGGGGTGGGCTTCCACTCCCAGAATCCCCCAGCCAGACATGCTTTAAGAGGGGAGGACTTCCACTCCCAGAATTCCCCAGCCAGCAATGCTTTAAGAGGGGAGGACTTCCACTCCCAGAATTCCCCAGCCAGACATGCTTTAAGAGGGGTGGACTTCCACTCCCAGAATTCCCCAGCCAGACATGCTTTAAGAGGGGTGGGCTTCCACTCCCAGAATTTGGTTGCCAAAAACCTGAATCATGATCACAAAGTTGCTATGACGGTCGTAAGTTCGAGGACCAGTCCTAAGTCACGTTTCCAGCACTATAGTAAATTTGAATGATTGCTAAGCAAATGGCCAATCACCAGGGGACTGGAAGTTTCAGTTCCTCCTTAGGGATTAAAGCTGGGTGACTTTGGGTCAATCACCAGGAGAGTGGAAGTTCTAGTCCTGTTTTAGGCATGAAAATCACTGGGTGACGTTGGGCCAATCATCAGAAGACTGGGAATTCTAGTCCAGCCTCAGGCATGAGAACCGGCTTGGTGACTTTGGATCAATCACCAGGAGACTGGAAGTTCTAGTCCCATCTTAGGTATGAAAGCTGCATGACTTTGGGCCAATCATCAGGAGAGGGTGAGTTTTAGTCCCGCCTTAAGCATGAAAGCCGGCTGGGTAACTTTCGGCCAATCACCAGGAGACAGTGAGTTCTAGTCCCGCCTTAGCCATAAAAACTAATTGTATGATTTTGAGCCAATCACCAGGAGACAGTGAGTTCTAGTCCTGCCTTAGGCATGAAACCCAGCTGGGTGACTTTGGGCCAATCACCAGGAGACAGTGAGTTCTAGTCCCGCCTTAGCCATAAAAACTAATTGGATGACTTTGAGCCAATCACCAGGAGACTGTGAGTTCTAGTCCTGCCTTAGGCATAAAAACTAATTGGATGACTTTGAGCCAATCACCAGGAGACAGTGAGTTCTAGTCCTGCCTTAGGCATAAAAACTAATTGGATGACTTTGAGCCAATCACCAGGAGACAGTGAGTTCTAGTCCTGCCTTAGGCATGAAAGCCAGCTGAGTGACTTTGGGCCAATCACCAGGAGACTGTGAGTTCTAGTCCCGCCTTAGCCATAAAAACTAATTGGATGATTTTGAGCCAATCACCAGGAGACAGTGAGTTCTAGTCCTGCCTTAGGCATAAAAACTAATTGGATGACTTTGAGCCAATCACCAGGAGACAGTGAGTTCTAGTCCTGCCTTAGGCATAAAAACTAATTGGATGACTTTGAGCCAATCACCAGGAGACAGTGAGTTCTAGTCCTGCCTTAGGCATGAAAGCCAGCTGAGTGACTTTGGGCCAATCACCAGGAGACTGTGAGTTCTAGTCCCGCCTTAGCCATAAAAACTAATTGGATGATTTTGAGCCAATCACCAGGAGACAGTGAGTTCTAGTCCTGCCTTAGGCATAAAAACTAATTGGATGACTTTGAGCCAATCACCAGGAGACTGTGAGTTCTAGTCCCGCCTTAGCCATAAAAACTAATTGGATGACTTTGAGCCAATCACCAGGAGACAGTGAGTTCTAGTCCCGCCTTAGCCATAAAAACTAATTGGATGACTTTGAGCCAATCACCAGGAGACTGTGAGTTCTAGTCCCGCCTTAGCCATAAAAACTAATTGGATGATTTTGAGCCAATCACCAGGAGACAGTGAGTTCTAGTTCTGCCTTAGGCATAAAAACTAATTGGATGACTTTGAGCCAATCACCAGGAGACGGTGAGGTCTAGTCCTGCCTTAGGCATGAAAGCCAGCTGGGTGACTTTGGGCCAATCACCAGGAGACGGTGAGTTCTAGTCCTGGCTTAGCTATGAAAGCTAACTGGGTGACTTTGGGCCAATCACCAGGAGACTGTGAGTTCTAGTCCCGCCTTAGCCATAAAAACTAATTGGATGATTTTGAGCCAATCACCAGGAGACTGTGAGTTCTAGTCCTGCCTTAGGCATGAAACCCAGCTGGGTGACTTTGGGCCAATCACCAGGAGACGGTGAGTTCTAGTCCTGGCTTAGCTATGAAAGCTAACTGGGTGACTTTGGGCCAATCACCAGGAGACAGTGAGTTCTAGTCCTGCCTTAGCTATGAAAGCTGGCTGGATGACTTTGGGCCAATCACCAGGAGACAGTGAGTTCTAGTCCCGCCTTAGCCATAAAAACTAATTGGATGACTTTGAGCCAATCACCAGGAGACAGTGAGTTCTAGTCCCGCCTTAGCCATAAAAACTAATTGGATGACTTTGAGCCAATCACCAGGAGACAGTGAGTTCTAGTCCTGTTTTAGGCATGAAAGCCAGCTGGGTGACTTTGGGCCAATCACCAGGAGACTGTGAGTTCTAGTCCCGCCTTAGCTATGAAAGCTAACTGGGTGACTTTGGGCCAATCATCAGGAGACTGTGAGTTCTAGTCCTGCCTTAGCTATGAAAGCTAACTGGGTGACTTTGGGCCAATCACCAGGAGACTGTGAGTTCTAGTCCTGCCTTAGCTATGAAAGCTAACTGGGTGACTTTGGGCCAATCACCAGGAGACTGTGAGTTCTAGTCCTGCCTTAGCTATGAAAGCTAACTGGGTGACTTTGGGCCAATCACCAGGAGACTGTGAGTTCTAGTCCCGCCTTAGCTATGAAAGCTAACTGGGTGACTTTGGGCCAATCACCAGGAGACTGTGAGTTCTAGTCCTGCCTTAGCTATGAAAGCTAACTGGGTGACTTTGGGCCAATCATCAGGAGACAGTGAGTTCTAGTCCTGCCTTAGGCATGAAAGCTAACTGGGTGACTTTGGGCCAATCACCAGGAGACTGTGAGTTCTAGTCCTGCCTTAGGCATGAAAGCCAGCTGGGTGACTTTGGGCCAATCACCAGGAGACAGTGAGTTCTAGTCCTGCCTTAGGCATGAAAGCTAACTGGGTGACTTTGGGCCAATTACCAGGAGACTGTGAGTTCTAGTCCTGTTTTAGGCATGAAAGCCAGCTGGGTGACTTTGGGCCAATCACCAGGAGACTGTGAGTTCTAGTCCCGCCTTAGCCATAAAAACTAATTGGATGACTTTGAGCCAATCACCAGGAGACAGTGAGTTCTAGTCCTGCCTTAGCTATGAAAGCTAACTGGGTGACTTTGGGCCAATCACCAGGAGACAGTGAGTTCTAGTCCTGCCTTAGCTATGAAAGCTAACTGGGTGACTTTGGGCCAATCACCAGGAGACAGTGAGTTCTAGTCCTGCCTTAGGCATGAAAGCCAGCTGGGTGACTTTCAGCCAATCACCAGGAAACGGTGAGTTCTAGTTCTGTTTTAGGCATAAAAACTACTTGGATGACTTTGAGCCAATCACCAGGTGATGGTGAGTTCTAGTCTTGGCCTTAGCCATGAAAGCTTCTGAATCTGGACTCATCCCTCAGACCTGTGGGAATTGAGCCACTGAAACTCGCGACGAGGAGCAAAGGCACGAAACCTCAAATAACCCAAAAGGAAAGGGGGGGGGAAAGGGTGGAGCAAGCCACGTGGAGACCACGTGAAGGTGGGGGCAGAAGCCAGCTTTACCCGTGGCGTGGGAAAGGAAGTGAGAGGACATTCAGAGTGGCCAAATGTGCTGGAGAGCTTAAAACTCTCCTCCAGAGCAACAAACAAGCTATTTCAATCTCAGAAGTTGCAAATGCTCCAACACTGGAAGTTTTTGGATAACCATTTGTCTGAAGTGGTGTAGGGCTTCCTGCCTAAGCAGGGGGTTGGACTAGAAGACCTCCAAGGTCCCTTCCAACTCTCTTCTTCTAAATTCTAAAATTCTCTCTTGCTTATTACAAAAATTTTTTGGGAGGATTTTAAGTACCAAAGCTGCTTGTTTTCCTCTGCCCTCCGCACCATTTTTCCTTTCCTGGGGCACTTTTTCATTGGAAACCAGAGGACAAAGGCTATCTTACATTCACTCCCCCATCCCCTTTTTTTAAAAAATGGCTTTGTGCTAAAGCCTTTAGCCAAGACAGAAAAGGAGCTTTAAAATGCTTTAAAAACAAAAATAAATAAATAAAAGCAAAGCGAGACTCGGATGAAGGTTTAAAAAAAAATGAAATTCACTCAGCCTGGGCGAATCTTCTCTGCTCAGAGATGCAAACTAGGCATTTCAGCTCAGAAAATAAATAAAATAATAAAATAAAAAAATAATAAAATAAAATAAAATAAAATAAAATAAAATAAAATAAAATAAAATAAAATAAAATAAAATAAAATAAAATAAAATAAAATAAAATAAAATAAAATAATAAAATAATAAAATAAAATAAAATAAAATAAAATAAAATAAAATAATAAAATAAAATAAAATAAAATAAAATAAAATAATAAAATAAAATAATAAAATAAAATAAAATAAAATAAAATAAAAATAATGAAATATAAAATGAAATGAAATAAAATAATGAAATGAAATGAAATGAAATGAAATAATAAATTCATTTATTTCAATAATAATAAAGAGCCTTGGTGGCGCAGCAGACTAAAGTGCTGTTAAGTAGCACCAGCTGCCTGCAATTACTGCGAGTTCAAATCTCGCCAGGCTCAAGGTCGACTCAGCCTTCCATCCTTCCGAGGTAGGTAAAATGAGGACCCAGATTGTGGAGGCAATAAGCTGACTTTGTATAAAAAAAGAACACCGCTTTGGGGGGGTGGGGGGCGAAAGCCCAACTAAGCAGGTATATACAAAAGTATGAAGGTTATTGCTTAACGCATTGTAAGACGCCCTGAGTCTCCGGAGAAGGGCAGCATATAAATCGAACCAATAAAATAAAATAATATAATATAATATAATATAATAAAATAAAATAAAATAAAATAAAATAAAATAAAATAAAATAAAATAAAATAAAATAAAATAAAATAAAATAAAATAAAATAAAATAAAATAATAAAATAAAATAATAAAATAAAATAAAATAAATAATAAAATAAAATAAAATAAAATAAAATAAAATAATAAAATAATAATGAAATGAAATGAAATGAAATGAAATTATAAAACAGGAAGATAAACCGAACCCAAGCCACCACCTTATCAAAGCCAAAATCCACGCAATCAACAACGAAGACCATTGCAAAGATAGGGCCACCAACAGGAATGAACAGAAATTAACAGCCAACCTGCCTGCAAACGTAACTATGGAAGTGAAGGGAGATCGGAAAGGCATAAAAAATGAGGGCTGAGGAAGGGGGGGGAAAAAAACCCCAACCAAATCCTTGGCAGATCCCCCCCCTTTTTTTTAAAGCATCCGTGGTGATCTCCTAGAGATCGAGTGTCAGTTCTCTCGTGGGTCCGGGAACCAGAGGCAGGGATCTCCTGCCTTTAACCAAGCTGGAAAAGCATTTGGCGGGCAGGGCAGGCCCCTCCCCATCTGGGCTGTAGAGGAGGGGGGCGTCCTGCGTGGGTGGCTGGCGGCAGGGGAGGATGGGCTACGGAGGGGGCTGCCCCCCCCGCCCTGTGGCAGATGCGCCAGCAGCATCGCGGGGCACCCCAGAGCTGCCCTGGGGAAGGAGGGGGAGCGGGTTACAGAAGGGCAGCAGGGATCCAGTGCCTCCGAGGGTTGCCGGACTCCGAAGGTGCCGGACTGCAAGTCCCATCATTCCCTGCCGGCCAAACCGTTTGGAGAAGGCTGCCATTGGCTGCTCAGTCCAATGCTCTCTGTTCCTGGCCAGATGCCAGCCTGGCTGACCTTAAATAGTTGATTCCCATTTACAACTAGTCCTCGACTTACGACAGTTTGTTTAGTGACCGTTCAAAGATGCCATGGCACTGGAGTGACTCAGGACCATTTTTCACACTTCATCCCTGTGGGTCAAGTGATCAAAATTCAGACGCTTGGCCACCGACTCACACTTATGACCATTGCCCAGTCCCAAGGTCTGGGCAATGGTCATAAGTGTGAGTCGGTGGGGATCCCAACCGACTCACACGGGATCCCCTTCTGCGGCCTTCTGACAAGCAAAGTCAACGGGGAAGTCGGATTCACTTAACCGGGTTATTAACTTATCCACCGCGGTGATTCACTTAACGACTATGGGAAGATAGGTTGTTGTTCCCTCTGCAGTTAGGGGCAGTGTATCCACAAGAGACAGCGACTAAATCACTATCCCTCTCCCCCCAGCAGCAATTGGGATCACATTTAGGATCCCAGTTCTCCGTTGTGGATCCCAGAAAAGGTTCTCTTAGAGCGGAGATAGGCAGGGAGGATGGAGAGGGGGGAATCCCACGGAGACAGATGTTCAAACCTTCCCTGTTGCTATGGAAACATGCAAAGGTGGGGGAGTGGGGGGGGGAATCCACAGCAAGTGACAGGGCATCCTATAATCCATCTTACTCCGATTCCCACCCCCCCAGGTGCACAGATGGAGATGCAGGCACACACACACACACACACACACACACACAGATACACACAGGTAAATCCAGGACTTTGGTTAAGCGCCAACACCTGCCCTCTTCCGCAAAAAGGTTTGGGGGAGTTTCTGCAAAGGACACCCCAAGGACAAAAGGAGGAAGCAGGGAGAGGGAAAAGCGAGGGAGGGAGGGAGGGAGGGAGGGAGGGAAGAAAGGAGATAAAGGGAAAAGAGGGGAAGGAAAGAGGAAGGGAGGGAGGGAAGAAAAAGAAAGAAAGAGGAAAAAAGGAGATAAGGGAGAAGAGGAGAAGGAAGGAAGATAGAAAAAGGAGAGAGAGGAAGGAAGGATGAGGGAGGGAAGGAAGGAGATAAAGGGAAAAGGAGAAAGAAGGAAAGAAGGAAGGAAAGAGGGATAAGGGAGGGAGGGAAGAGAGGAAGAAAGGAGAGGAATGGAAAAGAGGGGCAGAAAAGAGGGAGGGAGGGAGGGAAGAAAAAGAAAGAAAGAGGAAAAAGGAGATAAGGGGAGAAGAGGGGAAGGAAGGAAGATAGAAAGAAAAGGGGAGAGAGGAAGGAAGGAAGGATGATGGAGGGAAGGAAGGAGATAAAGAGAAAAGGAGAAAGAAGGAAAGAAGGAAGGAAGGAGGGATAAGGGAGGGAGGGAAGAGGAAGAAAGGAGATAAAAGGAAAAGAGGGGAAGGAAAGAGAGAGGGAGGGAAGAAAGGAAGAAAGGAAATAAAGAAGAAAGAATAGAATAGATTAGAATTCTTTTATTGGTCGAGTGTGATTGGACACGCAAGGAATTTGTCTTTGGTGCCTACGCTCTCAAGTGTACATAAAAGACAAGATACCCTCGTGGAGAATCCTAAAGTACAACGCTTAACGATAGTCATAGGGAACAAATAAGCAATCCAATCGTACTAGGAAATAATATCGATATCAATACAAATCGCAAGGATGCCAGCAGCCAAGTTACAGTCACGCAGAAGGGAAGGAAAGGAGGGATGAGGGAGGGAGGGAAGAGAGGAAGGAAGGAAGGAAGGAAGGAAAGAAGGAGGGAGAGAGGAAAGGAAAAGGGGGAAGGCAGAAAGAAAAGGGAGAGAAGAAAGGAAGGCGGGAAGGAAAGAAGGAGGGAGAGAGAAAAGGAAAAGGGGGAAGGCAGAAAGAAAAGGGAGAGAAGAAAGGAAGGCGGGAAGGAAAGAAGGAGGGAGAGAGGAAAGGAAAAGGGGGAAGGCAGAAAGAAAAGGGAGAGAAGAAAGGAAGGCGGGAAGGAAAGAAGGAGGGAGAGAGGAAAGGAAAAGGGGGAAGGCAGAAAGAAAAGGGAGAGAAGAAAGGAAGGCGGGAAGGAAAGAAGGAGGGAGAGAGAAAGGAAGGCGGGAAGGAAAGAAGGAGGGAGAGAGGAAAGGAAAAGGGGGAAGGCAGAAAGAAAAGGGAGAGAAGAAAGGAAGGCGGGAAGGAAAGAAGGAGGGAGAGAGGAAAGGAAGGCGGGAAGGAAAGAAGGAGGGAGAGAGGAAAGGAAAAGGGGGAAGGCAGAAAGAAAAGGGAGAGAAGAAAGGAAGGCGGGAAGGAAAGAAGGAGGGAGAGAGGAAAGGAAGGCGGGAAGGAAAGAAGGAGGGAGAGAGGAAAGGAAAAGGGGGAAGGCAGAAAGAAAAGGGAGAGAAGAAAGGAAGGCGGGAAGGAAAGAAGGAGGGAGAGAGGAAAGGAAGGCGGGAAGGAAAGAAGGAGGGAGAGAGGAAAGGAAAAGGGGGAAGGCAGAAAGAAAAGGGAGAGAAGAAAGGAAGGCGGGAAGGAAAGAAGGAGGGAGAGAGGAAAGGAAGGCGGGAAGGAAAGAAGGAGGGAGAGAGGAAAGGAAAAGGGGGAAGGCAGAAAGAAAAGGGAGAGAAGAAAGGAAGGCGGGAAGGAAAGAAGGAGGGAGAGAGGAAAGGAAGGCGGGAAGGAAAGAAGGAGGGAGAGAGGAAAGGAAAAGGGGGAAGGCAGAAAGAAAAGGGAGAGAAGAAAGGAAGGCAGGAAGGAAAGAAGGAGGGAGAGAGGAAAGGAAGGCGGGAAGGAAAGAAGGAGGGAGAGAGGAAAGGAAAGGAGACATCGGCTTTTGCACAACTCACAACCCCTCACTCCTATTTCACACCATCCCACCCTCCTCCTCCTCCTCCTCTCCCCCCGACTTCCTCGCCTAAAACCCGTCTCAATTCCTTCCACCCCCCCACCCCCCCAATGAAGAGCAGGAGCCGGATGACAGCAACTGGCTGCGCTCCCCTCCCTCCCTCCACCTCCTCCTCCTCCCCCTCGCCCGGGAGATCCCAGCACCCACTTACTTGCTGGGAGCCCCTTGCGCTGGGTGGCATCCACGGGTGCGCCTCCGTCTCCCCGCAGCCTTCCGCCAGCATCTGCTGGCCAGGCCAGCCCGGGCTCAGGAAACTCCCCGGCAGGGAAACCACATCGCCAATCAGCCGCAGAAAATAGCTTCTTCTTCTTGGAGCTGATGGGAAAAAAAAAATAAAAAATTAAGAACGATTCACATACGGAAGCCTGGATTTTTTTTTTCTTTTCTCTCTCTCTCTCTCTCTCTCTCTCTTTTTTTTTTTCTTCTCTTCCCTCCCTCTTTTTTTTTTTTTCCCGGCATCCGGTGCACACAGAAGGGTTGCTGCCAGTTGGCCATTGGAAGGGTGTTCGCCAATCAGGGTGATCACCAGGAGCAGAATTTGGGGAGGGGGAGAAGAGGCACAAAAAGGAAATCCCCACCCACCCACCCCAAAAAAACCCCTACGTTTTATTCTAAAGAAAGGTGGCATCGGCCAGGGGGAAAAGGACCAGATCCGTTTGCGGATGGCTGGAGCGGATCTGAGAAGGGAAAGGGATCAAGGGTCATCAATCAATCGAGCAATCGATCAGAAGAGAGCTGGAAGGGGCCCTGGAGGTCTTCTAGTCCAGCCCGCTGCTCAAGCAGATCTTATGGCCTATACCATTTCAGATAAGTGACTGTCTAGTCTCTTCCTAAAAACCTCCAGTGATGGAGCACTCACAACTTCTGGTGGCAGGCTGTTCCACTGGTTAATTGTCCTCACTGTTAGGAAGTTTCTCCTTATTCCTAGGTTGCTTCTCTCCTTGATTAGTTTCCATCCATTATTGTCCGTCCTTCCTTCCTTTCTCCCTACTTCCCCTCCATCCATCCATTCATCCATCCATCCATCGACTAATAGAATAACAGACTTGGAAAGGACCTTGGAGGTCTTGTAGTCCAGCCCTCTTACTCCATTTCAGACAAAGGACTGTCCAATCTCTTCTTAAAAACCTCCAGTGATGAAGCACCCACAATTTCTGGTGGCAGGCTGTTCCACTGGTTAATTGTCCTCACTGTGAGGAAGTTTCTCCTTAATTCCAGGTTGCTTCTCTCCTTGATTAGTTTCCATCCATTATTATCCTTCCTTCCTTCCTTTCTCCCTACTTCCCCTCCATCCATCCATTCATCCATCCATCCATCGACTAATAGAATAACAGACTTGGAAAGGACCTTGGAGGTCTTGTAGTCCAGCCCTCTTACTCCATTTCAGACAAAGGACTGTCCAATCTCTTCTTAAAAACCTCCAGTGATGAAGCACCCACAATTTCTGGTGGCAGGCTGTTCCACTGGTTAATTGTCCTCACTGTGAGGAAGTTTCTCCTTAATTCCAGGTTGCTTCTCTCCTTGATTAGTTTCCACCCGTTGCTTCTTCTCCTGCCCTCAGGTGTTTTGGAAAAATAAATTGACCCCCTCCTCTTTGTATCAGCCCTTCAAATACTGGAATACCGCTAAGGTATCCTAAAGATACTGCTACAGTATATTATATATAGTATATAGCAGGGTGGATTTGATTTAAATCGAGTTGATTTAAATCACAATTTAAATCATGATTTAAATCACTAATAAAAAGGCTTGATTTAAATCAACTCGATTTAAATCATAATTTTTAAAGACCAACTGTCATCTCTGCTCCTCCTTTGACCCGCCGTTGACTCACCGATAGTCCCAGTGTTGCAGAATATACAGCCTCCTGCTACGTAACTAAGCTCCGTTTTCATGCTGAATAAACTAAATTATTTATGTATCTTAAATAGAAAACTATCTTACGATAGATTTTTACCCCAAAAGTTTTTTATTAAAATAAATTCAATAAAAATCAAAAAAATCCGATTTAAATAAAAAAAATCCGATTTAAATTTAAAAAAATCTGATTTTTTTTAAAAAAATCATTGATTTTTATCCACCCTGGTATATAGGAAATAGTCAACTACAACCGTTTATTTAGTGACTGTTCAAAGTTACCACGGCACTGAAAAAAGTGACTTATGACCGTTTTTCACACTTACAACCGTTGCAGCCTATCCCTGGTCATGTGATCAAAATTCAGAGCTGTGGCGTCTGACTCATATTTATGACAGTTGACACGTCCTGCCTGGGGTCCTTTGACAATCTTTCTTGCCCCAGTTGTTAAGCGGATCACCTCAGTTGTTAAGTTAGTGAGACGGTCGTTAAGTGAATCTGGCTTCCCCATTGAGGTCGCAAAAAGGGGATCAGGTGACCCCTGGGAATGCTGCGACCGTCATAAATATGAAGCAGTTGCCAAGCCTCTGAATTTTGATCACGCGACCGTGGGGATGCCAAAACGGTTAGTGTCGGTGTGAAAAACAGTCGCAAGTCACTTTCTTTGCTGCCATTGTAACTTCAAACCGTCACTAAATGAACAGTTGTAAGTCGAGGACCACCTGTCTTCACAATCCTGCTGGGCATCGTATCACTAGGCTGCAGATGCTACTCAAGGCCCCCAAAAACACCCCACTGCAGATGTTTTTCTGCAAAGAGAGACCATATAATTTCAAATTATAATGTTGGCTAGTTCCTCCCTCAAAAATACTGAGTTCGACCTCGAAGAGCGGAGCCTGCAATTAGGAGGTGGAGGCTTAGAAATGGCTGGGTTGATCCCGGTCTGTGGTCAACGAAGAGCACACCGCCCAAAACCAAGAATGGCAGATGAGTCGGACAGCTCTGCCCCTCCCCCACCCCCGGGTTGATCTGTGCCTAGATCAATGTTTGATTAGAATGTATCTTGTATTTCGACAACTACAGAATCGTTCAACCAGAAGGTTACCGTGTTTAGTTGGCATCTATGGTTATAATCTATGGTTCTGTTCGTTCTAAATAGAGTTTCCTGTTACAGTTAATACAGTTGAGCAGTAAAGCACATGGTGATTGTTCTTTTTGCTTTGTGGTGCTATATATCAACAGAATTTCAAACAGAAAGCGTACAGAGAAGAGTAACGAAGATGATTAGGGGGCTGCAAGAATTGAGTATGTCTAGTTCAGGGGTGGGCAATTGTGGCTCTTTTACAACCTGTGGACTTCAACTCCCAGAATTCCTGAGACAGCCAAGCTATCTCAGGAATTCTGGGAGTTGAAGTCCACAGGTTGTAAAAGAGCCACAATTGCCCACCCCGGTCTAGTTCAATGAAAAAAAGGACCGGGTTGAGGGGGGGGGTTTGGACATGATAACAGTACTTCAAAAAGTGAGTTATGACCAATCCTCATACTTATGACTGTTGCAGCATCCCTATGGCCATGGGATCAAAATTTGGTTGCCAACTGACATATGATCGCGACAGTTGCAGCCTCCCGGAGTGTGTGTGTGTGTGTGTGTGTGTGTGACGTGATCCCCATCTGAGACCCTCTTAGACACGCAAAGTCAATGGGGAAAGCTAGATTTGTTTAACGGCGGCATGATTCACTTAGCGACTGCAGCCATTTGCTTAACAACCATGAAAGCTCGTAAAACTGGGCACGGTTCAGTTAACAACCGCCTTGCTTAGCAGCAGGAATTCTGATCTGAGTTTTTGGTCGTAAGTCGAGGACTACCTGTAACGGCCCAGGTGCGTGCACACAAACACACACAGACACATAGACACACACCAAATGCACCCTTGCTTCTTCCTTCTCCATTCTGTCCTTCTGGGCGTTGATTTGAGAGAAACCAAGAGAAGGGAGGATTGCAAAATCATATAATGATCATTATTATATCAAGTCACGAAAACCTCAAAGGGGGGGGGGAATTACACACCCACTCAAAGATTCCTGCGGTTCACGCAATACGCTAAAGAACATCGCTTCTTCTTTTGTGCTTTAGACTTTATACATGTTTAGCCTGGGTTTTGTAAATAGGGTACGTTCGCCGGTTTTGTATGGAGCACCCTATCTATCCATCTACAACGGTATTAATGAAATTTTTTTTAGAAATATAAGATTATTTGTAGCTCGGGGTAGAAGTGCGAGGTCCTTGGTGCCAGGGGTGGGTTCTAAAATTTTTTACTACCAGTTCTGTGGGCGTGGCTTATTTTGTGGGTGTAGCTTGGAGGTCATGTGACTAGGTGGGCGTGGCTAGGTGGTCAGAGTCATTTCTGGAAGGTCCTCGCACTTATGACCAGTCCTCGCACTTACGACCCGACTCATTTGTTTGCTTTTAACACTGATCAGCTGTCGGGCGGCCCTTTGAAGCCCCGCGGCAAGAGTTTAAACAGTTTTTTTCCCTCTAGTCATCAGCTGGGACTCAGGAGGCAGCAATAGATTGGGGGTGGGACCAAATAAAACGTAAGAATAATGTGGGGGTGGGAGGGCGGGGGGGGGGGAGAACCAGTTCGTCATATCGTCACCGCTACCGGCTCGGCCAAACCGGACCGAACCAGGAAGAACCCACCACTTCTTGGTGCTCTTCTAAGCTTGAATGTTTTTCCTGTTGTGGTCCGCCAGCAGCCTGCAGAACTGGCAGTGGAGTCGGACAGTGAGGAGGCTGGGGAGGAACATGGAGCAGTCCTGGAGTCTGGGGATGTTCTGTCCCAGCTCCGGATTCCCGAGGATATTGACACACACCAACGGTCCTTACCAAATTTATTAAGTAGGAAGAATAAACCAAAGTCCGGCAAAGGTTGGCAACCAGCCCAAGAAACAAAATACGATAAGACTTTTCCAAAAATGCTCCGATGATAATTACAAGTTGTTTCCAGCAAGAAACTTACTAACCGCGTGGGACTTAAATAGGCTAAGAGAGTGGCCGATTATCCTCAAGCCTTACTCTCGAGGAGACCTCCTCCTCCTCCTCCTGAGTAGCCACTCCTGCCTTTTGGCAGCCCTGCGTGCTCGAGCATTGAGGAGAGGCTCCTCCACTTCGCTCTCTCCACTGGAAGGAGCCTCTGGAGGTTCTGAAGGCCCAGGCTGAGTCTCTGCCTCTGGCACCACATCCTCTTCAGCCTCTTTGCTGTCCGACGTGAGCGCCGGCTACTGGCGCAACACCACACCAGCCTCCTCGTCGTCGGGATCAGCCATGATCCGCGCAGGCCGCTGGTGGGCCACAACACGGGAAGGCCCGGATGAGGGCTCTGCATTGGAGGCAGAGATGGGGCCAGGGCCATCTGGGAGTGAAGCACGGACTCCGGAAACTCCAGAGGCGGACAACAGAGAGGCAGAGAGGCAGGGAGAGCCTGTTCCTAGTGCACGCATGAGAAGAGCTGCCAAAAGGTATGAACAGTTAAAACTAAAGGGACAACTCAGGAGTAAGGCCTGGAGATGATTGGCCCCACTCATAAGGCTTAAAAGAGCAGCAAAGGCTCTTGGGCTCTTTGTAGGAAAGCAACGTTGTTCATTCTGTTCCCAGTCGGCATCTCTTTTTGATTCTGGACTCTGTGTGGCTTTGCCAAGTAGGTCTTTGGCAGCGTGTCAAAAGAGATAAAGGTGGGTGATTATCCCGAAGGATTTTTTGCAACTAATTGGGACTCAGCTGTGAATGAACGTAACTCACAGCCCTTGCCATAAAAGAGGTTTTTGGGACGACTCATGTGTTTTAATGACTCAGGAAGCCTAGGTCACAACATTTCCTTGCCGATGTTTCATGACCCAACTAGGGAACAGCATCAGTGCTAGAAGGGAGAGAGGATTTCAGGCAGGAGGAAGAGGAGGAGGACAACAACTGTGGGGTCCTTGGTGCTCTCTGAGATTGGATGTTTTCTTGTAGATGTTTCATCACCCAACTAGGGAACAGCATCAGTGCTAGAAAGGGAGTGGGGTTTACGGGGAGGGAGAGGAGGAGGAAGAGGAGGAAAAGACCTGTGGGGTCCTTCGTACTCTCTGAGCTAGGTGGTTTTCTTGCAGACGTTTCATGACCCAACTAGGAAACATCATCAGTGCTAGAAGGGAGGAGGATTGGATCATTTCTATACAACTACCTTCCTTGTAGAGAGCAGACTCCCCCACTGCCTTTTAGCACTGATGATATCACCTAGCTTGGTAATAAAACGTCAGCAAGAAAACCAACGAATGACGGCAAATATACGTGTCCCAGAGTAACGTTACAGGATCCAATCTGGGTCGGTCCCCGGGGACCAAGAGGTTTTAGTTTTCCGAGTTTTCTACCAAACATTCCGTTGGAAAGACGTTCCTTGAAGATGGGCTTCAGCACGAATCCAAAACCTTGGAAGACTAAATCTGGCGACCGACCCAGATTGGATCCTGCAGAAAACAACCAAGGACCTCACACAATTCATAAAATGCATGAAGTTTGGCCTCAACCATGTTTTCCAAGCCTAAACTGCAAGGATCATTTTCTGCACAATTTAAGGAGAAGTGAGCGTTTGGCAAGCGAGCGCGGGATTCTATTTATTTTTAAAAAGGAGAAGCTCTCAAGAAGGAAATGCACCCAACGACGCATCTCTTTCTGAAGCGGGTTCCTCTTTCCTGGCTAGTTTGTTCCCACTGAGTTTCCATCCAAAGAGAGAGAGAGAGAGAGAGAGAGAGAGAAGGAAGAAGATAAGGAAAAAAAGAAGAAAAGAAGAAATATGAGTTGTAGTCCACCCCATCTCTCTCTACTGCGGGAGGAGAGCTGACTTGGTCCAGGACAATGGAAATATCAAAAAGGCTCTTGGTAACATCTGGGGGTAGGGGGGACTATGGCCCTTTTATGACTTGTGGACTACAACTCCCAGAATTCCCGAGCCAGCCATTCTTGCGCCTTTTTCCTTTCCCCTTCCAGAATGGGCACAGTCGGAGCCCTAATTCGTCGCTCCCATTTTCCCATTCTAGGCCTTCTGACTCGCCCCGAAAGACAACTTGCAAAGAAGCAGAAGGAACTTATAGGAATCATAAGGCTGGAAGGAAACTTGGAGGTCTTCTAGTCCAACCCGCTCCCTGAGAGGTAGGAATTCTTGGGCAGGTCTTAGTTCATTCTGAGCCTTGGCCTTTGTGACTCCGTCCTTGCAGATTTGGGCTATTTCCTGACTCCGTCCTTGCAGATTCGGGCTATTTTCTGATTCCATCCTTGCAGATTCGGGCTATTTTCTGACTCTGTCTTTGCAGATTTGAGAGGCTTCAACTCCCAGAATTTCCTAGTCTGCATGTTGAAGTCCACCCATCTTAAAGCATGCCGGCTGGGGAATTCTGGGAGTGGAAGCCCCCAATTCCTAAAAGGGCCATGGTTCCCTGCTCCTGGTAACAGCTTTCCTGACTAACAAAATTTCATTGGATGCCGTGAAGTGGCTAGTTAGCTAGATGTCTGATTTAAATTATATTTTATTCATCTTACACATAGTCCTTGACTTAGAACCATTCATTTAGGAGGAGGAGGAGGACTATGGGCTCCTTGGTGTTCCCTGAGCTGGGTTGTTTTCTTGCAGACGTTTCATAACCCTACTAAATAACATCATCACTGGTGGAATGCAAAGGGGTTTACAGAGAGGAGGAGGAGGAGGAGGAGGAGGAGGAGGAGGAGGAGGAGGGGAATTGTGGGGTCCTCCTTGGTAGTCTCTGAGATTGGCTGTTTTCTTGCAGATGTTTCATGACCCAAGTAGGGAATACTAAACAAATGATTGTAAGTTGAGTGTCTGTATTCTGGGGAGTGTCTACACTCAATTTCGGTGGCCCGATAATATTGTTCGGTCAGTGTTAGCCACTTGAAAATGTCAGGACTTCAACTCCCAGAATTCTGAGTGGCTGGGGAATTCTGGGAGTCGAAGTCCGGACATCTTAATGAAGTAGCCCAGAATTCCTGCTCTAGGTATGGAAAAACCCCATTCCTGTTTTTGCATTTTTTTTCTTCCCCATACCGAAGAGAGAGGGAAGCTACTACAAAGACACTCATCCCTGCCCAGCCACGCCCCGCTCGGTGAGAAGCGAAACAAGTGGAGGATTTTTCATCAGGTTCGCCTGATCTGCCAGTTGCGTCCCTTTCTAGATCGAGACTCCCTACGCACAGTCACTCATGCCCTCATCACCTCTTGTCTGGACTATTGTAACGCTCTCTACATGGGGCTCCCCTTGAGGTACACTCAGAGGCTCCAACTGGCGCAGAGTGTAGCCGCGCAGGTGGTTATGGGAGCGATGTGGAGTTCCCATGTAATACCTCTCCTGCGCGAGCTGCACTGGCTCCCGGTGGTCTTCCGGGTGCGCTTCAAGATTTTGGTCATCACCTTTAAAGCGCTCCATGGCTTAGGACCTGGTTATCTACGGGACCGCCTGCTACCACCAATAGCCTCCCACCGACCAGTACGCTCCCATAGAGAGGGGCTCCTCCGGGTGCCGTCGGCCAAACAATGTCGACTGGCGGCCCCCAGGGGGAGAGCCTTCTCTGTGGGGGCACCTACTATCTGGAACGAGCTCCCCCCGGAGATACGGAGGATCCCGGATCTGCGTACCTTCCGTCGCGCGCTCAAGACTCTCTTATTTCATTAAGCTGGCCTGGCCTAAATCTACTCCCCTTTTAAATGTAAATTTTAATTTGTTTTTAAATTATTGGGCATTTTAAATTTTTTTCAGCCGAATTATTTAATTCGTTTTTATTCTATTTTAAGTTTTTGTATTTATGTGTTTTATTCTGTGGCTGTTCACCACCCTGAGTCCTTTGGGAGTAGGGCGGTATAGAAATCCAAAAAATAAATAAAATAAATAAAGCGGTGTTGGGAGTCGTGTGACACGTGTCCATCGGAAAGGGGATCAAAAGAGGCCGGGCAGCTGGACATCCCCATTCCTCCTCCGAGGCTTTAATTGCAGGGACTTAAAAGGAAAAAAAGAAAGAAAGCCGCAAAGGGAATCTTGGACCGAAGACGGGATTGTAATTATGGTGCACTTTAGAGAAGACGAATCTCTTCTTCCTGTTGTATCTACGGAGCAGCCAAGCCACGTTCCTAGAGCTGAATCCCGGCGTGACCCCTCTCTACAACTAGGCTACACCGAGGCTACACCAAGGCGTTGCTTCCCTCACGTGGCATCCAAAACATAGCCATCTCCATCCTACCCTCTTCCTCTTTGATCTTTCTGATCCCGTGGAAATCCTCCCAGTGCATTACAGGGACGCCTCCTCGACCTACAACTGTCCGTTTAGTGACCATTCGAAGTTACGACGGCACCGGAAAAAGCGACCTACGATCGTTTTTCACACTTTGATCCATCGCAGCATTCTCCGTGGTCACGTGGTCAAAATTAAGAAGCTTGGCAACTGGCATGTACTTATGACAGTTGCAATGTCTCCAGGGTTACGTGATCCTCTTTTGTGGCCGTCTGTAAAGCGAAGTCGACGGGGAAGCCGGATTCACTTCACGACCGTGTCACTAACTGAACAACTGCGACGATTCACTTAACAACTCTGGCAAGGTAGGTCGTGGAATGGGGCAAAACTCACTTAATGACTGCCTTGCTTAGTAACAATGGAGTCTTGGGCTCCATTGTGTTTGTAAGTTAAGAACTACCTTTTTTTATTTATTTATTTATTCTTTTGCTTCGAAGATCAAAAAAGCATCCAGTATTTTGGAAGCATTTTAATTGCGGTTCTCTTAAAGAGCTACTTTGGGAAGAGAAGTGATTTACAGACTTCTAAAAAGCTTGGCTCAAGTTTGCAATCTTTAGAAGCACAGAGTTGGAAGGGATCTTGTAGGTCATCTAGTCCAACCCCCCATCCAAGCAGGAGACCCTACACCATTTCTGACAGAGGGCAGTCCAGTCTCTTCTTCAAAGTCTCCAGGGATGAAGCTCCCACAACTTCCGAAGGCAACTTCTGTTCCATCGGTTGATTGTTCTTCACTGTCAGAAAAATTCTCCTTATTTCCAGGTTGAATCTTTCCTTGGTCAGTTTCCATCCATTATTCCTCGTCTGGCCTTCGGGTGCTTTGGAAAACAGCTTGACCCCCTTCCTCCTCTCTGGGGCAGCCCCTCAAATATTGGAAGATGCTCTCCTGTCTCCCCTGGTCCTTCTCTTCACTAGACCAGACATGCCCAGTTCCTGCAACCATTCATCCTATGTTTTAGCCTCCAGTCCCCTCATCATCCTTTTTGCTCTTCTCTGCACCCTATCCAGAGTCTCAACATCGTAGCGACCAAAACTGGATGCCGTATAAAGAATAATTTCAATTTCAGTTCTATTTTATTAAGGCCTTTTAGCCAGCAGATCTCTGAAGAGCAGGAATTCCCCAGGCCTCCCATACCGGTAGTCCTTGACTTACGACCACAACCGAGCCCAAAATTTCCATGGCTAAGCAAGACAGTTATTAAATGAGTTTTGCTCCATTTTACGACCTTCTTACCGCAGTTGTTAAGTGTAGCACTGTAGTTATTAATGGCACGGTCGTTAAGTGAATCCGTACCCCCTATTGACTTTGCTCGTCAGAAGGTCGCAAAAAGGGGATCACGTGACACCCCTACCCCCCCGGGAGACACTGTGACCGTCATAAATAGGAGCTGGTTGCAAAGTGCCTGAATTTTGATCACGTGATTCACAGGGATTCTGCAGCGGTTGTAAGCGTGGAAAATGGTCCTAAGTCACTTTTTCCCCCAGTGCCGTTGTAACTCTGAAACGGTCACTAAACGAACTATAGTAAGTCGAGGACTACCTGTAATTAAAAAGGAGCCTCTAGTCTTGCAGAAACTTTGTGGGAATGAGCAGCGGAGAGCAAACTGTCCTCCTGGGCTGTTTAATGTCAGGAGCAGAAACTCAGCCACTGGTAAATTACAAAATAAGAGACGGCACATTTTGCCCTCAGGGCCGAGAGGGCATTTAATTCCACATTTTGCTCTTAAGAGACCTGCGAATGGGAAGCTCCTGGCTGCATTGCCTGGCAGAGCATTGGAAGAGGAGGAGGAGGAGGAGGAGGAGGGCTTCACCTCAAATCACCTACTACCCCTTCGATGTGAGGGAGGGTTGGGAATGGCAGTATTCTTAAAAAATAATTGTCTGAGATGATGACTGTTTTATGCATACTGCTGTCGTGCTGGATCAACCCACACTAGTTACCAATCTGAGTAAAGGGGGGGGTGGATATATAAGGGGAGAGAGAGGGAGGGAGAGAGGGATGGATTGATTGAAGAGGGAGGAGAGAGAGGGAGAGGGAGAAAGAAAGAATGTTGTATTTTAATTTTGAAAATAAATAAAAATTCATACCAGAGAAGGAAGGAAGGAAGGGAGGGAGGCAGGAGGAAGGGACGGAGGGAGGGAGGGAAAGCAAGCAAGCAAGAAAGAAAGAAAAAGAATTTTAACCTTGGAAATAAATAAAATTCATATCAGAGAAAGAAAAAAGAAAGAGGGAGAAAGAGAGAGATGGAGGGAGAGGGAGAAAGAAAGAATGTTGTATTTTAACTTTGGAAATAAATAAAAATTCATACCAGAGAAGAAAAGGAGGGAAGGAAGGAAGGAGGGAGGGAGGGAGGGAGGGAGGGAGGGAGGGAAAGAAAGAAAGAAAGAAAGAAAGAAAGAAAGAAAGAAAGAAAGAAAGAACGAACCTTGGAAATAAAAAAATCATATCAGAGAAAGAAAGAAAAAAGAAAGGGAGAGAGAGAAGGAGATGGAGAGGAGAGAAAGAAAGAACATTGTATTTTAACTTTGGAAATAAATAAAAATTCCTATCAGAGAAGCAAAGGAAGGAAGGAAAGAATGAATGAATGAATGAATTTTAACCTTGGAAATAAATAAAATCCATAACAGAAAATGAAAGAAAAAAGAAACAAAGAGAGAGAGAGAAAAAGAAAGAAAAAGAAAGGAAAAAAGAAAGAAAGAAAAGAAGGAACATTGTGTTTTAGCCTTGGAAATAAATAAAATTCATATCAGAGAAAGAAAGAAAGAGAAAGAAAGGGAGAAAGAGAGAGAAAGAAAGAAAAAAGTCAGAGAGAGAGAGAAAGAAAGAACATTTTATTTTAATCTTGGAAATAAAATAAAAATTCAGAAGGAAGGAAGGAAGACAGAAAGGAAGGAAGGAAGGAAGGAAGAAAAGAAAGAAAGAAAGAAAGAAAGAAAGAACTTTAACCTTGGAAATAAAAAAAATCATATCAGAGAAAGAAAGAAAAAAGAAAGAGGGAGAGAGAGAAGGAGGGGAGAGGAGAGAAAGAAAGAACATTGTATTTTAACTTTGGAAATAATAAAAATTCCTATCAGAGAAGAAAAGGAAGGAAGGAAAGAAAGAAAGAATGAATTTTAACCTTGGAAATAAATAAAATCCATAACAGAAAATGAAAGAAAAAAGAAACAAAGAGAGAGAGAGAGAGAAAGAAAGAAAAAGAAAGGAAAAAAGAAAGAAAGAAAAGAAGGAAGATTGTGTTTTAGCCTTGGAAATAAATAAAATTCATATCAGAGAAAGTAAGAAAGAGAAAGAGAAAGTGAGAGAGAGAAAGAAAGAAAGAAAAAAGAATCAGAGAGAGAGAAAGCAAGAAAGAACATTTTATTTTAATCTTGGAAATAAAATAAAAATTCATAGGAAGGAAGGAAGGAAGGAAGGAAGACAGAAAGACAGAAAGACAGAAAGACAGAAAGAAAGAAAGAAAGAAAGAAAGAAAGAAAGGAGACAGCCCTGTTCCGTCAGGATCTGAGTTCGTATTGCCCAAGAACTCCGGGTGTTTCCTACCGCCTTGTGGCGAAGGACCGTGGTTTTCCTTCCTCCCTGAAATACTCCGTGTCCCCATGGTGATTGCAAGAATAAAGGCTCCTTGTGATCGATGCCTACTGACTTCCAGATTGTGGGTCCAATTGCCAAGAGAGGGAGAATCTGCGTTTAGCTTCGCTGAAACTATTTGTTCCCTAGCCTCAAACCCTTCTCTGGCTTTTTCTCGGTCATCTTCTTGCCATTTGATCTCCCTGCATGTTCTGGCTTCTCTGCCCAGAGCTCTCCTGCTTACTGGGCTACCATCCTTCTCAATATTCTAGTCCTCAATGCCCTCTCCATTAGCTGCCTGTCCTCTCTTCCCCCAAAAGCCTGCCCCGTTAAAGAGGTCTGCAAGCTTTCCTTGCAAAGTTCTCCAGGCATGACTGTGGCATGATCCTGAAAAAAGCCAGCTGGGTTAGGCTAGGTTAGGGAAGTGGATGGGAGACCACTTGGTAATGCACTTGATTGTTGTAAAAGAGGACTACAAAGACAATCATTGTCATCGTTGTACAGACAGACCCTGGGAGACCTTGCTGCAGTCAGGCAGAGGAGTGGAGGGGGGGGGGGGACTGCAGAGAGGAGGGCCTGATCTTGCAAAACAAATCAGTGTTGGACCTGATTAGTTAATTGGATGGAAGACCAACAGGAAATCCCTGGAGACAAAATGGAGAGCTGGAAGAGAGTTTTCTCTGCCTGGCCAAGTATTGAAGAATTCTGAGGGTCTTGGTGCTCTCTGAGCTTAGTGGCTTTCTTGCAGACGTTTCATGACCCAACTAGGTAACGTCATCAGTGCTATAAGGAAGTAGAGAAAAAATGTCCCTCCTTCTGTGAGAAATTCTGCTCAGTTTTGTGTGCTGCAAAGCTGTGTGTGTGTGTGTGTTGTCTGCCCTTGAACATTTTGCCCCTGCAAAACTGCCCCACTTCTGTGTTCCTTGGACAATGGGGACGGAGCCCAGGCGGTTAGGCAGTTCAGTGAGGAAGGTCGGAACCAAGTTCAGAGCTCAGCTTTTGTTTTTGCTTTAGCTGGGCTTATGCGGTTGAGATGTCCCCCCCACCCACCCAAAAAAGTAACAGACCCAAAGGCAGCCCCTCTTTTGGATCCAGCCGTTTTGCTCCTGTGAAGTATCCTGTAGTCAGCCTTCCTTCCTCCCTCCCTCCATTTATCTCCTTCCTTCCCTCCTTCCTCTTTCCTCCCTCCTTTCCCTCCCTTCCTCCCTCCCTACATCCGTCTCTCTCCATCCTTCCCTTCGTTTCATTTCTTCCTTTCCTTCCTTCTTTCTTTCCTCTTCATTCCTCCTTCTTTCCTCCCTCCCTTCATTCCTCCCTCTATGCTTTCCTTTCTTCCTCCTCTCCATTCTTCCTTCCTCTTCATTCTTTCTTCCTCCATCTCTCTCCAACCCCGTCTTCCTTCTTTCCTTCCTTCCTCTCCATTCTTCCTTCTTTCCTCTTCCTTCCTTACTCCCTCTCTCTCTCCAACCCTTCCTTCCTCCCTCTTTCCCCTCCCTCCATTTGTCTCTCTCCATCCTTTCTTCCTTTCTTCCTCCCTTCTTTCCTTCCTCCCTCCCTCCCTCCATTTGTCCTTCCTTTTCCTTTCTTCCTTTCCTTCCTTCCTTCTTTCCTTCCTCCCTCCCCCATTCCTCTCTCCATCCTTCCCTCCTTCCTCTTCTTTCCTCCCTCCCTCCATTTATCTCCTTCTTTCCTTCCTCCCTCCCTTCTTTCTTTCCTCCCTCCCTCCTTCCCCTTCCTTCCTCCCTCCCTCCATTCCTCCCTCCATCCTTTCCTTTCTTCCTCCTCTCCATTCTTCCTTCCTCTTCATTCTTCCTTCCTCCATCTCTCTCCAACCCCATCTTCCTTCCTTCTTTCCTTCCTTCCTCTCCATTCTTCCTTCCTTCCTCCCTCCCTCTCTCTCCAACCCTTCCTTCCTTCCTCCCTCTCTTTCCCCTTCCTCACTCCCTCCATTTGTCTCTCTCCATCCTTTCTTCCTCCCTTCTTTCTTTCCTTCCTTCCTTCTTTTCTTCCTCTCCCCATTCCTCTCTCCATCCTTCCTTCCTTCCTCTTCCTTCCTCCTTCCTTCCTCCCTCCCTCCCTTCCTCTCCATCCTTCTTTCCTTCCTCCCTCCCTCCATTCCTCTCTCCATCCTTCCTTCCTTCCTTCCTTCCTTCCTTCCTTCCTTCCCTCCCTCCCTCCCTTCCTCCCTCTCTTAATTAAATTTACACAGTGCTGGAATGCTAAAATGTTCTAGCTAGAATGTTCACATAACATTCTAAAATGGTTAGCTTGAACATGGGAATTGGTGGATATGTGTCCTGGGTCTTTTTATTAGTTGGAATTTCGGTGAACTAAATCCAGAACATGAGTAACCAGGTGACTGTAGACCCTCTGACCTATTACAGATTAGATAGCATAGCAACCTAGGAACAATATTACATACTGATATTTTGCTTTTCCCAGCTAGATGGCAGCATATAGTCAACCTTGGCTAATTTTGCTAATTTAATTTGGATCTGGTCAGTAGTTGGATGGAGACTATAGGGAATCCCATGGCTGTAAGCTAAATTGGGAAGTTGAGAAAATAACAGCAGCAAGCAATGACTACACGCTTCCATATCTGCTCTCTCTAAGCCAAAGTCGATTTTCCCTAACTTGCTTTGTTAGGCCTCAATGCTCTATTATTCCACACCCCATCCTTTCCTCTAAAGGGGCTTTTCTTATGTTTTTTAACATAAGTCTTTTTCTCTCGAAAATCTTTGGTGTTTTTTTTTTTTTTTTGCAAAATACCACATATCCAGAAGGTGCACTACAAATAGGAATAAAAGGTGGAGCTGTGGAGTGCTTTAAGATGTGCAAGCAAATATTCATTTCTCAAATGGATGTGCATTAACTACATGCACTGATGCTATAAATAGAAACCATTTTTGCAGAATGCATCATCCACGGCAATTATTGTCTAGAATTATTATTAGCACCTCCCCCAGGGCAAAATTCCACCCCACTCCCAACCCCGCTGCCTCTTTCACCTTCCAAAAAAAAAAAAACCAAAAACCCTTTTTACCTGGAGCCTTCTCACCTGTCCTTTTAAAAGATGCTCGGTCCTTCTGCAATTCTTCTCTTTGCAATGGGTCCGGTAGGGGGCCACCTCGCGCAGGTCCAAGACTTCCCCGAGCCCACCAAAACTACACGTCCCATCTACCCGTGGAGCGCGAATTGGGCCACCAACCTTTGAAAGGCACGCCGGGAAGGGTAGTCCGGCTGAAAGCAAGCAGCGGGATTGGCTAAAGAAGCGCGCTTGCGCAGTCGAATTACAAAAAAGCAAACGAATGGATTTTTTTTCTCTACGGTGATTGGACTATATTTCCCATGAAGCTCCGCGGTGTTTCCCCCATTGGGAAAGCCGAGGCGAGCGCCAAACGGCATGACGGGAGCTGTAGTCTTCGAGTTGTGAGGGGAAAAAAAGAAGCGCAAATGGCGGCGGCCTTCCCCAGAGCCCCGAAGAAGCCCGATGAAGCCGGCAGGGCGACGGAAGCGGCCTCGACGCTACAATACAGCCTCTTGCTGGAATACCTGGTGGGAGAAAAGCGAGGCCCGAGGCCGGATTTCCCGCCGGGCGTCCTCGGGGGCTTCCCGGCGCCCGTCAAGAGCCCTGAGCAGAAGATGGTCGAGCGCGCCATGGAGAGCTGCGGCTTCAAGGCGGCGCTGGCCTGTGTCGGCGGTGGGTTTTCTTTCCTCAGGGAGCCTGGAAGGCCGGCTTCACTTGCTCTGGAGTCGCGAGGACTACAACTTCCATCGTTTCCGAGGCTGTGATATTCCAGACGGCCGCTAGGGGGCGACAGAGAGGAATTTCCTGCGTTTCTATGTTGCCCCCTGGCGGCCGTGGCGGGAATTGCAGCTCTAATTCTGCCAGTCCCGCCTCAGGGATCAGGGAGTGGGCAAGGATGATGGGTGAGGTAGGTCCTCGACCCCTGGGAGGAGGAGGATAGGTTTGCTAGAAAACATATTTTGAATTATTTATTTTCGTTCATTAATTTAATTATCGGCCACCCTTCTCAAAATGGAAATATTATTTCTATAGAATAGAATTTTTTATTGGCCGAGTGTGATTGGACACACAAGGAATTCGTCTTTGGTGCATACGCTCTCAGTTTAATTTTAATTTAATTGATTTTAACACATTTATGAAATTTAGCCATGGGCCTTCTGTGTTAACCCACCTTTATTGTTGTTATGAATAACTCAAGGCAGGGAATACTGCTTGGTCCTCCAGTTTTCCCTACAACAACAGCCTTGTGAGGTGGGCTGGGCTGAAAGACAGAGAGGAATTGGCACAAAATCACTCAGCCAGCTTTTATTCCTAAGGCGGGAACTAGAACTCCCCTCTCCTGGTGATTGGCTCAAAGTCATCCAATTAGTTTTCACACCTAAGCAGGGTGGATTTGATTTAAATCGAGTTGATTTAAATCACAATTTAAATCATGAATTCAATCACTAGTAAAAAGGCTTGATTTAAATCAACTCGATTTAAATCGTAATTTTTAAAGAGCAACTGTCATCTCGGCTACTCCTTTGACCCGCTGTTGACTCACCGATAGTCCCAGTGTTGCAGAATATACAGCCTCCTGCTACAGAACTAAACTCCATTTCATGCTGAATAAACTAAATTATTTATATATCTTAAGTAGAAAACTATCTTACGATAGATTTTTACCCCAAAAGTTTTTTATTAAAATAAATTAGATAAAAATCAAAAAAATCCAATTTAAATCAAAAAAATCCAATTTTTTTATTTTTTTTAAAAAAATAATTGATTTTTATCTACCTTGCACCTAAGGCAGGAACTAGAACTCACCATCTCCTGGTGATTGGCTCAAAGTCATCCAATTAGTTTTCATGTGTAAGGTGGGACTAGAACTCACAGTCTCCTGGTGATTGGCTCAAAGTCACCCAGCCAGCTTTCATGCCTAAGGCAGGAACTAGAACTCACTATCTCCTGGTGATTGGCTCAAAGTCACCCAGCCAGCTTTCATTCCTAAGGCGGGAACTAGAATTCACCGTCTCCTGGTGATTGGCTCAAAATCACCCAGTCAGCTTTCATGCTTAAGGCGGGATTAGAACTCACTGTCTCCTGGTGATTGGCTCAAAGTCACCCAGCCAGCTTTCATTCCTAAGGCGGGAACTAGAATTCCCCATCTCCAAGCAAAATGAATGGGCGAAGCCAGATTCACTTAATGACCAAGTTATTCACTTAACACCTGCAGTGATTCACTTAACTATGACAAGAAAGGTCTTAAAAAGCGGCAAAATTCACAGAACAACTGTCTTGCTTAGCAACAGAAATGTTGGCCTCAAATTGTGGTTATAAGTCAAGGACTACCTGTATATGACAACCTAGTACAATGGAGATGGCATATAAGTAAGCTGTTTTGATGCCCCATTTGCAGGATTCTCCAGAGATGCAACCATCATTTAGATCTTGGGCGAAGCGCCCTTGACTGACCTCTTTGCAAAAGTATGAAGGCTATTGCTTAACGCATTGTAAGCCGCCCTGAGTCTCCGGAGAAGGGCGGCATATAAATTGAACCAATCAATCAATCAATCAGTACATTCATTCATTCGTTCATTCTGATCTGGCAGGTTTCGTCCTGGGGGGTGCCTTTGGCGTGTTCACTGCTGGCATCGACACCAACGTGGGATTTGACCCTAAGGATCCCTACCGCACGCCGACAGCCAGAGAGGTCTTGAAAGATATGGGGCAACGGGGCATGTCATACGCCAAAAACTTTGCCATCGTGGGTGCCATGTTCTCCTGCACTGAATGCCTGGTGGAATCTGTGAGTAACTTCCTTG
The DNA here is from genome assembly GCA_022577455.1 of Arizona elegans. Lineage (NCBI taxonomy): Eukaryota > Metazoa > Chordata > Lepidosauria > Squamata > Colubridae > Arizona > Arizona elegans. The sequence goes on from JAKOOJ010000017.1 coordinate 17,933,097, forward strand.
TTTTGATCTTGATTGAGAAAAGGGTCGGGGGGCTATATCGTGTGATGAACGGTTGAGGGAGGGAGAGCTAGGAGGTTTATTTATACGAACCAGAGGTTTATTCTTCCAAGCTTTCAGACTCATACTGGATCCCATCCTCAGGAAACTTTTCACTCTCCAAAATGTCTGCACTGGGCTGTTCTATGCATAGTATTTATGTGGTGCCTGCTTGTCTGTTGCTTTTAGTGTTAATTGGGATCATGACGGCAGCTGTTAAGTCATCGATCTTTCCTTGTGCTGCTGTGCCCACAGCTCGTAAGAAACGTGGTAAGCTGGTGGTAAATCAGCACTCCTTTGACTAAGGCTAAAATCATTCCTCTGGCTACTTTTGTCCCTGCTCAGCCGACAATCATAGTAGCTGCAAAATGGAATGCACGTTCATTGCAATATGAGGCTACTAATCAGTTCGATTTTCCTTGTCTGACTGCTCATTCATGTTCTTGGAAGAGGATAGAACAGCCCAGTGCACACTTTCCAGAGAGAGAGAAGATCCCTGGGGATGTGCTCCTCCACGAGTCCAGAAACTTAGAAGAATAAACCTCTGGTCCGGATGACCGATTCAGATTGAATCCTGCAACATTATCCTGGGATCACGTATATTTGCCTTCATAGGTATGTCTAGCCCAGAGGTGTCAAACTCGATTTCACTGAGGGCTGCATCAGGGTTATGATCTTGGGGTCGGGGTGGGCATGGCCAGAGTTGGCGTGGCCAACTCGACATCACTCATATCAGGGGTGCCTGTGGTGGCCCGAGCACTCTACCAGTAACAAGGGTTCCCAAGCTCCGTTTTCGGCTGTGATGGCCTCCAGCAAGGCCTATTTTCTCTGGCAGAGGCACTGCGGGCCAGTCCTTCGCTGTTTCCAGAGCATCCCTCCAGGCCAGATTCGGCCTCCGGGCCTTGTGTTTGACACCCCTGGTCTAGCCTATTGAAGAGAAGAATTAGGGTGGACATGAGAGCAGTCTTCCCTGAAACTGAAGCTCAAATACTTTGACCACCAAATGAGAAGAGAGGACTCCTTGGAGGAGTCCCCGATGTTGGGAGAGATGGAAGACAAAAGGGGAAGGGGACGGCAGAGGACGAGATGATTAGGTAGTGTCATCAATGCAATGGACGTGAATTTGGGCAAACTCTAGGGGGGGGGGGTTGGCTGGCGTGCTGTGCTCCATAGAGTCATGAGGAGTTAGGCATGACTTAGCATGTTGAACAATAACAAAGATCTTCCAGTACTTTAGGGGCTCTTGCAGAGAATTATACTCCAACATACCAGAGAGCAGGACAAGAAGCAATGGGTTAACTGGGGGACGCGTTGGCTCAGGGGCTAAGATGCTGAACTTGTCAATCGAAAGGTCGGCAGTTCAGCAGTTCGAATCCCTCATGCCACGTAACGGGGTGAGCTCCCGTGACTTGTCCTAGTTTCTGCCAACCTAGCAGTTCGAAAGCAGGTAAAAAATGCAAGTAGAAAAATAGGGACCACCTTTGGTGGGAAGGGAACAGCGTTCCGTGCGCCTTTGGCGTTGAGTCATGCCGGCCACATGACCACAGAGATGTCTTCAGATAGCGCTGGCTCTTCGGCTTTGAAACGGAGATGAGTAACACCCCCTAGAGTCAGGAACGACTAGCACATATGTCCAAAGGGAACCTTTACCTTAGCCTAATAATTAAAGAGAAATTTCCTGACTGAGAACAATTAATTAATGGAACAGTTTGCCTCCTGGAGTTGTGGATGCTCCATCTCTGGAGGTTTTCAAGAATAGACTAGACAACCATTTGACCAGGATGGTATAAAGTCTCCTACCTTGAGCAGGGGGTTGGACTAGAAGACCTCCAAGGTTCCTTCCAGCCTTATGTTCTATGTTCTTGTTTTGGTTCCCTTAATAACAAGAGGAGGAAGGGTGACAGTCTCCGTCCTTCTGCGTCCTTGTAACCAGAGCTGCCCACATCCTGTTTTTAGAGCTCTTCTCTAGCACCGTCTGACTTTTCTTTGAGCTTAGAAGATAGGGAGGATCCGTAATGCATTAATGTTCTTTTTATTTAAATATAAGAAACATATGTGCGGTTTCTGAGAGTGATTTAAGCAAACACAGTCATTAAAATATCATATATACTCGGGAACTGCGGGCTTCAAAGAGCATCTCAGTCGCCAGTCTTTTCAAAATTCAGACTCTGGGGTTGCTTCAACAGGGACGCAGAGACAGGCGTAGTCGGCGGTGCCCAAGATCCCCTACCTCATTATCATTTTTTTTTTCACGGATTGTTTTTATGTTATCAGCATAAATTTGTGGTGGACTGCAGTCCAGAGTTGCAGGAGACAGCCGAGCTTGGAAAGTAAATAGGAAAAGGGTGAAGGCAGACCCTCTCTAGTCGCCTCAGGCAATATAGCCGCCCTGAGTCTCCAGAGAAGGGCGGCATATAAATTGAACCAATAAATAAATAAATAAATTTTAATAAATTTAATAAATGAATAAATAAATAAATATAAATTCACAAGAGTATATCTAATACTTATGCAGATATGTCTATGGAGATTCTCAGTCATCCAGGTCACAGTTGTCCCAAAGGTGCTTTTTTCAAGAGGCAACTAGACTTTCTGTTGTTTTTTTTTCTTTGAAGACGTTTCATTTCTCATCCAAGAAGCTTCTTCAGCTTCGGACTGGATGGTGGGGAAGGGAAGGATTGATACTCCTTGCAGACAGCTGCTCATTTGCATCCTTTTAGAGAGACCTTGAGTTATGCAAGTAGTTGCTTTACGCCGAGAAATTTATGTTTGTAAGGCGAACAGCAATAAAAAGCTACAGGTAGTCCTCGACCTACGACCACAGTTAGGCCCCAGATTTCCATTGCTAATCCAGACGCTTGTCAAGTGAGCCTCGCCCTCCATTTTACAACCTTTCTTGCTACAGTTGTTAAGTGAATTGCTGCAATTGTCAGGTTAGTAAACACGGTGGTTAAGTGAATCTGGCTTCCCCGTTGACTTTGTTCGTCAGAAGGTCACAAAAGGGGAGCCCAGGACACTGTGACCGTCACAAATACGAGTCATTTGCCAAGTGTCTAAATTTTGATCCCGGGGATGCTGCAACGGTCATTAAGTATGCAAAGGAGTCCTAAGTCACTTTTTTCAGTGCCATTGGAACTTTGAACAGTCACTAAACGAACTATTGTAAGTCAATAGTCCCATCTAATCCTTACCTCCCCTCCATTTCCACGGGAAACACCGTGGCATCACTGGAGAACCCCTCAGAGGTGTGGCGTGATGGGGCGGCAAATTAATTTAATAATTAAAATAAATGGCAGGTTGGAGCAAGGTGGGAGCTACAGCTGCCAAAAAAGCCAATGCAGTTCTAGGTTGCATTAACAGAGGGATTCAATCAAGATCAGTGGGGAATTAATACCACTTTATAAGGCCTTGGTAAGGCCACACTTGGAATAATGCATCCAGTTTTGGTCGCCACGATGGAAAAAAGATGTGGAGACTCTGGAAAGAGTGCAAAGAAGAGCAACCAGGATGATTAGGGGACTGGAGGCTAAAACATACGATGAACGGTTGCTGGAACTGGGTATCTCTGATGAAAAGAAGGACTAGGTGGGGACATGCTAGCAGCATTCCAGTATTTGAGGGGCTGCCCCAAAGAAGAGGGAGTCAAGCTATTCTCCAAAGCACCAGAATGCAGGACAAGAAGCAATGGATGGAAATTATTCAAGTCAGATGCAACTTAGAACTAAGGAGAAACTTCCAAACAGTGAGGACAATTAACCAGTGGAACAGCTGGCCACCAGAAGTTGTGGCTGCTCCAACACTGGAGGTTTTAAAGAAGATGTTGGACAACCATCTGTCTGAAGTGGTATAGGGTTTCCTGCCTGAGCAGGGGGTTGGATTAGAAGACCTCCAAGGTCCCTTCCAACTCTGTTTTTCTATTCTATTCTATAAGTGGAGAAAGCAGCCCAAAGGGACGTTAAAAACGCAAGTGACGGCCTCTTGACCGCCTCTTTTCTCGCTTCCCTAGTACCGAGGCAAATCCGATTGGAAGAACAGCGTTGCCAGCGGATGCATCACCGGAGGGGCCATCGGTTTCAGAGGTGAGTGCTGCCTTCCGAGCAATTTGGAGAGGCTTCCTGGGCCACATTCCACGGTGGGATGGGGGCCCAGGCATTCCTGTACGAAGAAGCTGCGTTTTTGGCACACAGCCACGGCTGCTGCTGGCAGAAGCAGAGGGATCAGCTTGCCAGTACGTGGGCAGCGTGCCACCGTTTCTGAGATTCGCAGCTTATGTGTCTCCCAAGGATGCCAAGGTGGAAGAAACTGTAATATTACACAGGGTTCAAACAAGGCGAGTGCCTTGTTGGCAGTGGAAATCTTTAGTTATTTCATTTTTTAAAAGGAGCTGGGCCAGCAGAGAGATTTCCTTTTTCAAATCCCAAGCTCTAATGTACCCTAAGCGTATTGAACTGCACTCTGAGTAAGCTCTTTATGTTGAACTGGATTGATTTAAATTTTGGGTGGGGCGAGGGGTGGAGATGTCTGTGGAGATTCACAATCCTCTAGGTCATGTTTATCCCGAAGGTATTTTACCAAAAAGCCAAGTGGACTCTCTTGCTTGCTTTCTTTTTTTTCCCTTGAAAGTGTTTTCCTTCTCATCCAAAAAGCTTCTTCGGTTCTACTGAACTGAGCTCAACCGAAGTTGTTTCTTGGATGAGAAGCGAAATGTTTTCAAGGGGGAAAAAAATAACCAAGAAACTCCAGTTCAGCCTTTTGGGAAAGTGTTTTTGGGGAGAGCCACGGGCAGTTTCCGAGCCTGTTTGGAGTCTTCGGAGCTGTTGCTACCAGTTCTGCTGGGGGTATCCTTCCCTAGTAGGGTTTCTAAATTGTGGATGGACCAAGAAATAAGCATTATTTCTTTTAAACTTTTTAAAATTTTAAAATTCTTCCATTTTAAATTTGTCTTATGAATTTGGGGTGTTTTAAATTTTGTTTTCCAGGCCAATTATTTAATTGTATTTTAATGGTTTTTTAATATTTGTATTATATGTATTTTATTTGGCTGTTCACCGCCCTGAGTCCTTCGGGAGTAGGGCAGTATACAAATTCAATAAATAAATAAATAAATAAACAACCGTGGATGGATGGACTGTGATGCATGAATCTAGCTCAGGGTTTCTCAATCTTGGCAAATTGAAGACGTGTGGACTTCAACTCCAGGGAACATACTTGAAGATGGATGGACTTCAACTCCCAGAATTCCCCAGCCAGCAAGGTTGGCCTTTCATGAGGCCTTGAAACTTGGTTCTATCCCTGAGCCTGGGACCCAGCTATGGGATAGAGCCCATCCCTGCGCTGTCTGAATGATTGGTTAGATCAGTGTTTCTCAAATTTGGAAGCTTGAAGACGGGTGGACTTCGACTCCCAGAATCCCCCAGCCAGCGCTGCTGGCTGGGGGATTCTGGGAGTTGAAGTCCACCCGTCTTAAAGCTTCCAAATTTGAGAAACACTGGATTAGATCGTGCCTGGCTGCTACATTTTATTTTCATTTCATATTATGTATTTTACTGTAAGCAGCCTAGAATCACGTAAAAATGAGATGGGTGGCTTTATACAGGTAGTCCTCGACTTAACGGCCCTAATTGAGCCCAGAATCATGATTGTAAATTCTGCCAGTCATTAAGCAGGTCACCACGTGAGTACGACCAATTTTACAACCTATAGTTGTAATAGAGGAGCCTGAGTGGCGTAAGAGGCTAATGCCTCTTAAGGCAGCATTTAACATCCAGCTGCCTGCAATTACTGCGAGTTCAATTCTCCCCAGGCTCAAGGTCGACTCAGCCTTCCATCCTTTCTAAGGTAGGTAAATTGAGGACCCAGTTTGTAGGGGCAATAAGATGACTTTGTATAAAATATACCAAAGTATGAAGGCTATTGCTTAACGCATTGTAAGCTGCCCTGAGTCTCCGCAGAAGGGCGGCATATAAAAATAAATAATAAAAAAATCATTAAATAAATGCTGCCGTCATTAAAAGAACATGGCAGCTGTTATGTGAACATGGTCGCTAAGCAAGTCCATTATTGGTTATACGCACCGTGGGATACTGCAAACAGCCATAAATGTGGGCTGGTTGCTAAGTGCCCCCGGGGAGGGGCAAAGTCATTGGAACGTCTAAACTGCCTCGTCAGTAGTTCCGTTGTAACTTTGAATGGTCGCTAAGCGAGGACTACCTGTAAATTGAACCAATAAATCATAACTGAACGATCGACTGCTCTTTCTTTCCTTGCAGCTGGCCTCAAAGCTGGGGTCCTCGGTTGCGGGGGCTTTGCCGCCTTCTCCGCAGTGATCGATTACTACTTACGGTAGCAGCTGGGGCCCACCAGCAAGGACTTTCTGACGGCCGCTGTGGAGGACAGCAGGCCGAGTGGGCCTCTCGAGCCCCCCAGCTTCCCCCGAGGTGGGGTTTCTGAACGTTAACCCAGCCGGATGAGAATCCCAAATTTGCTACGGGTAGGAAAAGAACCACGAAGGAGGAGCCCTTTGTAAGCTCTTGAGATCTCCTGCTCGGATCTGGAAACGGAGCTGCTAAGGTGTTTTATCAGCATTCAATACCAAAAGAAAATCAAGAGTTTTGCTGCTACGTGTTTGGACATGGAAGAAGACAAACGCTGGATTTTTTTTCCCCCGTGGTCGTCTGCTAATAAAACAGGAACAGTTTTTTTTCAAAGTTTTCAGAGGTTTCGGCGTTGTAATTGTTCAGCAGCTCGTGGCTTAAAATCAGACGCCACAGCTAGGAGGCTCTAATCTAAAAGCCAGCAGCCTCTCTGGGCGGTCCTCGACTTAACGACCACAATTGAGTCCAACGTTTCCATCGCTAAAGCAAAGGCATTTTGTTCACGGAGTTTAAAAAGATAAATACTATTTATCTTTTTTTTAAAAAAAATCCATATTAGTGGTCCGTGGGATTTAAAATGATGAATTTAGTGGTCCCTGAGGTCCGAAAGGTTGCTGACCCCTGCCCTACGTCATTTCAGACAGATGACTGTCCAGTCTCTTTAAGCAGGGGGTTGGGCTAGAAGATCTCCAAAGTCCCTTCCAACTCTGTTATTCTATTCCATTCCATTCTATTGTGACCGCCAATGATGAAGCAGCCACAACCTCTGGTGGCAGGCTGTTCCACTGGTTAATTGTCCTCACTGTTGGATTAAATTTCTCCTTAGTTCTAGGTTGCTTCTCTCCTTGCTTAGTTTCAACTATTGCCTTCCTCCCTTCCTCCCTCCCTCCCTCCCTCCCTCCCATAGAATAATAGAATAACAGTTGGAAGGGACCTTGGAGGTCTTCTAGTCCAACCCCCTGCTCAGCCAGGAGACCCTATACCATTCCAGACAAAGGACTCTCCAATCTCTTCTTAAAAACCTCCAGTGATGAAGCACCCACAACTTCTGGTGGCAAGCTGTTCCACTGATTAATTGTCCTCACTGTTAGGAAACTTTGTCCTTAATTCCAGATTTGCTTCTCTCTTTGAATTTTTAATTTGAAGTTTCTTTTATCCCATCTTGTAGCAATAACTCCAGTGATCTGCAACGGCTCATTTAGGACGCACTCATTCAACCAGGGATTCTAGCAGTCCGGCATGTCGGAATATCTCCCTGAAAGGGGGAGCAATTGTTTGTTTGTTTGTTTTTCTGCTAAATAAGACACAACCCAGGAAGGGCGGGCAGGTTTAAATGAGGGGAATGGCACTCCCCTAAAATCTGTCACACCTGTTATGCAATTGTATTATATAATGCCTTTATATAAGCAACACATGGAGCAGGCAGTGTGCGTGCTAGTGTGTAAAAATCACAACAAACCACTCTTTCAGGATAACGGAAAACAGCGTGCCATGCCTGCAGAGGGGATGGTGGTGGAAGGGAGTCTTTCTGGCAGCTGCTAAATAGGGACGTGTGGCTTAAAATAGATGCGGAGACAGACCAGAATCACCTTAATTCTCATTTTTTCTTCCGTACCTCGCGATGCGCCCCGTCACCAAAGGAAGGAAGGGACACCGCTGGAGAAGCAGCAAAGGGCATCTGTTCCGAAGGTGCTTTTATTTTATTTTTATTTTTTTCAAGAGTCAACTGGACTTTCGGAGGTTTCTTTGCAGACGTTTCGCTTCTCATCCAAGAAGCTTCTTCAGCTCTGACCGGATGGTGCGGAAGGGAAGGATTGATACTCCTTGCAGACAGCTGGTCATTTGCATCCTTTTAGAGGGTCATTTAAGCACTAGGAGGTTTATCTGTGTCCTCAGGGTCACCCGAGTAGTGCAAATGGGTGTGGAGCCTTCTTGGAACTGCTGAAAGGACCTGTGTTGTAGACCAGAGATAGATGAGGTCGTATCCCTCCCCTTCTGTTGAGAGAGGGCTGTTCAATTTGGACACAGATGGCCTTTTGGACCCCTCTTTTAAACCAGCCATCCTCTCTGTCCAAAAGGTGGACTTTGTATTTTAAATCTTGTCCTGATGGGTTTGTTCTCTTATGTTGCGTCATGCGTATATGAAGCGGTGGTTTTGTTTCCCCAATCTTCACACATATCGCTGCATTGAACTGCCTATACCGAAAGTCCAGTTGCCTCTCGAAAAAGCACCTTTGGGACAACCATGACCTGGAGGACGGAGAACCTTTATAGACATGAAGGGCATCCCTGTTTATTGACACTGGCTGACATTGGACATAGTCACAATTCGGGTAGTCTGTGACTTACAACAGTTCGTATAGTGATCATTCGAAGTTAAACCATACTGAAACAAAAAAGACTTGGACTGTTTTTTCACCCAACCGTTGCCGCATTCCCCCATGGTCACGTGATCCAAATTCAGGGGCTTGGCCACTGACTCACATTTATGACGGTTGCAGTGTCCCAGGGTCATGTGATCTCCTTTTGCGACCTTCCGACCAGCAAAGTCAGTGGGGGAAGCCAAATTCACTTAACAACCATTTGGCTAACTTAACAACTGCAGTGATTCCCTTAACCAAAAGTGGCGAAAAAAGGTTGTGAAACGGGGCAAAATTTACTGAGCCGCTGTTCGCTTAGCAAAGGGGAATTTTGCGATCGATTGTGGTCATAAGTTGAGGACTACCTGTATCTTGGGTTCGGCCCCAGACCTCTCCTGACACCCAGGCCATTTATAGACCCAAAAGCAGCCATGCGAACAGGCTTCTAAAGGGATACCCAAAAAGCAGAAATGGAATGGAATGGAATAGAATAAAAACAGAATTAGAATTCGAACTAGAATAGAATTAGAATTAGAATTGAATTGAACAGAATAGAAATAAATATAGAAATAGAAATAATAGAAATAGAAAACAGTTGGAAGGGACCTTGGAGGTCTTCTAGTCCAACCCACTGCTTAGGCAGGAAACTCTACACCACTTCAGACAAATGGTTGTCCAGCATCTTCTTAAAAACTCCCAGATGGAGCATCTGCAACTTCTAGTGGCAAGTTGTTCCACTGATTCATTGTTCTCACTGTCAGGAAATTTTTCCTTAGTTCTAAATTGCTTATCTCCTCGATTAGTTTCCACCAGGGGTGAAATGCTACCGGTTCGCACCGGTTCGGGCAAACCGGTAATAAGAAAATGCTACTGATTCGTCCGAACCGGTATTTCCTACAATCAGCTGTGCCACGCAATTTAGATTCACTAGAAAGCAGGAAATCCTGCTCTCATGTCTCCCTTAGTCCTTCTCGTCATTAAACTAGACATACCCAGTTCCTGCAACGGTTCTTCCTATGTTTTAGCCTCCAATCATCCCCTAATCCTCTTTCTTGCTCTTCTCTGCACTCTTTCTAGAGTCTCCACATCTTTTTTTACATCGTGGCGACCAAAACTGGGTTCGGTATTCCAAGTGTGGCCTTACCAAGGCCTTATAAAATAATAACAAAATATAATCTAAAAAGGGCATTATAAAAGGAACACCAGGCAGCCTTCCTGTCTTTTCCATGGCAGCCATCCTCATTTATTAGGTGAATTATTATAATTGCCAAGTGGCATAATATAAATTGTCGCGTGGTTTTCATCCTTTAGAACAGTGTTTCTCAACCTTGGAAGCTTGAAGCTGGGTGGACTTCAACTCCCAGAATCCCCCAGCCAGCAGCGCTGGCTGGGGGATTCTGGGAGTTGAAGTCCACCCAGCTTCAAGCTTCCAAGGTTGAGAAACACTGCTTTAGAAGCTCAGAAGGTGGATTGATCCCACTGCAGATTCATCCTCTCGAGACGACGTAGGAGCAGAATTCAAAACTCCTCCGAGTTTGAGCCTGGATGGTTCAACGCTCAGGAGTCACTCTTGCCATGGCTGAATAAGCCCGGGGGGGTCCTCGACTTACAACCGTTCATTTAGTGACGGTTCAAAATGACAACGGCCCTGGAGAATGTGATTCGCGACCCATTTTTCACGCATAACGACACATTTCAGCGTCCTCCCGGTCACAAGGAACAAAATTTGGACGCTTTGAATAGCTGGCTCACATTTATGACGGCTGCAGTGTCTCCCCGGTGCGGTGGGGGGGGGGATGATGTCACGTGATCCTCTTTTGCGACCTTCTTAGGGGCAAAATCCATGGGGATGCCCGATTCACTTAGCAACCGTGTGACTCACTTAACAGCCGCAGCGATTCGCTTAACAACAGTGGGAAAGGAAGGTCGTAAAATGGGGCAAAGCTTCCCTTAACAAACGTTTCACTCGGCAACACACGTTGTGGTCGTTAAATCGACTCCCTGAATTCACACAGCCTGTTGGATTCGTGTCAATCTTTCTCTTCCTTAACGTGTGGTCCCATTCCCTGTTTTTACTCGCCGAGGAGACCATTGTGGCCGAAAACGGGGCGTGGGGGCCCCTGCATTTGACCCCCCTCCCAGCTCCGTTTTCGCAGGCAGAGGACTATCAAAACAAACTAAAAACAAAACAACATGAGAAATGTTTCCCCTTTTGCATTTGAGCATCCAAGAAAGGGCAGGAAAGGAGAAAGGAAAAGAAGGAAAGATGGGAAGAGAGCAAGGAAGGAAGAAGGAAAGAGGGGAAGCACGAAGAAAGGAGAATGAAGAGGGAAGGGAAAAGGAAGGAAGGAGTGGGGAAGGGAGGGAGGGAGGAAAGGAAGGAAGGAGAAGGAAAGGGGAAGCAAGAAGAAAGAATGAAGAGGGAAGGGAAAAGGAAGGAAGGAGGGAGGACGGGAGAGTGGAAGGAAAGAGGGAGGGAGGAAGATGAGAAAGGGAAAAGAGAAGGCAGTGAGGGAGGGAGGAAAGGAAGAATGAATGAAGAGGGAAGGGAAAAGGAAGGAAGGAGTGAGGAAGGGAGTGAGGAAGGAAAGAGAGGGAGGGAGGAAGATGAGAAAGGGAAAAGAAGGCAGTGAGGAAGGGAGGAAAAGAAAGAATGAAGAGGGAAGGGAAAAGGAAGGAAGGAGTGGGGAAGGGAGGGAGGAAGGAAAGAGGGAGGGAGGAAGATGAGAAAGGGAAAAGAAGGCAGTGAGGGAGGGAGGAAAGGAAGAAAGAATGAAGAGGGAAGGGAAAAGGAAGGAAGGAGTGAGGAAGGGAGGGTGGAAGGAAAGAGGGAGGGAGGAAGATGAGAAAGGGAAAAGAGAAGGCAGTGAGGGAGGGAGGAAAGGAAGAAAGGAGAATGAAGAGGGAAGGGAAAAGGAAGGAAGGAAGGAGTGGGGAAGGGAGGGTGGAAGGAAAGAGGGAGGGAGGAAGATGAGAAAGGGAAAAGAAGGCAGGGAGGGAGGGAGGAAAGGAAAAAAGGAGAATGAAGAGGGAAGGGAAAAGGAAGGAAGGAAGGAGTGGGGAAGGGAGGGAGGAAGGAAAGAGGGAGGGAGGAAGATGAGAAAGGGAAAAGAAGGCAGTGAGGGAGGGAGGAAAGGAAGAAAGAATGAAGAGGGAAGGGAAAAGAAAGGAAGGAAGGAGTGAGGAAGGGAGTGAGGAAGGAAAGAGAGGGAGGGAGGAAGATGAGAAAGGGAAAAGAGAACGGAGGGAGGAAAGGAAGGAGTGGGGAGAGAGAAAGGAAGGACGTTATGAGAGTGAGGGAGGGTCCCAGGTAAGTCCTGCCTTAGAATTTGGCCACCACAGGTGCCCCCCCCCAACACGGGTCCCGTGTCATGACCCCCATGACCACACACCCCCGTCGGGCATGCCCCTCCCCACCCTCCGAGATCAAACACAACCCTGATGCGCCCCTCAATTAAATCAAATTTGACCCCCCTGCTCTAACCAGCGAGAACCCGAACTCCAAACCCAAGTGAGCCAACGCACATAACCTAAAAAGTTGTTGTGAGGTTGTTAGAATTGGACACAAAAACAACAGCGCTCCCCGAGTCACGTATGCAAACCTATCTGCATTTATTAACATCTTTTAATCTTTTGACATAGTTTTTTTTTTCTCTTTTTTTTTCATCCATTGAAGTTTGTCATCTACAGGGGAGGGGGGAAAAAAAAAAGAAAGGAAGAAACCCGCAACAGAACAACAGAACCACGCACACATACATGTAATCTTGCAAAAACACGCACGCACATCCGTGTCTCTTGTGTTTGTTTGTGTGTATATATTTCTGAATTTTCGATATCGCTCAAAAAAAAAAAAAAACCACGTTTCTCGGCCAGTCGTAGCTCCCGGAGCCCCCCTATTTCTTCTCCCTGCCTCCCACTTTTTCTGGGGAACCCAAAAAAAAAAAAAAAAACGGGACAAGTTGTGTACAACACAACAGGGGAGAGAAAAATGTTTCACATCTTTTTCTCAGAAGTGACTTTTTGTCTATCGTGGGGCTTCGTAGTCAAAAAGGAACGAAATGCTGTGCAATCATCAGACATACCGTAACAACTGTTCGAAGTGACAACAGAACTGGAAAAAAAAAGCAGACTTACGACCGCTCCTCACACTTACGACCGTTGCAGCATCCCCGTGATCAAAATTTAGGCAACAAGTATATTATTTACATCCTGGGGTCACATGATTCTCCTTTGTGACCTTCTCAGCCTGCTTCTTACAAGCAGAGCCAATTGGGGTGTGTGTGTGTGTAACGGGGACTGGATTCGCTTAACGACCGCACAATTCACTTAACAGCAGCAGTGATTGGCTTAACCACCGTGGCAAAAAAAAAAAGAAGGGGGGTGTCAAATTTTGCACGACTCGCTTAACAGCTGAACATTCTGCTCCCAATTGCGGTCGTAAGTCGAGGACCCCCTGCAATAGCTAAACAGCCAGCAGTGCAACTCAGCCACCAAAGAAAGTCAGATATATTTGGTCCCTGAATACGGTGATACGTCATCACCTTCCCTTTTCAGGGCAAAATAGAATAACAGAGTTGGAAGGGACCTTGGAGGTCTTCTAGTCCAACCCCCTGCTCCGGCAGGAAACCCTACACCACTTCAGACCAATGGTTATCCAACATCTTAAAAACATTTACAGCTACTGGTGGCAAGTAGTTCCACTGGCTAATTGTTCTCACTGTCAGGAATTTTCTCCTTAGTTCTAAGTTGCTTCTCTCCTTGATTAGTTTCCACCCATTGCTTCTTGTCCTGCCCTCACGTGCTTTGGAGAACAGCTTGACTCCCTCTTCTTTGGGGCAGCCCCTGAGATATTGGAAGATGCCGGGCACCCCAGGGATACAGCTAGTCCTTGACTTACAACAGTTTCATTTAGCGACCATTCAAAGTTTCAACGGCACTGAAACAATCGTTTTTCACCACTGACGACCGTTGCAGCCTCCCCACGGCCCCTGACTCATATTTATGACGGTGGCAATGTTTCCCGGGGGTCATGCGATCCCCTTTTGCGACCTCAAAGCAAAGTCTCAGCAAGGAAGCCAGATTCGCTCAACGACCACCTTACTACCTTCACAGCTGCAGTGGTTCACTTAAATAACCGCAGCAAGAATGGTGGTTAAACGGGGGGGGGGGGGGGAAACTCCCTTAACTAATGTCTCGCTTAGCAGCAGGAATGTTGGCCTCGCTCCGTTGAGGTCGTAAATCGGGGACTACTTGCATTTAGCTACTAACAAATTTATATGGACGCCTGGTCCCCACGCAGGTGATTCCATGCAGCTTACAATTAAAAATAAAATAAAATTATAGTTCATGGGGTCGTTGCTCAGTTTTCTATCCCCTCCTTGGGTCCTTAGAACCGAACAAATGGATGCGGGGTTCAAAACAGCACCCCTTACGGACCTGCAAAACCCAGTTCCAGGGCTGCTCCGTTGTTTCTGATCCTGGTTTGATTGGGGAGGCCTGGTTTTGTTTGTTTGTTTGTTTTTTTGAAGTTGGGGGCGTATATTTTGTTTTGCTGCATTTCAGGGGAAAGATTTTTTTTTGGTTTTTTGATTGTCTCTTTGCATGGCCTGGAGAGAGAGAGAAAAGACAGCCAAATTCTTAAAAGGAGCCTTGGTAGTACAGTGGTCTAAAGCACCCTGTTATTAAGACCAGCTGCCTGCAATTTCTGCTGGTTCGAATCTCGCCAGGCTCAAGGTTGACTCAGCCTTCCATCCTTTCTAAGGTAGGTAAATTGAGGACCCAGATTGTGGGGGTAATAAGCTGACTTTGTATAAATATACAAAAGGATGAAGGCTGTTGCTTAACGCATTGTAAGCCACCCTGAGTCTCTGGAGAAGGGCGGCATATAAATCAAATTTTTTAAAAAAAGGGGGTGAATAAAACTCTTTTCTCGATAGCCCCCCCATCAGCTGTGCTGGATAAGACGATGTCCGCTTTGCACCGTGGCCAGATTTAAGCACCGATGTTGGGGGGGGCTTTGGCTGGAAGAATTGTAGAAGCCAGCCTGAAAACACCTTTTTGGCAGCTGAGTTGGGGTTCAGCAAACCCCCCCCCCACTCCCCAACCTCTTCCCATCCTCCTGAATTCAGCTTCTCAGCCAGCCTGAATATTCCTGAATTTCAGTTGCCTCCATAAATCCTATTTTGTATTATTGGGACGAAGGCCGAGTGAGCTCCAAGCAACTCGCTAAAGTATTTTCAGGAGGGAGCAACAGATCTGGATCGGCTTTTCTTTCTTGCACACAAACGTACACGTTTCATCACACGCACACACGCACACAAACACACCACATCCAGCACGTCTAAGGCTAGCAAGGAAAGCCACCGTCTCTTCATTCTGCGGCCATCGTAAGAGTACCTTCCAGGATGAGCTCCGGGGGCTAAGCATTGGCCGTGCTCAGCAGCCACAAAGCCGACGGATGAGAACGGCAGGACAAAGCACGCACCTGCCCCTCACACAAAAATATTTTAAAAAATAACCCGGGATAGAAACCAGGATCAGATTAGGCCTCCTTGAGACCATCATTTGACACCTTACAACTCGCCTTGACGGAGGAAGAGAGCGCCGAGGTCAGGCTCCGGATCCACCAGCCAAGACAACTGAGCGAAAGGGGCAGGAGAAGAGAGGAGAAAGAAGAAAGAAAGAGAAGAAGAGAAGGGAAGGGAAGGAAGGAGAAGGAGAGAGAAGAGAAGGAAAAAGAAGAGAAGGAAGGAGAAGGAAAGAGAAGAGAAGAAGGAAAAAGAAGAGAAGGAAGGAGAAGGAAAGAGAAGAGAAGAAGGAAAAAGAAGAGAAGGAAGGAGAAGGGAAGCAGGAGAACAGAACTGAGAAGGAGAAGAGAAGGTTAGAGAAGGAAAAGAGAAGAGGGAGAAGAAGGAAAGACAGAAGAAGAGGGAGGTAGAAGGGAAGAAGGAGAACAGAACCAGGGAAAGGAGAAAAGGAAGATGAAAGAAGAGAAGAAGGAGAAGGAGAAGGGAAGGAGGGGAAGGAGGGAGAAGAAAAAGGAGAGGGAGAAGGTGAAGAGGAAAAGAAAAAAGGGAAGCGGGAGAAGGTGAAAGGAAGGGAAGAGGGAGGAGAAGGAAGCAGAAGAAAGAAAAGGAGAGGGAGAAGGAGAAGGAAAGGGGGAAGGTGAAGAGGAGAAGAAAAAAGGGAAGAGGAGAAGGGAAGAAGGAGAATGGAAGAGGGAGAAGGAGAAGGAGAAAAGGAGAAGGAAGGAAGGAAGGAAGGAAGGAAGGAAGGAAGGAAGGAAGGAGCGAGCAAAATCAAAGTACCATTCATGCAACAGCCAAGGACGGAGCAAAACAGAATAAGCCTTGATGCAGACGGCGAGGGAGAAAACAGGAGAGGCTTGGCTGCTCGAGCACTCGGTGCAACCCAGAAGATGACAACGTTCTGGGAAAAAGCCCAGGACGTCCGTTCAAGGCCGGGGTCCCGATCCCTTGTCCGTGACTCGCTTCCTTTCCGCGGCCCAAAGGGACGTTGTGTCCGAACGACTCCGGCCCGTCTCAGGGTGCAGAAAGTCGGCTCTTGTGCAGAAAACAAAGAGCTGGACTCCTCGGAGGGAGAGGGAGGTGAGGGAGGAGCTGGGAAAAGACTTGTACAAAACAATCCGGGGGTGGGTGGGTGGGGGGGTGGAGGGGCTGCAGCGGGCAGAATTGCCCCCTCTCCCGAAGAACCCAAAGCCCTCCTTAGGGAATGGGAGAAGGGGGGGGTCAGCGTCCCAGAAGCCGCCTCTGCCCGAGGATCCTTCCTTCCGCTTCGGAAAAACGGGAGACGGTGATCACGGCTGCGGAACTGCCCGCCACTACACATCCGTGGATAGGTAGAGCGCGTTGTGCTTCAGCTCGGCGAAGGAGACGGGCGGGTGTTGCAAATAGTACAGCAGCACCTGGACCTGGGGGTGGGAAGAGAGAGGAAGACAAAGCCAGAATGTGAGACAAAAAAAGGGGGGGGGATTCACACATGTGGCGACACCCCCCCTCCCCACGGGGACACTTCCCCAGTTATCCGTCCAAATGTCAGGAAGAGGAACTGATTCTGGGACTCCCAAATGTATTTTGTGTATGTGTGTGTGTGTGTGTGTGGTGTAGTAGGGTTTCCTGCCCAAGTGGTGGGGTTGGACTAGAAGACCTCTAAGGTCCCTTTCCCACACTGTTATTCTAAAAGGGGCTGTCCTCACAGCATCGTTGCTTCTGCCGGCCACCCGATCGGCTGAGGTTTATTTTGTCCCATGCAACCAAAGGCTCCGAGTCCAACGGTGTTTGGGAGAATGGGCAGGGGATAATGGGTGGGAGGGCCAGGGGCCCATTGGCCATGTAGGGCCAAGAGGAAAGGAGGAAAGCTGGCTGTAAATTTATTTATTTATTTATTTATTGATTGATTGATTGATTGGTTCGATTTATATGCCGCCTTTTCTCCGGAGAATCAGGACGGCTTACAATGCTTTTAAGCAATAGCCTTCATCCTTTTGTATATACCTGCTTAATAGGGCTTTCTGCCCCCCCCCCCCCAAGCAGTGTTCTTTTTTTTAATACAAAGTCAGCTTATTGCCCCCACAATCCGGGTCCTCATTTTACCCACCTCGGAAGGATGGAAGGCTGAGTCAACCTTGAGCCTGGTGAGATTCGAACTTGCGGTAATTGCAGGCAGCTGGTGCTACTTTAACAGCACTTAGTCAGCTGCGCCACCAAGGCTCTTTAACAGTCATGAATACAGTCGTGGCCAAAATTGTGGAAACCTTTTGGGAAAAGTTGTATTTTTGAGGTTTGATGGCTAATAACACCATTTTTTTTTTTTTTGAGAATTTCAAGATAATCCTATTCCACTGCTGGAACAGCCTGGGAATAGTCCAGACCTTTAACCCAATTGAAAATCTAGGGAGCCGACTAAAGAAACTGGTTAGTCAGAAGCGACCCAGCAATAAAACCCAGTTAATAGAAGCCATCATTCAATCTCGGTTTCACATGAGAACAGCTGCAGAACTCAAAGACTCGGTTCCCTCCATGGGAAGACGTTGTAAGGCTGTCATTCATGCTAAAAGTTACCCAACTAAGGATTAATTGACATGGGGATCATTTTTGTGTATCTCGTTTTTTCTACGTGTTTCACTTTTCTACTTTATACTGTAATTGCTATTCTAATAGCAAATCCTTCCTAAAAGTTATTGCATTACATTCTTGATTAAATTATCTTTCCATGGATATATAACTTTATGGTACTACTATTCCCCCCAAAAAAGTGGTGTTATTAGCTAGTTTTAGAAAATACGCTTTTCCCAAAAAGTTTCCACAATTTTGGCCACTACTGTAAATCAGAACCAGAAGGGACCTTGGAGGTCTTCTAGTCCAGCCCCTATACTATTTCAGACAAGTGGCTGTCCAGTCCCTTCCTGAAAAACCTCCAGTGATGGAGCACCCACGAAACTAGAATTACAGCCACTCGCGTTTATTATGCCTCTTGGGGTACTCCTCAATTTATGATCAACTTATGGCTTTTTCAAGAGGCAACTGGTTTTTTTTTCTTTTGAAGACGTTTCGCTTCTCATCCAAGAAGCTTCTTCAGCTCTGACTGGATAACAATCGTCTTTACTTTCCTTTATTGTCATTGTACCTCATACAACGAAATTAAATGCCGCCTTCAGTGTACATTATAACTATAAAAAATAAAACACAAACACACATCCGTCGCATTCTATACAACTGAATTGAAAAACCTCTGATATTGCATTAACACATACAGTAGAATCCAATATAGTTACTGCCCTGGGATAGAGGCTGTTTTTCAGCCTATTTGTCCTTGTTTTTATTATCCTGTACCGGCTGCCAGATGGTAATAGTTCAAAAAAAAAAAGGGGGGGGGTGCCCAGGATGAGATGGATCTTTAAGAATGTTTTGAACTTAAAATTTATCTGTATTTCTATTGCCAGAATTCTTCCTTTGGGGGTCTGCAAATATTAAGTTTGCCTTTATCTCTTTAATGTAGACAGCTATTCCTTTCTTTTTCTCCTGATCTGCAGAAGCCGTCCCTAATTTGGAGCAATCTAAATATTTTTCATCTGTTTAAAGAGCCTTGGTAGTACAGTGGTCTAAAGCACCCTGTTATTAACACAGCTGCCTGCAATTACTGCAAGTTCGAATCCTACCAGGCTCAAGGTTGACTCAGCCTTCCATCCTTTCTAAGGTAGGTGAAATGAGGACCCAGTTTGTGGGGGCAATAAGCTGACTTTGTATAAATATACAAAAGGATGAAGGCTGTTGCTTAACGCATTGTAAGCCGTCCTGAGTCCCCGGAGAAGGGCAGCATATAAATCAAAATTTAAAAAATAAATAAATGTGTGAACATATAATATCTGCATTTTGTTTTATTAAGTTTGCCAAAATCCTTTTTCTTTTCGTCGTTGAGTTTAAGTCCATTTATGTTGATAGATAAAGAGTTTCACCTCTTTTTCCATAATCCTAATTGTATTTCATTTTTTTGTCTTCTGTTTGCTCTTATTTCCCTTTCGTTCCGTTGTTGTTTGCTGAGAAGTCTCAGGTTGTATAATCTCTGCTGGGCCCTTTTGACCGGGGTTGCAATGTGAGCGTCCCAGGTCCAGCTCCTCTTTTAGGATAATAAACAGAAACTTAAAACTGGCCACTAGTCCTGTTATTCTGTAAGTTAAGGACTACTTCTATTTGTTCTGGAAATTCAACTCGGGAGGCGATTTGATTGATTTGATTCAAATGGGCTCTCAGCAGGGAGCAAAATCCGAATGTCAGGAACACGGAGTCCCCATTGTTTCATTTGATTTCGGAGCCTTCGGGGGCAGGAAAAAAAAAATGCCTGCATTAATTCCAAAAAAAAGGCGGTTTAATTCCAAAGTCTGAATTGAATTAAATTGTTGGGTTTTTTTTCTGAATCCCTGTGAAAATCCAAATTGGATTTGGGGGTGATTCACACACAGCCGGAGAGAGAGAAAGAGACACACATAAAAAATTTGGGGTTCTTCTGATAGCAATCAGGAATTTTCCTTTACTGGGAAGGAATATTGTTTTATAATGTATAATGTTTATGCTCCATTACTAGATTTTAAGGTTCGGATACAAAGGATAGAAAGTGGCAGTCAGTAAATTCTAGTCTCACCTAGAAATCACCTATTCCCTGGGAATTCTAGTCCTGCCTTAGGCATGAAAACCGGCTGGGTGACTTTGGACCAATCACCAGGAGGTGGTGAGTTCTAGTGCCGCCTTTGGTATGAAATTCAGCTAAGTGGCTTTGGGCCAATCACCAAGAGACTGTGAGTTCTAGTCCCGCCTTAGGCATAGCTGGCTCCAATGACCGGGACACGATGAGTTCTAGTTTCACCTAGAACTCACCTATTCGCTGGGAGTTCTAGTCCCGCCTTAGGCATGAAAACCAGCTGGATGATTGGACAAGTCCGTCTCTCTCTCAGACCAGCCCACCTCACAGGATCGTTGTTGTGCGACAAATAGAAGGATGGAGATATATTGGCTATGTGCACCGTCTCAAGTTATTTGCAAAAATAATAAAGGCAGGATACGGATAAAAATAAAATAATACGAAGTTCGTGTTTTGATTGACGAGCTTTGCAAAGTGCAAGGAGGACATTGAGATGATTGACAGCTTGTTATCCATTCACCCCATTCCCCCCCCAAGGGGAAGATCGTCTTCACAGGACGAGAAACACAATTGGCTGCTTTGCTGCAGACCCCTCCCCAAGAAAGTCCCCACGGCCCCAGCAGAGAGGTCTTCTCCACTCCATCCCACCCCACCGTGCTACTCAACTCCGCAACGTCCCCATCCCTGGTATTTACCTGCGCCATCACGTCGTGCGACCAGATGTCCGAGGCCAAAGTGACGTGGCCTTTGTTCTCCACTTCCGAGGGTCTCAACAACGTCGGGCCGAAGACGGTGGCCAGATTGTGTAGGGACATTTTGTTGACGGGCTCCTTCTCGGCAACCCTGCGGCAACAGGACGGGGTTCAGAAGACCATGAGAATTGGGCACCAATGTCGCCGGTCTCGGCCTTCCTCCCAGCCGAGCCCAGGTGTAAAACGAACAATTTTCTCACCTTTTCTGATTCTTGATGAACGTATCTTTTCTTTTATGTATACTGAGAGCGTATGCACCAAGACAAATTTCTTGTGTGTCCAATCACACTTGGCCAATAAAAATTCTATTCTATTCTATTCTATTCTATTCTATTCTATTCTATTCTATTCTATTCTATTCCATTCTATTCTAATTCTTCTATTCCATTCTAATTCTAATTATTTCATTCCATTCCATTTCATTCCTCTATTCTATTCTATTCTATTCTATTCTATTCTATTCTATTCTATTCTATTCTACATTCCATTCCATTCTAATTCTTCTATTCCATTCTAATTCTAATTATTCCATTCCATTCCATTCCATTCCATCCCATTCCTCTATTCTATTCTATTCTATTCTATTCTATTCTATTCTATTCTATTCTATTCTATTCTACATTCCATTCCATTCCATTCCATTCCATTCCATTCTATTCTATTCTATTCTATTCTAATTCTTCTATTCCATTCTAATTCTAATTATTCCATTCCATTCCTCTATTCTATTCTATTCTATTCTATTCTATTCTATTCTATTCTATTCTATTCTATTCTATTCTATTCTTTTCCCAACCGCCATCCTCCCCGTTCCTGCTATTCCTACCCCAGAAAAATGACACAACTTCTATTGTGATTCTTCTAAACAAGAGGTCTTCAAACTTGGCAGGTTTAAGACTTATGGACTTCAACTCCCAGAATTCTCCAGCTGGGGAATTCTGGGAGTTGAAGTCCACCCCCCCTTAAAGTATGATGGCTAGGGGATTCTGGAAGTGGAAGCCCACCCCTCTTAAAAGCATAGCTAGCTGGGGAATTCTGGGAATTGTAGTCCACAAGTCTTAAAAGTTCCCAAGGTTGGACACGTCTCTTCTATGCAGTTTCAAACTCATCTTTTGCCGTTCCTATCTTCTTTCCCTCCTGCCCAAAATTAGGGCTTCGTAGCTCTCCCACCCACCCCCTTCCTTCACTGAGTCCACACACACACACACACACACACACACACACACAGAGAGATCACAGCCAGCCAGTCTTGCAAACCAGAGAGCAAATATAGCTACAGCGAGAGACTGCCGTGTGGAACAGCTGTCCTCTCTCAACATCGACAAGCTTAATACCCTTCAGCTCTGCCATGCCACACAGATTTGTAACGAGGCATGTCTCCGGTCCTGAGTGAGGAACCCCCGTGGATTTCCCTTGCAAGCGACATTAATTGTCCATCTTCCTCCCACCCTTCTCGTTTTTCAGTCGCTTGCAGTTCCTCATTCCACACACCGCTGGGTTAAAGCCACCAGAGGGAGGCGAGCGTGCAAAGCTTCCAGTCCTCAATTCCAACTTGGCGTGCTTCTCATGCCAGCTGGGCCCTGCACCAAACCGCAGCTTGTGTCCTCGGCAGGAGGCTCCGGGTGCAAGCGAGGACAAGGGGAAATTCTGCAGACCCCTCCCCCCTCGAGACTCAAATTGGGGAAGGGGGTTGGATCTCTCAGCCCTAGTGCCCCGCTCTCTGAACCCCCTTCTCATCTCTCCCAGCCAACTGATGCAAAATGCCGTAGGGCAGAATTATTATTATTATTATTTTTAAAAAAAGCAGCATCGGATAGAATCTGAACGGCCCCTCCAAAAAATGCAGGTTCCTTTCTTGCAAAAACAGGGAAATTCTTTTGGTCAAACGCCCTGAGATTATTGAAGGGGGGGGGAAGCAATTTAGGAGGTGCCCCTTTTAATGCAAAAATAAAAAATAAAAAAATATATAAAATTCTGCATTCCTGTAAATATGCAAAATAATAAAGCTGATTTCCCCAGGCTAAAAAGGAATTTCTCCCCCCTTTTCCTCTGCCTTTGGAAACATTCTTTTACCGTTTTTATTTTCCAAAAAGCATTGCTCTTCGTTTTATTTACAACTCTTGTTTTTGTGACGCCGGTCAAAGCATGTTAAATTTTCTCCTTGCTGCTTCTAGATTTGCTTCCCCACTCCCGTTTTTTTCAATGAAATTAGTCCTCCAACTTACAACAATTCATTTAGTGACCATTCGAAGTTACAAAGGCACTGAGAAAACTGACTTTGGACCATTTTTCACACTTATGACCGTTGTAGCATCCCCACGGTCACGTGATCAAAATTTGGATGTTTGGCAACTGGCTCACATTTATGACGGTTGCAGTGGGAAGCCAGATTCACTTAACAACCGTGTTAAGGAAGGTCGTAAAATGATCTCCTTTTGTGAGCTTCTGAGAAACAAAGTCAACGGGGAAGCCCAGGTTCACTTAACAACCATGTGACTCACTTAACAACCAAAGCAATTCACTTAACAACGGTGGCAAAATAAAGGTCATAAGATGGGGCAAAACCCCCCCATAACGAATGTCTCGTTTAGCAATGGAAATGTTGGGCTCCATTGGGGTCGTTAAATCAAGGATTACCTGTACAGTAGTGGCCGAAATTGTTGAAACCTTTTGGGAAAAGCGTATTTTCTAAAACTAGCTAATAACACCACTTTTTGGGGGATTAGTACTGTAAAATTATATATCAATGGAAAGATAATTTATTTAAGAATGTAATGCAATCACTTTTATGGAGGATTTGCTGTTAGAATAGCAGTTACAGTAGAAAGAAGAAAAGTGAAACACGTAGAAAAAACGAGATATACAAAAATGATCCCCATGTCAGTTAATCCTTAGTTGGGTAACTTTTAGCCTGAATGACGGCCTTACAACGTCTTCCCATGGAGGGAACCGAGTCTTTGAGTTCTGCAGCTGTTCTAATGTGAAACCAAGATGGAATGATGGCTTCTATTAACTGGGTTTTATTGCTGGGTTGCTTCTGACTAGCAAGTTTCTTTAATCGGCTCCCTAGATTTTCCATTGGGTTAAGGTCTGGGCTCTTCCCAGGTTATTCCAGCAGTAGAATATCTTGAAACTCCAAACAAAAAAAGTGATGTTATTAACCATCAAACCTCAAAAACACACTTTTCCCAAAAGGTTTCTACAATTTTGGCCACGACTGTAACTCGCTGGCAATCCTGGGAAGCTTCGAAGCGGAAGGGAGGGATGGAAAACGGGAATGTGCCAGAGAAATCAATGGGGGGAAAGAAAAAAAAACAACCGCCGAAAGAAGGGAAAAAACTCACCTTTTTAAGTGTTCTAGGAGGAAGAGGAAGGTGATGAGGTTGGGGTCTGGGAGGGAGCGTAGAAGATGCAGCATGCAGTTTTCCTTGGCCGAGGGGTCTGATAACGCTGGGGGGAAAAAAATAACAGGTGGAAATGAGAAAGGAAGTGGGTAGGTGGTCTGGCAATTGCACCCCACCCCCCCAAAACCACCCAAGTCCTGTGCCATGATATGGATTTCATGGTAAAGGAAAACTGCAATCGCAGCAGCTGGAAATCAGTTCACCGGTCTTTCTCTAGGAATCAGGCAGTGGGCAATTGTGGCTCTTTTACAACCTGTGGACTTCAACTCCCAGAATTCCTGAGACAGGCCTGGCCAAGCTGTCTCAGGAATTCTGGGAGTTGAAGTCCACAGGTTGTAAAAGAGCCACAATTGCCCAACTCTTCTATTCTAATTCTATTCTAATTTCTATTCTATTCTATTCTATTCTATTCTATTCTATTCTATTCTATTCTAATTTCTATTCTATTTTCTATTCTGTTCTATTCTGTTCTCTATTCTGTATTCTATTCTATTCTATTCTATTCTATTCTATTATAATTTCTATTCTATTCTATTCTATTATAATTTCTATTCTATTTTCTATTCTGTTCTATTCTGTTCTCTATTCTATTCTATTCTATTCTATTCTAATTTCTATTCTATTTTCTATTCTGTTCTATTCTGTTCTCTATTCTGTATGCTATTCTATTCTATTCTAATTTCTATTCTATTCTATTATAATTTCTATTCTATTTTCTATTCTGTTCTATTCTGTTCTCTATTCTATTTTCTATTCTATTCTATTCTCTGCTGGAGCAAACCCACCAACTGGTTTACAGTAGTGTCCAAAATTGTGGAAACCTTTTGGGAAAAGTGTATTTTCTAAAACTAGCTAATAACACCATTTTTTTGGGGGGGGGGGGGGAATAGTATCATGAAATGATATATCAGTGGAAAGCTAATTTAATCAAGAATGTAATGCAATAACTGTTATGAAGGATTTGCTCTTAGAATAGCAGTTACAGTATGAAGAAGAAAAGTGAAACACATAGAAAAAAATGAGATATAAAAAAATGATCCCCACGTCAGTTAAGCCTTAGTTGGGTAACCTTTAGCATGAATGACGGCCTTACAACGTCTTCCCATGGAGGTAACCAAGTCATTGAGTTCTGCAGCTGTTCTAATGTGAAACCAAGATTGAATGATGGCTTCTATTAACTGGGTTTTATTGCTGGGTCGCTTTCAAGTAACAAGTTTCTTTAGTCGGCTCCCTAGATTTTCAATTGGGTTAAGAAGATCTGGGCTATTCCCAGGCCGTTCCATCAGTGGAATAGGATTATCTTGAAACTCCAAAAAAACAAAAAAGTGGTGTTATTAGCCATCAAACCTCAAAAATACAACTTTTCCCAAAAGGTTTCCACAATTTTGGCTATACAACTGTAATTCTGGAAACCTTTTAAGGTTGCAGATTTGCTAAATCCCCCACCAGATGCTGGATGGAAGGGAGGAAGGAGCAGACCCAGCCAATCAGGAAGCGGGATGGCAAACCAGATGTCCACACTGTGGACAGATGTTGTTGATTTTAAAGCAAGCCAACCCAGTTTTGGAGTAAACAAGTGCAGCAGCAGGGAAGAAATCCCTTATTTTACAGCGAGTCCTCGACGTACGACCGCAGGGGTGCCCAAAACTTTTCTGTTGCTAAGTGAGCGAGTTTTGACCCATTTTTGGGGTGTTTTAAATTCGTTTTTTCGGGCCAATTATTTAATTGTATTTTGATAGTTTTTTTAACATTTGTAATATATGTATTTTATTTGGCTGTTCACCGCCCTGAGTCCTTCGGAGTAGGGAGGTATACAAATTCAATAATAAATAAATAAATAAATTTACGACCTTTTCTTGCCACGGTTGTTAAGTGAATCGCTATAGTTGTGAAGTGAGTCAAATGGCTGTTAAGTGAACCTGGCTTCCCTCATTGACTTTGCTTGTCGGAAGGTCGCAAAAGGGGGATCGCGTGACCCCGGGATGGTGCGACTGTCCTAAATACGAGTCATTGGCTAAGAATCTGAATTTTGACTACGGGGATGCTGCAACGGTCGTTAAGTGTGAAAACTGGCCATAAGTCGCTTTTTTCAGTGCTGTTGTGACTTCGAAACAACTAAACAAACTGTCGTAAGTCGAGGACTGCCTGTACTAACGCAAACTTTCCCCAAAATGAGATTGGCTATGCTTTGGTTTGGAGCAGGGGTCTCCAAACTTGGCAACTTTAAGACTTGTGGACTTCAGCAAAGCTGGCTGAGGAACTCTGGGAGTTGAAGTCCACAAGTCTTAAAGTTGCCAAGTTTGGAGACCCCTGGTTTAGAGTCTTGAGCGGCAAATTGTGACACCCTCTAGCACACACACACACACACACACACACACACACAGAGACCAAAATATAAGTGCAGGGAAGTCCTTACCGATGCCTTGCATAAAAGTTGGATAGAGCCGATCTGTCAGGAGGGGCTCCGGCAGTTCGCGGAAGTACAGCTTCAGGGTCCCCGCGATGGCGTTGATATCCATGTCGCTCAGCATCACCAGGATATCTTTGCTGTCTAGGGTTCAAATCAAGCCTGGGTTTGGAACAGCTGTCTCTCAAGGTTGGCAAATTCCACTCCCAGAATCCCCCAGCCAGCCTGCTTTAAAAGGGGAGGACTTCCACTCCCAGAATCCCCAGCCAGCCTGCTTTAAGAGGGGTGGACTTCCACTCCCAGAATCCCCAGCCAGCCTGCTTTAAGAGGGGAGGACTTCCACTCCCAGAATCCCCAGCCAGCCTGCTTTAAAAGGGGAGGACTTCCACTCCCAGAATCCCCAGCCAGCCTGCTTTAAAAGGGGAGGACTTCCACTCCCAGAATCCCCAGCCAGCCTGCTTTAAAAGGGGAGGACTTCCACTCCCAGAATCCCCAGCCAGCCTGCTTTAAGAGGGGAGGACTTCCACTCCCAGAATCCCCAGCCAGCATGCTTTAAGAGGGGAGGACTTCCACTCCCAGAATCCCCCAGCCAGCCATGCTTTAAGAGGGGATGGAGAGCTTGGAGAGCTGTTGGCCCAATTTGAAGCCACCCACATGGAGCATGCCATGCACCATCATTTGCATACTTCCAAGATAGGAAGGAAGGAAGAGAAGGGAGGAAGAAAGGGAGGGAGGGAGGAAGAGAAGGGTGGAAGGGAGGAAGGAAAGGGAGCAAGGGAGGGAGGGAGAAAGGAAGAGAACGGAGGGAGGGAGGAAGAGAACAAAGGGAGGGTAGGAGGAAGGGAGGAAGGAAAGGGAGGGAGGGAAGGAAAGAAGAGGAGGAAGAGAACGGAGGAAAGAAGGAAGGAAGAGAATGGAGGGAGGGAGGAAGGGAAGAAGAGAAGGGAGGGACAAAGGAAGGGAGGAAGGAGAGGGAGGGAGGAATAGAAGGAAGGAACGGAGGGAGGGAAGCAGGGGGAAGGAAGGAAGGGAAGGGAGGAATGAAGGAAGGGAGGAAGGAAGGAAGAGAAGGAAGGAACGGAGGGTGGGAAGGAGGGAGGGAGGAAGGAAAGGGAGGGAGAGAAGGGAGGAACGGAGGAAGGGAGGGAGGAGAGGGAGGGAGGAAGGAAGAAAAGGAAGAGAAGGAAGGAACGGAGGGTGGGAAGGAGGGAGGAAGGAAGGAAAGGGAGGGAGAGAAGGGAGGAACGGAGGAAGGGAGGAAGGAGAGGGAGGGAGGAAGGAAGAAAAGGAAGAGAAGGAAGGAATGGAGGGAGGGAAGGAGGGAGGAAGAAAGAAAAGGGAGGGAGGAAGGGAAGGGAGGAAGAGAAGGGAGGAACGAAGGAAGGGAGGAAGGAGAGGGAGGGAGGAAGGAAGAGAAAGAAGACAAGGAAGGAACAGAGGGAAGGAGGGAGGGAGGAAGGAAAGGGAGGGAGGAAGGGAAGGGAGGAACGAAGGAAGGGAGGAAGAGAGGGAGGGAAGGAGGGAGGAAGGAACAGAGGGAGGGAAGGAGGGAGGAAGCAAGGAAAGGGAGGGAGGAAGGAAAGGGAGGGAGAGAAGGGAGGAACGAAGGAGAGGGAGGGAGGAAGGAAGAGAAGGAAGGAACGGAGGGAGGAAGGAAGGAAGGAAGAAAGAAGGAAGGAATAGAAGGGAGAGTGGGAGGGAGGGAAACTCACTGGAATCAAAGGCAGCTTTCAAGGCTTGGATGTCGGTGGCCACCCCTGAGATCCGGTAGATGCCGACTTCGTCAATGCCCCGTTTCTCTACCTCCTCCACACACTGGCGCACGACGTACGGGATCTTGGATCGCTCACGCCTACGGGGGGAAAAAAGAGCATGGCGGATCAGAGAGACCCAGAAATTCTGCAGAAGAGCCCCAGCAACTTTGAGCCATGTGGACTTCAACTCCCAGAATTCCCCAGCTTTATTATTTTTAGAAATAATTCATGGTGGTAGACCTCCTTCCTCCTAAAACAACAACAACAACCCTGTAAGGTGGGTTGGGCTGAGAGAGGGACCCGCCCAAAGTCACCCAGCCGGCTTAAATGCCTAAGGCGGGACTAGAACTCACCCTCTCCTGCTGATTGGCCCAAAGTTACCTAATTGGCTTTGATGCCTAAGGCGGGACTAGAACTCACCCTCTCCTGCTGATTGGCTGAAAGTTACCTAATTGGCTTTCATGCCTAAGGCGGGACTAGAACTCACCCTCTCCTGCTGATTGGCCCAAAGTTACCTAATTGGCTTTGATGCCTAAGGCGGGACTAGAACTCACCCTCTCCTGCTGATTGGCTGAAAGTTACCTAATTGGCTTTCATGCCTAAGGCGGGACTAGAACTCACTCTCTCCTGGTGATTGGCCCAAAGTCACCCAGCTGGCTTTCATGCCTAAGGCGGGACTAGAACTCACCCTCTCCTGGTGATTGGCCCAAAGTCACCCGGCCACCTTTCATGCTTAAGGCGGGACTAGAATTCACCCTCTCCTGATGATTGGCCCAGAGTTACCTAATTGGCTTTCATGCCTAAGGCGGGACTAGAACTCACCCTCTCCTGCTGATTGGCTGAAAGTTACCTAATTGGCTTTCATGTCTAAAGCGGGACTAGAACTCACTGTCTCCTGGTGATTGGCCCAAAGTTACCCGGCCAGCTTTCATGCCTAAGGCGGGACTAGAACTCACCACCTCCTGGTGATTGGCCCAAAGTTACCTAATTGGCTTTGATGTCTAAAGTGGGACTAGAACTCACCATCTCCTAGTTTGTAGCCTGGTGCCTGAACCACTAGATCAAACTGGCTCTTCGTATATATTCCCCAAATATATTGTTGGTCTGTTGCACCTCCCCACACACACACCCACCCACTCCTTTTTCTTGCTCAGCGTCTTAGGCCCCCAGCCCAACCTACTTAGTGACCACGCTGATTTTGACTCCAAAGACCCCGGTCTGCTTTTTCGAGGGGGTCCTCTTGAGGCTCATATCCCGGCTGGTGAATTTCATGGAAAATTCTACTTTCACCTGGAAAAAAGCAAAAAAAACAAAAACAAAAATAGACCAATCAGGAAAATCAGAGATTGCAAAAATATTAGGCAAAAAACAAAGCATTCCTGGTTATTGGTGGGTCCTCGACTTATGACCGCAGTCGGAAGTGGGATTTCCGTTGCTAAGAACGGCGGTTGCTAGTCGAGTCATGTCTGATTTCACAGGTAGTCCTCTAACTTACAACAGCTCATTTAGTGACCGTTCAAAGTTACAACGGCACTGGAAAAAGTGACTTAGGACCGTTTTTCACACTTACGACCATTGCAGCCTCCCTGTGGTCACGTGATCCCTTTGGCGACCTTCTGACAAGCAAAGTCAGTTGGGGAATCCAGATCCACAACTGCAGTGATTCACTTAACAATGGTCGCAAGAAAGGTCGTAAAATGGGATAAAACTCACTTAACCAATGTTTCACTTAACAACAGAAATTTTGGGCTCCATTGTGGTCGTAAGTCAAGAACTACATGTACAACCTTCTTTTTTTGACACAGTTGTTAAGCGAATCACACTAAGCAGATCCAGAACCAGGATGCATTGATTATACAGGCAGTCCTTGATTTAGGACCACAGTTGAGTCAAAAATTTCTGTTGCTAAGCGAGACAGTTGCTAAGTGAGTTTTGCTCCATTTTCCGACCTTTTTTGCCACCGTTGTTAAGTGAATCACTGCAGTTGCTAAGTTAGTAACACGGATGTTAAGTGAATCAGGCTTCCCCATCGACTTGGCTTGTCAGACGGTCACAAAAGGAGATCACATGACCCTGGGGGACACCGCGACCGTCATAAATAGGAGTCCGTTGCCAAGCATCCAAATTCTGATTATGTAGCTGTGACGGACATAAGTATGAGGACTGGTCAAAAGTCCCTTTTTCAGTGCCACTGTAACTTTAAGCGGTCACTAAATGAATGGTTGTGACTGTTGAAAGTTACAATGGCACTGAAAACAGGGACTTATGACCAGTCCTCGCACTTATGTCCGTCAAAGGAGCTCCATATCATGTAATCAGAATTTGAACACTTTCAAGAGTGGAAGAAAAGAAGGAAGGAAGGAAGGAAAAAGAAAGAAAGGGAAGAAAGAAGGAGGGAGGGAAGGAAGGAAGGAAAAAGAGAGGAGGGAAGGAAGAAGGAGGGAAGAAAGGAAGGAGAAAGAGAGGAGGGAGGAAAGAAGGAGGGAGGGAAGGAAAGAAAGAAGGAAGGAAGGAGGGAGGGAAGGAAGGAGAAAGAGAAGAGGGAGGAAAAAAGGAGGGTGGGAGGGAAGGAAAGAAGGAAGGAAGGAGAAAGAGTGGAGGGAGAAAAGGGAGGAAAGGAAGGAAGGAAAGAAAGAAGGAAGGAGAAAGAAAGGAGGGAGGAATGAAGGAGGGATGGAAGGAAGGAAGGAAAGAAGGAAGGAAGGAGGGAAGGAAGGAAGGAGAAAGAGAAGAGGGAGGAAAAAAGGAGGGAGGGAGGGAAGGAAAGAAAGAAGGAAGGAGAAAGAAAGGAGGGAGGAATGAAGGAGGGAGGGAAGGAAGGAAGGAGGGAGGAAAGGAAGGAAAGAAAGAAGGAAGGAAGGAGAAAGAAGGGAGGGAGGGAGGAAGAAGGGAGGGAAGGAAGGAAGGAGAAAGAGAGGAGGAAGAAAAGAAGGAGGGAGGAAAGGAAGGAAGGAAAGAAGGAAGAAAGGAGAAAGGAGGGAGGAAGGAGGGAGGGAAGGAAGGAAGGAGAAAGAGAGGAGGGAGAAAAGAAGGAGGGAGGAAAGGAAGGAAGAAAGGAGAAAGAGGAGGGAGAAAAGGAAGGAAGGAAAGAAGGAATGAAGGAGGGAGGGAAGGAAGGAGAAAGAGGAGGGAGGAAAAAAGGAGGGTGGGAAGGAAGAAAAGAAGGAAGGAAGGAAGGAGAAAGAGAGGAGGGAGAAAAGGAGGGAGGAAAGGAAAGAAGGAATGAAGGAGGGAAGGAAGGAAGGAAGGAGAAAGAGAGGAGGGAGGAAAGAAGGAAGGAAGAAGAAAGAAAGGAGGGAGGGAGGGAGGAAGGAGGGAAGGAAGGAAGGAGAAAGAGAGGAGGGAGAAAAGGAGGGAGGAAAGGAAGGAAGGAAGGAGAAAGAGGAGGGAGGAAGGAAGGAGGGAGGGAGGGAAGGAAGGAAAGAAGGAAGGAAGGAGGGAGGGAAGGAAGGAAGGAGAAAGAGAAGAGGGAGGAAAAAAGGAGGGTGGGAAGGAAGAAAAGAAGGAAGGAAGGAAGGAGAAAGAGAGGAGGGAGAAAAGGAGGGAGGAAAGGAAAGAAGCAATGAAGGAGGGAAGGAAGGAAGGAAGGAGAAAGAGAGGAGGGAGGAAAGAAGGAAGGAGGGAGGGAAGGAAGGAAGGAAAATTCTGATTACATGATATGGGGCTCCATATCATACCCAGAGGAAGGGGGAGGCTCTCCCGGAAGCGATGGGGAAAACCGAAATGGGGTGACCAGCACCCCATTTTACTGACTTACTCCGTTCATCTCGATCACGTCCACTTGCCAGTTCTTGGTCTGCACCGTCTGGGGGTCCAGCTGTGAAGATAGAAAGAAAAAAAAATACAAGAAAAATTAGACCCCCCTGTTGCTCGCTCTCCACTTTTATTTGCCACTTTGCAAATAAAAGACCCCCCCCCCAAAAAAAATTGCCAGGAGAAGGAGCATAAAAGCTTTAAAATGCTTTTGAAAACAAAATCAACAGCCTAACTAAAATTTCCGCAGGAGTTAATAAATTACCCGGGGTGTAAATAAGAGGGTGTTATTCAGGGGTGAAATCCAGCAGGTTTTGACAGGTTCTGGCGAACCGGTAGCAGAAATTTTGAATAGTTCGGAGAACCGGCAAATGCCACCTCTGGGCTGGCCCCAGAGTGGGGTGGGAATGGAGATTTTGCAATAACCTTCCCCCAGGAGTGGGGAGGGAATGGGGATTTTGCAGTATCCTTCCCCTGGAGTGGGGTGGGAATGGAGATTTTGCAATAACCTTCCCCTGGATTGAGGAGGGAATGGAGATTTTGCAGTATCCTTCCCCTGGATTGAGGAGGGAATGGAGATTTTGCAGTATCCTTCCTCTGGAGTGGGGTGGGAATGGAGATTTTGCAATATCCTTCCCCTGGAGTGGGGTGGGAATGGGGATTTTGCAATATCCTTCCCCTAGAGTGGCGTGAGAATGGAGATTTTGCAGTATCCTTCCCCTGGAGTGGGGTGGGAATTAATTAATTAATTAATTAATTTATTTATTTATTTATTTATTTATTTATTTATTTATTTATTTATTTATTTATTTATTTATTTATTTATTTATTTATTTATTTATTTATTTATTTATTTATTTATTTATTTATTTATTTATTTATTTATTTATTTATTTATTTATTTATTTATTTATTTATTTATTTATTTATTTATTTATTTATTTATTTATTTATTTATTTATTTATTTATTTATTTATTTATTTATTTATTTATTTATTTATTTATTTATTTATTTATTTATTTCTATACCGCCTTTCTCCCGTAGGACTCAAGGCGGTGTATAGTCAAGAAAAATATAGACACACAAACATCATAAAATTGCTAATTAAAATTATTAATGAATGAAGATTTTGCAGTATCCTTCCCCTAGAGTGGGGTGGGAATGGAGATTTTGCAATATCCTTCCCCTGCCACACCCACCAAGCCACACCCTCAAAACCGGTAGTAAAAAAATTTGGATTTCACCACTGGTGTTACTGATATGTGTTTAGGTAGATATATACTTTCCCTTGAGAGCAGGTCCCAGAATTTCATTTTTAATAAGGGCCGGTGTGCTTGCAGTAAAAAAAAAATGACAATAAAGTTATCTGATCTGATCTGATTTTATCTTATCTTATCTTATCTTATACTATCATCTTATCTTATATCCTATCCTGTCCTGTCCTGTCCTCTTATCTTATCTTATTATACTTCAGTTACAATTTAAATTATTCGAAAACAATATTCATGTGATAATTCATGGTAGAACAGTTTCCCCGAACTCGAAATGTATGACCATGACTGAAGTGGCTTTTTATAAATGCAAATTCTGAAGTTTGTAAGTGCCTGGGTTTATATAGTGAGGCTCACTTAACAACTGCGGTGATTTAAGAACTGTGGCAAGAGAGGTCGTAAAACGGGACAATGCTCACTTAACAACAGTCTCGCTTAACAAGGCAAATTTGGGGCTCAATCATGGCCATAAGTCAAAGGCTACCTGTATTGGACTTACGACCACAATCGAGGCCAAAATTTCTGTTGCTAAGCGGGACAGTTGTGAAGTGAGCTTTGTCCTGTTTTATGACCTTTCTCGCCACCGTTGTTAAGGGAATCGCTGCAGTTATTAAGTGAGTCGCCCAGTTGTTGAGCGAATCTGGCTTCCCCACTGACTTTGCTCGACACTGCGACCGTCATAAATACGAGCCAAATTGCCAAGCCTCTGAATTCTGATCCTGGGGAATGAGGCGACGGTCGTTAAGTGTGAAAAAACATCCATAAATCACTTCTTTCAGTCCCGTCGTAACTTCGAACACGTCACTAAACAAACGGTAGTTAAGTCGAGGACTTCCTATATTTACAACCAAAGGCATTTTGCAGGACTAAAGTGCCACCCGCCTCCACCCCTGCAGTGTAGTCTAAGAAAAGAGGGATCTGGGTTTAAGGAGCTGCAGATGGTTGTAAAATCCCTTTTTCCTGTGTTACAATGAAAAGAAAACAGAACCCAACAATTTGGACGATTCCCTTCGGGCCAAGTACGAATTCCGAAGAAGGCTGCAAACGTACAACTGAGGCCTATTTTATTTATTTTATTTATATTATTTTTATTTTGGCCACTGCCGGAAACACCTGGATGGACGGGGAACATGTTGTGTTTACAACAGAAGGAAAAAATAGAAATGCTATTAATAAATATGCAGGAATTTTGCTGGCTAATAGCTAGAAATTCAGAGTTTAGGGCTGGTTTCCTTCTTTCTCTCCCCCTCCTCATCCCCAAACTGCCCCACGGCGAAGCCCCAAGCTCCAAACCACCCCACATTTGTTCCCTGGCCTCCCTAACACAATTGTTTTCATTGCCACACACACCTGCGTCTCACACCATGAGATGATAAATCCATAAATACAACTAGTTTCAGACTTACGACCACATTTGATTGATCTAAATTCCGTCGCTAAGCAAGACATCAGTTCAACGAGTTTCGACCCCTTTTTTACGACCTGGCTTGCCACGGTTGCTAAGCGAATCACTTCACACTTGTTAAGTCACTAACACTGTTATTAAGTGAATCTGACGTCCCCATTGACTGTCCGCTCACCAAAAGGTTGCAAATGGGGATCGAATGACCCCGGGGACACGGCGAATGTCATAAATAGGAGTCAGCTCAAGACGCCAAGCGTCTGAATTTTGATCGTGGGGAGTCTGCGACGGTCGTTAAGTGTGAAAAATGATCGTCAATCGGGTTTTTTTTCAGCGCCGGTCACTAAATGAACTGTTGTAAGTCGAGGACTGCCTAAATTCAGCTTGCAGACACCCCACCTCCCATTCTTTTCAGCCTAGAGCTGAGCTCTTCCTTGGTTCTCCAAGCTGGCGCCCCAAGGATATTTTGCCTTCTTAAGGATGGCGGAAGAAAAAGCATCAAAAGAACTTCAAGAAAGTTTGGTTCTCATGCTTGAAGATATTTCTGGAGAAAGCTCCGAAAATAAACCCCGAAAGGCCACGACGTCCACACGGCCCCAAGGACGGCTGACGATCCCCCTGGGAAAACTGGCCAGGCTGTTTCTGGAAAGCTCCTTGGGGCCTTGCTTCAAAGGAGGACCAACTCAACATTTTGGGTTGACCTCCCTGAAGGATGAAGAGATCCGCCAGGAGACAGAATACAGAATTAACAGAGCTGGAGGGGACCTTGGAGGTCTTCTAGCCCAACCCCCTGCTCAGGCAGAAGACCTATACCATTTCAGACAGGTGGCTGTCCAATTTCTTCTTCAAAACCTCCAGTGATGGAGCACCCACAACTTCTGGTGGCCAGCTGTTCCACTGGTTAATTGTCCTCACTTGTAGGACGTTTCTCCTTAATTCCAGGTTGCTTCTCTCCTTGATTAGTTTCAATCAGTTGCTTCTTCTTCAGATGCTTTGGAGAAAAGGCATAGGAATAGGGAGAGGGAGAAGAGGGGAGAAGAGAAATAAAGAGGAGGAGAGGAGAGGGGAGGGGAGGGGAGGGGAAGGGAAGGGAAAGGAAAGGAAAGGAAAGGAAAGGAAAGGAAAGGAAAGGAAAGGAAAGGAGACAAGATGAGGGGAAGGAGAAGGGAAGGGAAAGGAGAAGAGAGGAGAAAGGAAAGGAAAGGAAAGGAAAGGAAAGGAAAGGAAAGGAAAGGAAAGGAAAGGAAAGGAAAGGAAAGGAAAGGAGACAAGATGAGGGGAAGGAGAAGGGAAGGGAAAGGAGAAGAGAGGAGAAAGGAAAGGAAAGGAAAGGAAAGGAAAGGAAAGGAAAGGAAAGGAGACAAGATGAGGGGAAGGAGAAGGGAAGGGAAAGGAGAAGAGAGGAGAAAGGAAAGGAAAGGAAAGGAAAGGAAAGGAAAGGAAAGGAAAGGAAAGGAAAGGAAAGGAAAGGAAAGGAAAGGAAAGGAAAGGAAAGGAAAGGAGGCAGAAGGGAAGGGAGAGGAGAGGGAAGGGAAGGGAAGGGAAGGAAAGGAAAGGAAAGGAAAGGAAAGGAAAGGAAAGGAAAGGAAAGGAAAGGAGGCAGAAGGGAAGGGAGAGGAGAGGAGAGGAAAGGAAAGGAAAGGAAAGGAAAGGAAAGGAAAGGAAAGGAAAGGAAAGGAAAGGAAAGGAAAGAAGACAAGATGAGGGGAAGGAGAAGGGAAGGGAAAGGAAAGGAAAGGAGGCAGAAGGGAAGGGAGAGGAGAGGAAAGGGAAGGGAAGGAAAGGAAAGGAAAGGGAAGGAAAGGAAAGGAAAGGAAAGAAGACAAGATGAGGGGAAGGAGAAGGGAAGGAAAGAGGAGAGGAGAGAGGAAAGAAAAGAAAAGGAAAGGAAAGAAGACAAGATGAGGGGAAGGAGAAGGGAAGGGAAAGGAAAGGAGAGGAGAGAGGGAAGGGAAGGGAAGGGAAGGGAAGGGAAGGAAAGGAAAGGAAAGGAAAGGAAAGAAGACAAGACGAGGGGAAGGAGAAGGGAAGGAGAGAGGAGAGGAGAGGAGAGGAGAAGGGACCTTGGAGGTCTTCTAGTCCAACCCCCTGCTCAGACAGGAAACCCTGGCCTTTACCACTTCAGACAAAGTGACTGTCCAAGTCAAGGACAACGTCTATAGTGATTTGATTGAAGCCGTTCTTGGACTTTCACATCCAAGCCCAACTCTCCACAGACCGAATCTGACGCAAAGTCGTTCTATCTGCTTGCCTCCAAAGGCTTTGGACTACAGCTCCCATTGACCCCACCCAGCCGGCGTGGACAGGGATGATGGGTGCTGTAGTCCCCCCCCCCGAGACGATCGCACGTTCCCAACGGGGAGCCCCTTCCTTGTTTAACGAAAGCCCAAATCAAATTGGATTATGTGCTTAACGTATTGTAAGCCCCCCTGAGTCTCCGGAGAAGGGTGGCATATAAATCAAATTTTTTTTTTTTTAAAAAAAGGATCTTAATTCGGATCATGTGACCACAGGAGAGGCGGCAATGGGTTCCAAGTGTGAAAAACGGTCCTGAGTCACTTTTTTCAATGCCGTTGTAACTTCGAGCTGTCATTAAGCAAACCGTTGTAAGTGGAGGACTATCTGTATTTTCTTTTCCCCATTAGCCCTTTAGGATAAGCGGGTCCATCATTTGGGTTGGATTTGACCATTAATGCAAAAAATCTCTGAAATTCAAGCGCAGCTTCAAACTGTCTGCCTCTCTCTCTCCCTTTCTCTCTTTCTGTCTCTCTCAATCTCTCTTTCCCTCTTTTTCTCTCTCAGTCTCTCTCTTTCTGTCTCACTGTATGTCTTTCTCAATCTCTCTCTCTCTCTTTCTGTCTCTCTCTCTTTCTGTCTCTCTCAATCTCTCTTTCTCTTTTTCTCACTCAATCTTTCTCTGTCTCTGACATGCTGTCTGTCTTTCTCAATCTCTCTCTCTCTCTCTGTGTCTTTCTCTTTCTCTCTTTTTCTCTCTCAATCTCTGTTTTTCTCTCTCAATCTTTTTCTGTCTCTATCTCGCTGTCTGTCTTTCTCAATCTCTCTCTCTCTGTGTGTCTTTCTCTTTCTCTCTTTTTCTCTCTCAATCTCTGTTTTTCTCTCTCAATCTTTTTCTGTCTCTATCTCGCTGTCTGTCTTTCTCAATCTCTCTCTCTCTGTGTGTCTTTCTCTTTCTCTCTTTTTCTCTCTCAATCTCTGTTTTTCTCTCTCAATCTTTTTCTGTCTCTATCTCGCTGTCTGTCTTTCTCAATCTCTCTCTCTCTCTCTCTGTGTCTTTCTCTTTCTCTCTTTTTCTCTCTCAATCTCTGTTTTTCTCTCTCAATCTTTTTTCTGTCTCTATCTCGCTGTCTGTCTTTCTCAATCTCTCTCTCTCTCTCTGTGTCTTTCTCTTTCTCTCTTTTTCTCTCTCAATCTCTGTTTTTCTCTCTCAATCTTTTTCTGTCTCTATCTCGCTGTCTGTCTTTCTCAATCTCTCTGTGTGTCTCTCTCTTTCTGTCTCTCTCACTCTCTCTTTCTCTCTGTCTCTCTCACTCTCTTTCTGTCTCTAAATCCCTCTTTCTCTCTTTTTCTCTCTCAATCTCTCTTTCTGTCTCTGTCTCTGTCTCGCTGTCTGTTTCTCAATTTCTCTGTGTGTGTCTCTTTCTCTCTCTCAATCTCTCTTTTTCTCTCTCAATCTCTCTTTTTCTGTCTCTATCTCGCTGTCTATCTTTTTCAATCTCTCTCTCTCTGTGTCTCTTTCTGTCTCTCTCAATCTCTCTCTTTCTGCCTCTCTCACTCTCTCTTTCTCTCTTTGTCTCTCTCAATCTCTCTCTTTCCGTCTCTGTCTCTCTTTCTCTCTGTGTGCCTCTCTCTTTCTGTCTCACTCTCTCTTTCTCTCTTTGTCTCTCTCAATCTCTCTCTTTCTGTCTCCGTCTCTCTTTCTCTCTGTGTATGTCTCTCTCTTTCTCTCTCTCAATATCTCTTGTTCTCTCTTTCAATCTCCCTCTTTCTGTCTCGCTGTCTGTCTGTCTGTCTCAATCTCTCTTTCTTTCTCTCTGTGTTTTTCTCTCTCTCTGTCTCTGTCTCCCTCTCAATCTTTCTCTCTCTCTCTCTCTCTCTCACACACACACACACACACAGATGTGTCCTCCCCTACCCCATCCCAGGATTATAGCTGCATTTGAAGCACCAAAATAAGCACGGGGAGGAAGGCGGGGGGGATTTAACCCAAATTGTCCAGATGGCAGAATCGTCTTCCTACTGCACAGCTGGTGCGATACAACACTCTGGATTATGTGCGTTTAGGAGTGCACAACGCAGCTGTTGCCTTTTTGTCAGCTGGGCCTCTGCAACAAACAATGGATTATTTCTTTTTTGGAGGGGGGGTTGCAGCACGGCCCCTGCACCCCCAGCCTGGTTGCCCCCCGACCTTTCCTTTCCAGCCACCACAAAGCCCATGTGCAGCTTCCCTCCCCCCCTCTTTTTTTTTTCCAGGGCCTTAAAAAACATCTCCCACAAGAGAACAGGGCTTTGAGGAAGATAACCCTGATTAAAACCAGGTTTAAAGTGGGGTTTAGGCCCACATCCTGGCTTGTGGAGCTCCCCGCCTCTTCCCCAGCTTGTAAAGCACGGGGCAGGGGCTCGGAGGAGGAGGGGCGCGGGAGGAATCTCCCCCCCCATCAAAAGGAAGGAAGAGGTTTAGCCACTACCTAGCCCATGTGCCCCGACGGAGCGTTTTACAACCTTTTAAAACTTTCCTTCCCACATTTGTTAAGCGAACCACTGAGGGTCGTTAAGTGAATCCCTGAAATAGTTAAATTAGTAACACAGTCGTTAAACGAATCCGGCTTCCCCGTTGACTTTGCTTCTCAGAAGGTCGCAAAAGTGGGATCACGTGACACACCCCCCCCGGGAGACGCTGCGACCGTCATAAATGTGAGTCGGTTGCCAAGCGTCTGAATGTGGATCATGTGACTGGGGGGGGGGGCGGGAGGAAGAAATGCTGCAAGGGTCGTAAGTGTGGAAAACCGTCCTAAGTTGCTTTTTCCCCACGCCGTTGTAACTTCAAACGGTCGCTAAATGAACTTTTGTAAGTCTGCTGTAGCCCAAGGTAGTCCTCGGCTTACGACCATCCATTTAATGACCGTTCGAGGCGACCGCAAGAAAGCAACCGATGAACCGGTCCTCGCACCTACAACCATTAAGCGTCCCTGCGGTCACACACAATTGCGATCTGGACACTCGGCAACTGACTCACATTTATGACGACTGCCGCATCCGGGGGGGGGGCGGTGTGTGTCGCGTGATCGCCCCTTTCCAAGTCTTCCCAACCGGCTTCCGACAAGGGGGAGGGGAAAGACAGATTCGCTTAGCGACCGAGTGGTTCACTTAACAACGGCCCAAAATAAAATGTCAAAACTCAGGCGCCACACTCTTAAGCGCCGCGTTGATTAACGACCGTGGAGGTGCCGGTTCCAACTGTGGTCATAAGTCAAGGACTATTGGTACCAACTAAACCGATGCGGAGAGCGAGAGGTGTCAGCCTAGCACAAGGATGGCGAACCTTTTTGCCATCGCGTGCCAAAAGTGGGGAGAGCACGGGGGGGGTCGCGTGCGCGAGACTCCCCTGCTTTTGGCATGCGATGGCACGGTGGGCCCAGTAGGCCTGTTTTTTTTGCTCTCCCCAGGCTCCAGAGCCTTTCTAGGAGCCTGGGGAGGGCGGAAAACGGCCTTCCCCCCCACCCGGATGGGCTGTTTCTGGCCTCTGGAGGGCCTCTGGGGGTTCGGGAAGGCTGTTTTCCACCCTCCCCAGCCTCCCAGAAAGGCTCTGGAGCCTGGGGGAGAGCGAAAAATGGGTCTTCCCACCCCCACCCAGAGGCCCTCCGGAGGCCCGAAACAACCTGCTTCCTGACTTCCGGTGGGCCCAGAAGGCCCAAAAGTCAGCTGGCACATGTGTGATGGAGCAGAGATCGTGTGCTCACCGTTATGGCTCCGTGTGTTCGCCCTCATGGGCCTAGCACATCTGGAGGCCAGACAGCAGGAAGGCTGTCCCGGATTCTTGTCAAACCTGCCTTCGGCACATGCTCAGAGGCTCCCCAGAGGCCGGGAGAAACTCTCCCAGCTGCTCTTCTCTTTGCATCTCGATGTGGTTTGGCGCCAACATCTCTAGACACAACATGGACCCACAACAGCTGAGGACAAAGCACCCACAACTTCCTGCATTCCTGCAAACCCCGAATCCTGGTTGCGGGTTAACCACGGTTAGTTCGGTGCAGGAAAGTATTTTGCACATTCTCAAAGCCGTCCCCACACAAGCCATTTGCACAACTCTAAAAAAAAAAAAACCCAGACTCCAATTTCCTAAGCGATTGTGGTCCTAATTTTGCATGCTTGCAGTCAATGTTACCCTTTCGAAACATAAAACGTAATATTTTTTAATCAGAATCGTTGCATCATTTCGAATCGCCTGGAATCGTTGAAATGAGACGGGCGGCTATGGAAAAGGGAAGAAATCAGAAATTTTAACAACGTTGTAGAAATTTATAAATTGTGTGCCTGCTTTGCAGGAGGCAGAATTATCAGTTTTGCAATATTTTTTTATCCGTATTCAACTAGGGCAGGCAATTGTATATGTATATAGAATTTAGAATAACAGAGTTGGAAGGGACCTTGGAGGTCTTCTAGTCCAACCCTCTGCTTAGGCAGGAAGGAAACCCTACACCACTTCAGACAAATGGTTACCCAACAACTTCTTAAAAACCTCCAACGTTGGAGCATTCACAACTTCTAGAGGCAAGTAGTTCCACGGATGAATTGATATGTTTTTCTTTTTATGTATATTTTTTCCCTCTGTGTCCTCTTACCTAGTTTTCTATTTACTTTTTTTTTTTTTTTGAGTTTGTATTTTAATGTTTTGAATAAAAATAAAAGACTCGGGGGGGGAGAAAGAAAGAAAATAAAAAGAAATAAAAGAAATTGCCACCGAAAACAGAGAACATCTGGTGCTCGGTCCTGGATGCTCCAAACATCTGGGCTCTTGACGTAGAAAAACAGATGTTCCTTCTACCAACCTCCCAGGCTTGATCTGTTCCTTTCTGGGATTCTTAGAAGTCATCCTGGCTTAACCTTCAGGAACATTTTTTTAAGCTGCTGGGGTTATAAAACCTTAACAAAATCCACAACGGACTGAGAATCAGCGTCGCCCACGAGATGATAGTTGACGGATGAGCTGAAACTAAATTAACCCAGTAAAAAAAGCAAACGGGGAAAATCTTTTGACTCAAGCGTCCTCAACAAGTTGCCCAGACCTAATCCACATATCAAAGGATAAGGTCTGTAAACACAGTGTTAATTCAATCAGGTCTCCCGCGGAACTGCGTGTTCACAAAGATAAACATCATAGAGGAGCTGACACTAGATTAATCAAATAAAAAGAGCAAACGGGGAAAATCTTTAGAATAGAATGGAATGGAATGGAATAATTAGAATTAGAATGGAATAGAAGAATTAGAATAGAATGGAATGGAATGGAATGGAATGGAATGGAATGGAATGGAATGGAATGGAATGGAATGGAATGGAATAATTAGAATTAGAATGGAATAGAAGAATTAGAATAGAATGGAATGGAATGGAATGGAATAATTAGAATTAGAATGGAATAGAAGAATTAGAATGGAATGGAATGGAATGGAATGGAATGGAATGGAATGGAATAATTAGAATTAGAATGGAATAGAAGAATTAGAATAGAATGGAATGGAATGGAATGGAATAATTAGAATTAGAATGGAATAGAAGAATTAGAATGGAATGGAATGGAATGGAATGGAATGGAATGGAATGGAATGGAATGGAATGGAATGGAATGGAATGGAGAATAGAATGGAATGGAATGGAATGGAATAGAATAGAATGGAATGGAATGGAATGGAATGGAATAATTAGAATTTGAATGGAATAGAAGAATTAGAATAGAATGGAATGGAATGGAATGAAGAATAGAATGGAATGGAATGGAATGGAATAATTAGAATTTGAATGGAATAGAAGAATTAGAATAGAATGGAATGGAATGGAATGGAATAGAATAGAATGGAATGGAATGGAATGGAATGGAATAATTAGAATTAGAATGGAATAGAAGAATTAGAATAGAATGGAATGGAATGGAATGGAATGGAATGGAATGGAGAATAGAATAGAATAGAATAGAATAGAATAGAATGGAATGGAATGGAATGGAATGGAATGGAATGGAATGGAATAATTAGAATTAGAATGGAATGGAATGGAATGGAATGGAATGGAATGGAATGGAATGGGACGGGACGGGACGGGACGGGACGGGACGGGACGGGACAGAACAGAACAGAATAGAATAGAATAACAGAGTTGGAAGGGAACTTGGAGGTCTTCTAGTCCAACCCCCTGCTTAGGCAAGAAACCCTACACCACTTCAGACAAACGGTTATCCAATCTCTTCTTAAAAATTCCAGTGTTGGGACATTTAAAACTTATGGAGGCAAATTGTTCCACTGATTAATTGTTCTCACTGCCATGGAAATTTCTCCTTAGTTTGTTTCAAACTTTCTCAAACCCCCAAACAAGTTACCCAGGCCTAATCCACATATCAAAGGATAAGGTCTGTCAACACAAACGGAGTTCATTCAATTAGGTCTCCCGCAGAACTGCATGTTTGCAAGAATAAACGCCATAGGTGACTTACACACACACACACACACACACAAACCCCTCAAATGTCACCCTAGAATCAGCCCGTAGACCCTTCCCCAAACTCCCCTATTTAACTACCTCGCTGTGCCCCATTTCTCTGCAGCTGCCCCTCCTCGCCTTTAGCAACGAATATTTCTTTCTTTTTTTTTTTTCCTTACGACTGTCTGGATTTCATTTTTTATTTCTTCTTGCGCTACCCGAGTCGGAACCCCAAATTATTCTTCGGACACCCTAAAAATCGACCGTCTCCCTTCCAGACAGGGATCTCGGCCAGCAAGTGCCAAGTGCAGCTGGCACGAAAATGGGTGAACTTTCAAAGTGCCATCCGGTTGGCACAAGTGCAGATCCCGGGGGCTGTTTTCAAGGTTCGGACACCCCCCCTAAATTCTACAGCCAGGAGGCGGATCTGTCAAACCCTACGGTCCCCGAGGAGATCTGTGGCACCTGGTGGATTCCCCCCGCCCCTC
The DNA here is from genome assembly GCA_022577455.1 of Arizona elegans. Taxonomy (NCBI): domain Eukaryota; kingdom Metazoa; phylum Chordata; class Lepidosauria; order Squamata; family Colubridae; genus Arizona; species Arizona elegans. The sequence goes on from JAKOOJ010000017.1 coordinate 17,976,966, forward strand.
CAGATGGGGGTTTTTTGTTATGGGTTTCCTTTCCCAGATGGCGAACGAAAGAATGGCAATGGGATCTATCAGATCGGTGCATCCGGGGAGGATTGTTTGCAGAGAAAATTTGGCTTTTTGTCTGCAAACAGCTGAGAGCCAAGGATCTCTCTCTCTCTCTCTCTCTCTCTCTCTCTCTCTCTCTCTCTCTCTCTCTCTCTCTCTCTTTGTGTGTATGTGTGTGTGTGTGTGTGTAAAGTCATTGATTGATCTAGGCTTCCTGCAAAACAAAACAAAACGAAATCCCTGTTTTTCTCCCAAAGGGGACTGTTTTCTTTCTGCAAAAACAGAACTTCGAACCCATCCGGAAAAACAGAGGGTTCTTTAACCGGGGGGAGGGGGGGCGCGGAGGGGAGGGGGGCTTGGATTAGAATATGAGACACTTTTCGGTACAGGTGGTCCTTGACTCGCCACCATTCGTTTAGTGACCATTTAAAGTTTCTGTCCTGTCCTATCATATTTAATTCCAATTTCTCTCCTCTCCTCTTTTTTATTCCAATTTCTATTCTGTTCTGTTCTATTCTATTCTATTCCTTATTCTATTCTATTCTAATTATTCTCTTCTCTTCTCTTTCTTCTCTTCTTCCTCTTTTCTCTTCTCTTCTCTTCCATATTGTATTATTCTATTCTATTGTATTCTATTGTATTCTATTCTATTCTATTCTATTCCTTATTCTATTCTAATTATTCTCTTCTCTTCTTCTCTTCTCTTCTCTTCCATATTATATTATTCTACTCCTATTCTATTCTATTCCTTATTCTATTCTATTCTAATTATTCTCTTCTCTTCTCTTCTCTTCCATATTGTATTATTCTATTCTATTCTATTCTATTCTATTCTATTCTATTCCTTATTCTATTCTAATTATTCTCTTCTCTTCTTCTCTTCTCTTCCATATTATATTATTCTACTCCTATTCTATTCTATTCCTTATTCTATTCTATTCTATTCTAATTATTCTCTTCTCTTCTCTTCTCTTCTCTTCTCTTCCATATTGTATTATTCTATTCTATTCTATTCTATTCTATTCTATTCTATTCTATTCCTTATTCTATTCTAATTATTCTCTTCTCTTCTTCTCTTCTCTTCCATATTATATTATTCTACTCCTATTCTATTCTATTCCTTATTCTATTCTATTCTATTCTATTCTAATTATTCTCTTCTCTTCTCTTCTCTTCTCTTCTCTTCCATATTGTATTATTCTATTCTATTCTATTCTATTCTATTCTATTCTATTCTATTCTATTCTATTCTATTCTATTCTATTCTTCTCTTTTTACATTCTATTTTCAAATTCTCTTCTCTTCTCTTCTATCCTAACCTTTTTTATTCCAATTTCTATTCTATTTTATTCTCTCTCCTCTCCTCTCTCCTTCTTCTATATTATCTTCTTCTATACTATCTTATTCTATTCTATTCTATTCTATTCTATATTTTATTCCGATTTATATTCTGTTCTGTTCTCTATGCCATTCCGTTCCATTCCACTCCACATAGGGAAGCCCCAGCCAAACCTGAGCCTCTCTTGTCTGATCCTCCAGTCCTTCCAGCAGGCTGCAATTCCATAGGTGAAGCAGTAACAGCTCTGGAGACTCCTGGGCCTGCAGCAGCCCCTCCCTACGCGGAGAAAAGTTTTCTTCCCTTCAGCCTCTCTACCCCCTGACTCTTCCAACCAGCCTTTTTACTCCATCCAGCTGTTCGCAAGTTAGGAGAAGAGGAAATAGTACACGGAGGCCAACAACACCCCCCCCTCCACCACCCCCCAAGCGACCGAGTGCCAAGCAGGCAGCTGCAAAAACAGCAGAGGCTCCTTCTATCGCAAAGAGGTTGCAAAGCCCCCGAAATCTGGATTTTGGCTGCTCCAGGGCTGCGTCACCCTCAAGCCAGCCAGGCATGGAAGAGAAAGAGAGAAAGAGAGAGAGAGAGAGAGAGAGAGAGAGAGAGAGAGAGGCACAACAGTTGTGGTTGTGAGGAGGTAGTTTCTTCCTCTTCCTTGTCCATCTCCGTTTAGTGCAAAACTAGACGTTACAAGATAGAATCCTAAGGCTGGAAAGGGGCCTTGGAGGTCTTCTAGTCCAACCTCCTGCTCAAGCAGGAGACCTTATACCATGCCGGTCAAATGGCTATGCAATTTATTTGTGAAACCTTCCTGTGATGGAGCTCTCACAACTTCTAGTGGCAAGGAGTTCCACTGGTTAATAGTTCTCACTGTCGGAAAATTTCTTCTTCATGCCAGGCTGGATCTCCCTCTGATGAGCTTCAACAAATGCCTGCCTGCCTGCCTTTTCTTTCTTTCTTTCTTTCTTTCTTTCTTTCTTTCTTTCTTTCTTTCTTTCTTTCTTTCTTTCTTTCTTTTTCTTTCTTTCTTTCATCTATCTATCTATCTATCTATCTATTTATTATTTATTATTATTATTTTATTTCCTTCCTTCCTTTTCTTCCTTCCTTCCTCCCCCTCTCTCTTTCTCTCCCTCTTTTCTTTCTTTCTTTCTTTTTATTTCCTTCCTTCTTTTCTTCCTTCCTCCCCTCGTTCTCTTCCTTTTTCCTGTTCTTTTTTCTTTCTTTCTCTCTCTCTCTTCCTTTTTATTTCCTTCCTTCCATTCCTGCCTTCCTCCCCCCTTTCCCTTTTTTCTTTCTTTCTTTCTCTATTTTCTTTCTCTATTTTCATTCTTTCTCACCTTTTCTATTTATCTCGTCTTACCTTTTCTTTTTCTCTCTTCTTTCTTTCTTTCTTTCTCCCCCTTTCCTTTCCTTCCCCCCTTTCCTTCCTTCTTTCTTATTTATACCTCATTTTTATTATTTTGATGAATAACTCAAGGTGTCAAAGATACCAAATACTCCTCCTCTTTTCCCCACAACAACCCCATGAGGTAGGTTGGGCTGAGAGAGAAGGACATGCCTAAGGTGGAACTAGAACTCACAATCTCCCGGTGATTGGCCCATCCAAAAATCACCCAGCCAAAATTTTGGGGCTAAGGCGTGTCGAGAACTCTCTCAGTGATTGGCCAAAAATCACCCAGTCAGCTTGGTGGGACTAGAATTCACTGTCGCCTGGTGATTGACCCAAAGTCACCTAATCAGCTTTCATGCCCAACCCAGGTATATATATGTTAATGTTTGAATTACTTTGTTTTTTATGCTTTTAAATTTTGTCTGCTACTCAGAATCATTTGGGCAGCCAAACAAATTAATTAAGCAAAGAAATAAATAGTACGCTTTGTTCCAAAGATTGCTAGGTGCCTTCAGTGGCCCATTTCATGCCCGAACATGTTGCTCCTTCCGGCGTTCCCAAGAGATGCTCTCCATCTGCGCTTTGGTGGATTTGAAAAAAGATAATTTTTCTTTCTTTCTTCTAAAAGATGCTCCCACCTCAGGTCATTATTCATCACTTATTAGTCTTCTACCATAAATAACGGAGGAGGAAGGGACCTCAGAGGTCTTCTAGTCCAACCCCCTTTCCAGGAAGGAGATCTGGTACGACAGGGGACAAGTGGTTGTCCTGTCTCTTCTTAAAGACCTCCAGTAATGGAGCACCCATAACTTCTGGTGGCAAGCAGTTCCACTGGGTAATTGTCCTCACTGTGAGGAAGTTTGTCCTCAATTCCAGGTTGCTTCTCTCCTTGGTTAGTTTCCATCCGTTGCTTCTTGTCCTGCCTTTTGATGCTTTGGAGAATAATTTGACCCCCTCTTCCTTGTGGCAGCCCCTAAAATATCGGAAGACTGCTATCATGTCCCCCCAGTCAAACTAGACATACCCAATTCCAGCAACCGTTCTTTAGATACTTTAGCCTTAACAGAATAACGGTATAACAGTTGGAAGGGACCTTAAGAGATCTTCTAGTCCAGCCCCCTATTCAAGCAGGAGACCCTACACCATTCCAGACAAAGGGCTGTCCAGTGTCTTCTTCAAAAGCCTCCAGTGATGGAGCCCCCACAACTTCTGGTGGCAAGCAGTTCCACTGGTTAATTGTCCTCACTGTTAGGAAGTTTCTCCTTATTTCTAGGTTGAATCTCTCCTTGGTCAGTTTCCATCCATTATTCCTTGTCTGGCCTTCGGGTGCCTTGGAAAATAGCTTGACCCCCTTCCTCCTCTCTGGGGCAGCCCCTCAGATATTGGAAGATGCTCTCCTGTCTCTCCTGGTCCTTCTCTTCACTAGACTAGCCATGTCTTCTGTCCATCTATGGTTCATTCAGATTTATTTATTTATTTATTTATTTATTTATTTATTTCTTTCCTTTCTTTCTTTCTTTCTTTCTCTCTCTTTCTTTCCCTCCCTTCCACCTTCCTTCCCTCCCTCCCTCTCTCCTTCCTTCCTTCCTTTTGCTTTGGAAAATAGCTTGACCCCCTTCCTCCTCTCTGTGGCAGCCCCTCAAATATTGGAAGATGCTCCCCTGTTTCCTCTGGTCCTTCTCTTCACTAGACTAGCCAGGCCCAGTTCCTGCAACCGTTCATCGCATGTTTGAGCCTCCAGTCCCCATATCCTCTTTTTTGCTCTTCTCTGCACACTTTCTTGGGTGTCAATTCAATTGAGAAGGGGAAGACTCTGAAGAAGTCTTAAAAAGCTGAGCGGGTCAATTAAATCACGCTTTTGGATTAGCCCCCCTTTAAAAATGAAAGCGACCAATTAAAAGTCCTTCAGTTATTAGCAGATGCTAATTTGCAAAAAATGCCCGCGTTGTGCGGATCGTTCCGGAACTATTTTCGAATTTAGCACAGATGGGACTGTCTGGATCTTTTGGCCAGCAAAGAGGGGGTGATGTGGGCATTGGAGCCAAGGACAGTCACAGACTCTAAAAATCTAAAATTAAATATCTGGAAACCGCTTCTGGACTTTGTGCTCGAGATTGGAGGGTGGGGGAATGAAACTTCGATTTTAAGTTTTACCAATTAATAGGTTTGTTGTTATAGAAATGGCTGGTTTATATACTATTATGTGAAAGTAAAAAGTTGAGGTTTGATGTTATTATGTTATTCTACTGTACCCAAAGGGAGTCGGAAGTCAATGCCTATTTTTTCTTTTTTTTTTTCTTTCTTTCTTTCTTTCTTTCTTTCTTTCTTTCTTTCTTTCTTTCTTTCTTTCTCTCTCTCTTCTTTCTTTCGCTCTCTCTTTTTCTGTCTTTCTGATTTTGTTTCTGTTTCTGTTTCTTTTTCTTTCTGTTTCTTTTTCTTTCTCTCTCTCTTTCTTTCTTTTCTCTCTTTTTCTTCTTTCTGTTTCTTTCTTTGTTTCTTTCCATTTCTGTTTCCGTTTCTTTCTTTCTTTCTGTTTCTGTTTCTGTTTCTTTCTTTTTTCTTTCTTTCTCTCCCTCTCTTTTTCTTTCTTTGTTTCTTTCTGTTTCTTTTTCTTTCTGTTTCTTTTTTTCTCTTTCTCTCTCTCTCTCTCTCTTCTTTCTCTCTCTCTTTTTCTGTCTTTCTGTTTCTTTCTTTGTTTCTTTCCGTTTCTATTTCTGTTTCTGTTTCTTTTTCTTTCTGTTTCTTTTTCTTTCTCTCTCTCTCTTTCTTTCTTTTCTCTCTTTTTCTGTCTTTCTGTTTCTTTCTTTGTTTCTTTCCATTTCTGTTTCTGTTTCTTTCTTTTTTCTTTCTTTCTCTCCCTCTCTTTTTCTTTCTTTGTTTCTTTCTGTTTCTTTTTCTTTCTGTTTCTTTTTTTCTCTTTCTCTCTCTCTCTCTCTTCTTTCTCTCTCTCTCTCTCTTTCTGTCTTTCTGTTTCTTTCTTTGTTTCTTTCCGTTTCTATTTCTGTTTCTGTTTCTGTTTCTGTTTCTTTCTGTTTCTTTTTCTTTCTCTCTCTCTTTCTCTTCCATACCTTTCCCTTCCCTTTTCCCTCCCCTATTTTCCTCCTATTTTCTTTTGCACTTTGGCATTATATATGATAAGCTGATAAAAATAACAAATGTAGAAGTCTAAAATGAAATAGGGAGGGAGGAAAAACCCCCCGGAATGGTTCTACAGAATTTCCGCTTTGTATTTTAACAAAAAGAAGAGCATAGAATAACAGAGTTGGAGGTCTTCTAATCCAGCCCCCTTCCTTAGGCAGGGAGGTCCTGTGCTTGCTGGTTAATTTATTTGTTCGTTTGTACAATTTATTGGCTTTATCACAGGGTAACTCTGGGTGGCTTACAAACCTAAAAAAATTAAAAACAACCCAAAAGTGAAAAGATATACATAAAACACAGGCAGTTCTTGAGTTACAACAGTTTGTTAAGTGACTTCAAAGTTACAACACCGAAAGAAGTGACTGATGACTGTTTTTCACACTTACGACCATTGCAACATTCCCGCAGTCACGTGATCAAAATTCAGACGCTTGGGAACTGACTCGTATTTATGACGATTACATTGTCCCGGGTTCACGTGATTCCCTTTTGCGACCTTTTGACAAACGAAAGCCAGATTCACTTAACAACCGGGTTACTAACTTCTGCAGTGATTCACGTAAAAATGGTGGAAGGAAAGGTCGTAAAACGGGGCAAAACTCACTTAACGACTCTTGCTTAGCAACGGAAATTTTGGGCTCAATTGCGGTCATAAGTCGAGGACTACCTGCGTCCCTAAGCAAAGACAGCGAGGATTGTGTGAATGCAATTTCTTTGCACATAAAGGTTCGTGCATCTCTGGGTGGGAAAAGCATAAGGAATAAAAAAAAAACACCATTTTTTTATGGGCTCCCAAAAATCATATGTCTTCCCCAGCCAGGTATTTGCTGGTAGTCCTCAACTTACAACCATTCATTTGGCAATTGTTCGAACTTACAACAGCACTGAAAAAAAAAAGCGACTTATAACCAGTCCTCGCACTTACGACCATCGTAAGACCCTCACAGCCACACAATAAAAATTCAGACGCTTGGCGACCGACCTGTATTTATGACGGTTTCAGCATCCCAGGGTCTCGTGGTCGCCATTTGCAACTTTCCCAATTGGCCTCAACAAGCAAAGTCAGATTCACTTAACAACCTTGTGATTCGTTTAACGACCTCGTGATTCATGGCAAAGAGATAATAAAACCAGCAATGACTCACTTAAAAAACTGCCTTGCTTATGAATGGAAATTCTGGTCTCAACTAAGATCACCATTAGAGGACTATCCTGGACTCCAAGGCCCATCATCTTCCCCTGACCCATTTGGAAATCAAGCATTGGAGACCCCACTTTTGAAAGCAAAATGCCCGAATTCACCTTGATTTCAACTTCGGCTCTAATCAGAAAGCACCATTTTGAAGCGCAGAGATGAAAATTACAGCAGGGAAGGAAAGGAAGAGCGCTATTAATTACCATCCATAAGATTAATTACCGCCCTAAGATCTGACGCCTCCACTTTTGCCGGGTTTAGCCAGATGAATTCCCCCTCCTCCTCGTCCCCCCCCGCCCCCCCAGGGTGTGCGGCAAAGGATGAATTTTAAGGAGGAAGGCATGGCAACGGTAGAGAAGATCAGAAAGATTTCCATAGACCAGGAAGATCATGTAAGATCAGGCAAGGTAGGTAAAGGACCAGAGCGAAAGGGATATAAGAGAGCAGCCTTCTGATTGTGAATTTGGAAAGAGCCACCGATCTTGAAGAATTACAGGTAAATCCCCCTTCGTTTAGTGCAGTGTTTCTCAACCTTGGAAGCTTGAAGATGGGTGGACTTCAACTCCCAGAATTCCCCAGCCAGCATGAGTTGAAACCCACACACAGGTCGTCCTCGACTTACAACAGTTCACTGGGTGACCATTCAAAGTTACAACGGCATTGAAAAAGGTGAGTTAGGACTGTTTTTCACGCTTACAACCAGTGGTGGGATTCAGACAGTTCGCACCTATTCGGTAGAACCGGTTATTAACTTTCTAAGCAGTTCGAAGAACCGGTTGTTGGAAGAAATCTCATTTTGTTTTTATTCCACTTTACAGGGCTAATCCTGTAAGGAAGGCAGGAAGGGAACATTCTGCTGGTATTTCTAGCCTAATCTTTATTGCCCTGCTTACAGAAACTGCCTCTCTGGTTAACCCTTATTACATTGTAACAGTAAGGTGAAGCGCCCATCGACGTGAGTGACATTGAGTTGGCCACACCCACACGGTCACATGACCACCAAGCCACGCCTACCAGCTGGTCATTAGGATAGAAAACTGGTTGTTAAATTATTTGAATCCCACCACTGCTTAAAACCATCCCGGTGGCCACGTGATCAAAATTCAAACCCTTGGAAACCGACTCACATTGATTGATTGATTGATTGATTGATTGATTGATTGATTGATTGATTGGTTCGATTTATATGCCGCCCTTCTCCAGAGACTCAGGGTGGCTTACAATGCATTAAGCAATAGCCTTCATACTTTTGTATATACCTGCTTAGTAGGGCTTTTTGCCCCACCCCCCAAGCGGTGTTCTTTTTTATACAAAGTCAGCTTATTGCCCGCACAAACCGGGTCCTCATTTTACCTACCTCGGAAGGATGGAAGGCTGAGTCAACCTTGAGCGTGGTGAGATTTGAACTCGCAGTAATTGCAGGCAGCTGATGTTAATAACAGTGCTTTAGTCTGCTGCGCCACCAAGGCTCTTATTTATGACGGTTGCAGGGTCCTGGAGTCACGTGATCCCATCTTGCGACCTTCTGACCGGCAAAGTCAATGGGAAAACCAGATTCGCTTAACAACCGTGTTACTAATTGAACCACTGCTGTGATTCCCCTTCACAATTGTGGCAACGGAGGTCGTAAAACGGAGCAAAGTTCACTTAACAAATGTTTCACTTAGGAACAAAAATTCGTGTCTGTTAAGTCCAGGATTACCTGTACATATAGAAACATAATAAAACCACGATCTCCTTTACCGAATGGCACATGCAAATCTCCGCAGACATGTACGAGCTGCCTACGAACACGCAAACGCTCTCTTGCACGAACTCACAACTCTCCCTCCCCTTCGCTCCGTCCCGTTCAAAGGAAAAAAAGCCAGCAAATATTCCGTTTAGTGACTTGAATAAAGACACACACATACACACCCCCCAAAAAAAAATGCTGAGCGAAATTGAGGAAGACGGAAAGAGAGAGAGAGAGACGCACGAGAGATGGAACGGCGGGATCGATTCGGAAGAGACGATCGGCAGAGCCCCTAAAATTGCTTACACGAGGGGAAAAAAAAGTGCAAGTGATTGTGTCACTGCTCTGCATGATTTTCCGGTGGTGAAGCCCGACTGAATGTCAGCCAAGTTCGTGCAAATTTGCAAGCCCATGAAACTCGGTCTCTCCTCTAAAATACTGGAAGGATCTATTTTTAAAAACCCGGATCTATTTCTTTAACTCCCCCCTTTGCAGGAAGCGCACGAGACAGGAAGCTTTCTTTTGTCCTCGACTTATGACCATCCGTTTAGTGACCAATGTCAGAACGTCGCTGAAGGAAGTGACTTAGGACCCCTTTTCACACTTACGACCCTTGCAGCATCCCCCGTGGTCACGTGATTAAAATTCGGACGCTTGGTAACTGACTCGTATTTATGACCGTCGCAGTGTCTTGGGGTCCCGTGATCCCCTTTGGCGAACTTCATCATCATCTTCGTTTAACGACCCCGTAACCGCTTGCAGGGTGGAGTCTGGGCAACTGAATGGTGCAAGCAGAGTGTTTTAATGGCCGGATGCCTTTCCTGTCGCCAATGAGGAGTTTTTGTTCAGCAAATATATTCTCAGTGTGTGAGAAAATATCCCGTTTTGCGATCTTCTGACCAGCGAAATCCGTAGGGAAGCCAGATTCACTTAACAACCGTGTTAACAACTCAACAGCTGCAGCGATTCCCTTAACAACGGTGGCAAGAAAGGTCGCAAAATGGGGCGACTCGCTTAACAACTGCCTGCTCTGCTAGCAACGGAAATTTTGGGCTCAACTGTGGTCGTTAAGGCGAGGAGGATTACTAAATGTGCACTGCTGTTTGTTATCCACACCGCACTCACAATTCGGGCGTTGCGCAGACAAGATCTCAGCAAGCCGTTTTACGACCTGTTTTGCCACCGTTGTTAAGCGAATCCCTGGGAGTTGTCAAATAAGTAACACCCTTGTTAAGCGAATCTGGCTTCTGCGTGGACTTTGCTGGTCAGACGTTTGCAAAAGGAGATGACAAGATTCCTGGACACTTCAACTGTTGTAAATATGAGGTGAGGGGCTGGTGTGGGAAGTGGGGGGTCCCAGCCTTGGTGCCCCCCCAAAAAAAATCTCCAAACCAGCATCCCCCCAACCCCCCAATCCTTGTTCCATGGTTATCTTTTGAAAGCACAACGTTTTAAAGTGAGTGTGCAAAAAAATCCACCTCCGTCAAGGTGGAAGGGGAAGGAAGCAAAAATGCCAAGAGAGGAAAGTTAATTCTCCAGCTGAGTCCGGGTTCAAGGCAGGGGCTTCGACCCCCCCACTCCCACCCACCCTCAAAATAAAACAAGATCCTTCTTTAAAACCAGCGAGGAGGCTACAGCCAAAAGTAGCGTCTGCCCCCTTTTCTTGCTCAAAAATCTTCCCCTTCAGAACGATGCTCACCGGCTACCTCCAGTCTGAGTCCTCCTAGGTGCCCAAGCCCCCCACCCACACACACCCCAAAACCCCAAGGACCCCCACTCTATTTTGAACTGGGAAACGGACACGAATCACTATCAAAAGACCTTTAAAAAGGAATTTGCTGTTTAAAAAGCAATCGAATTTTCCAACTCACAATTATGCTATAATCTGAACCACTGGGCAGCTTTGAGCTCACACAAGATACACAAGACACAAACACACAGTTGTGCCTTCCAAAGGTTTGTTCCTTTTGCTTAAGAGAGTTTCAATGGCAACCAAAGTTTTGAGCTAGTTATTAAGGCCCTTTTAAGCCTCGAGATCCGCATTTGGTGAAGGATGCATTCCCAAACCTGTTTCTTGACCATGTGCAGAGTGCAAATTCCTTCCTCATTAAGATAGATAGATGAGAGATGAGAGAGAGATGAGAGAGAGGGAGAGGGAGAGAGAGAGAGAACAAGAGCGATAGTGAAAGAGATGGAGAGAGAGAGAGAGAGAGAGCAATAGAGAGAGAAAAGAGAGAGAGATAAGAAAGCGAGAGAGAATGAGAGATGAGAGAATGAGAGAGAGAGATGAGAGAGAGTGAAAGAGAGAGCAATAGAGATAAGAGAAAGCGATAGAGAGAGAAAAGAGAGTGAGTGAGTGCGAGAGAGAGACATGAGAAAGATAGAGATGAGAGAAAGAGAGAGTGAGAGTGAGAGAGATAGAAAGAGAGATGAGAGAAAGAGAGCGATAGAAAGAGAAAGTGTGATAGAGAGAAAGAGAGAGAGATGAGAGAGAAAAATAAATAAATAGAGAGAAAGAGAGAGCAAGAGAGAGAGAGATGAGAGAAAGAGAGAGTGAGAGATAGAAAGAGAGATGAGAGAGAGCGATAGAAAGAGAAAGTGTGATAGAGAGAAAGAGAGAGAAAGAGAAAGAGAGATGAGAGAGAAAGATAAATAAAGAGAGCAAGAGAGAGAGAGAGAGATGAAAGAGTGAGAGAGTGAGATAGAAAGATGAAAGAGAGCGATAGAAAGAGAAAGTGTGAGAGAGAAAGAGAGAAAGAGAGATGAGAGAGAAAGGTAAATAAATAGAGAGAGAGAAAGAGAAAGCAAGAGGGAGAGAGAGAGAGAGGGATAGGCAGTCCTTGATTTACGACCCCAGTTGAGCCCAAAATTTCTATAACTAAGTGAGACCATTTGTGGTGAATTTTGCTCCATTTAAAGACCTTTCTTGCCACTGTTCTCCCTGCCAGTTAGTAACACGGTTGCAAAGTGAACCTGGCTTCTCATAAGGTCGCACAAAAGGAGATCACGTGACCCCCTCCCAGGGACACTGCAACGGTCATAAGTATGTGTCAGTTGGCAAGCGTCCAAATTTTGACCACGTGACCACGGAGGACGCTGCCACGGTCCTAAGTGTGAAAACATGGTCGTAAGTCACTTTTTTTCAGCGCCTTTGTGACTTTGGTCACTAAACGAACTGTCGTAGGTCGAGCACTCCCTGATATATATTTAATTTAATATATTTATGGACACCACCTACGCTGTCCGGCAGCTGTCCATCAATGCCAGATTATGCAAGAGAGATCATTCGCTTCTCTCTTTAAGACCACTGGCTCTTCAACCTTTAGTAGTTGCAATGATTTGAGGATTATAGAGGGGGGGGTCTCCCTAAATCACAACCTTTGTCCCCCAGTTTTCTCCTCCCTTCCGACTGCAAAATCCCCCCCTGCTCGTCCCCGGGGGACCCCCTTAGTCTAAAAAAAAAATCCCCCCAAATCCTGCAAGAGCCAGAGATCTCTCCCCACCCACCCACCCCAAAAAAACCCCATTTTTCCAACACCATCTCGGTTGGGGGCTGCCGAGCAAACAGATTTTCCTGCGCAGGGAGAAAACCACAACAGCTGCCGCGGGACCAAAACTGCAGCAGGGAAGTTTGGATCTTGGCAAAGCTGTTCGCAGGGGAGGGGGGAACGGGGGGGGAGGAGTAGATTCCCTCGGGATCCGCTGGAAGAAATCATAATCTGTTGTTGGCGGAGCGCGGACGGACGCCCGAAGCCGAAGCAAGTTAACAAAGCAAATCTTTGCCTTGGAAGCTTGTCCCCCCCCACCCCTCCAACACGGTTTGTGCATGTGTTTTTGTGTGTTTGTGAGTGTGCAAGAGACACAGCCACTGGCTACGCAAACCTGGATTCAGGGTGTTGTGCGAACCCAACGTTTGGTGCAAGGTCAAGTCGGCTTTAACCCCACTTCTCTCTCCAAATTCTTATCTCTCTCTCTCTCTCTCTCTATCTATCTATCTATCAATCAATCTATCTATCTCTTTATCTCTCTCTCTTTATCTATCACTCTCTCTCTCTTTATCTATCTATCACTCTCTCTATCACTCTTCTCTCTATCTCTCTTTATCTATCTATCACTCTCTCTCTTTATCTCTGTATCTCTGTATGTATTTTAATTTGGCTGTGCACCGCCCTGAGTCCTTCGGGAGAAGGGCGGTATACAAATTTAATAAATAATAATAATAATAATCTCTCTCTCTTTATCTATCATCTATCCATCTATCTATCTCTTTATCTCTCTCTCTCTCTCCCTCTTTATCTATCTATCACTTTCTCTCTCTCTATCTCTCTCTTTATCTCTCTTTATCACTCTCTCTTTATCTATCTCTCTTCTATCTCTCTTTATCACTCTCTCTTTATCTCTCTCTCTCTTTATCTATCTATCATCTATCGATCTATCGATCTATCTCTTTATCTATCTCTCTCTCCCCCTCTTTATCTATCACTTTCTCTCTCTCTCTCTTTCTCTTTATCTCTCTTTATCACTCTCTTTATCTATCTATCACTCTCTATCTATCACTCTTCTCTCTATCTTCTTTATCTATCTATCATCTCTCTCTCTCTCTCTATCTATCTATCATCTCTCTCTCTCTCTTTATCTATCTATCATCTCTCTCTCTCTATCTCTCTCTTTATCTCTCTTTATCACTCTTTATCTATCTCTCTTCTATCTCTCTTTATCACTCTCTCTCTTTATCTCTCTCTTTATCTATCTATCATCTATCGATCTATCGATCTATCTCTTTATCTATCTCTCTCTCCCCCTCTTTATCTATCACTTTCTCTCTCTCTCTCTTTCTCTTTATCTCTCTTTATCACTCTCTCTTTATCTATCTATCACTCTCTATCTATCTATCACTCTTCTCTCTATCTTCTTTATCTATCTATCATCTCTCTCTCTCTCTCTTTATCTATCTATCTATCTATCTATCTATCAATCTATCTATCTATCTATCACTCTCTCTCTGTTTATCTCTTTATATCTATCTATCTATCTATCTATCTATCTATCTATCTATCATTTATACATTTTTTTTTCTTTTAACATACCTAACATGCGTAGTAAACAGTGTATTGCCTGGGTCTGTTTACTTACACATAATAATAGCGACAATAAAACTATTTACTTCTACCTAGCTATGATCTTTCATCTTCTCATTTCCACCTCTGTCATCTCACCGTCGATCCAACCAATCCCAATTTTTTTCTCTCCGAATTCTTATTCTCGGAGCACTTAACTCAGCAAGGAGCAAGAGCATCCTTTCCTACCTCTGTCCTCCCCTAACCCTCCCCACCCCAGGGAATAAGAAGACCCCCCCCCTCCCCACAGCCCCACTGCACCTTTTGCCGAAGTAGTTTGCTGCGCACTCTACCCCACAGCCTGGCACCGGTGTTGGGGGCTCGCTTGCCCGCGGGGGCTTCTTCCAGGCTATCCAAAGAGCAGTGGTCCACATTTTCGCGGGACAGGTTCGTCGGCTGCACCAAAACCTCCGTCATCTCGTGGCGCTAGGTGGGTTCTCCCTACTTCGGGGTGGGGGAGAGGGGTGCCCCAAAAACGCCAGAGGGCACCAAGTGGCAAAGCGGGTCTCTGGGGTACTAGGAGGAGGAGGGAGCAGAGTCCATCTCAAAGGGGAAGGGGCCGTTTAGAAGACTCTCAGTTCAGCACTCGGGTCTCTGGAAGGAGCTCATCATCCCTCGACGGATGAGATGCGCGCTCTGCTTAATGCACTCTCTCTCTCTCTCTGCGGGAACAGCCTGGAGAAATCTTTGCCTCGGTTCCTCCCTCTGGTCTCCAGACCTCCCCCCCCTCCTCTCTCCCCCACCGGCTTAACCCCTCCAGCACCGACTCGGTTTCCCCCAAACAAACCGGCTGCAAACAGACGTTCTCCAAGGATTAATAGAGACAGTTAGGTTAACTCGTCGGTTGCCAAAACAGGCAGGCAGGCAAGCCGAGTTTGGAGAAAAAGGGCAAAAAAGAGAACGGAGCCAAGTTTATCCAGCTGTTTCTTTTTTGGTTATTTTTTTTTTTCCATTACTGTCTGAGTCGGGGCTTGAAAAGCGGCAGAAGGCAAAGTTTGCTGACCTCAGAATCGGGGTACAGGTATTCCTCGACTTACGGCGCTTCGTTTAGTGACCGTTCAAAGCTACAGCGGCACTGAAAAAAAGTGGCTTATGGCCAGTTGTTTATGGGATGCTTATGCAGCATCCCTGTGGTTACAAAAAGAAGCAAGAAGCATCCTGCCACACTTCCTACTGTGCTTGTGCAAGCGGTTCTCGGCTTACGACAGTTCACTTAGTGACTATTCGAAGTTATAACGGCGCTGGGAAAAAAGGGACCTATGACCATGGTTCACTCTTACGACCATTACGCCTAAATTTAGACACTTGGCAACTGAGTCCTATTTATGACAGTTGTGCGGGGTCATGTGATCCCCTTTTACGACCTTCAGACCGGCGAAGTCAGTGGGGAAGCCAGATTCACTTAACAACTGTGTCACTAACTGAACGACCGCAGAAACAACCGCACGACTGCAACAGGGAAGGTGTTAAAAGTGGGCCCAACTCACTTAACAAATGTTTCCCGTTAGCCACAGAAATTTGGGGCTCGATTATCGTCGTAAGTCGAGGACTGCCTGTACAAGGGATAGGAGGCCACCAAGAAGCCCTAGAAAGGACAGAACAATCCGGGTGAAGCAGGGAAATCAAAGCTTTCTGTTCTTCAGTTCTCTTTGTCAGCTGTTCATAGCAAATTATTTACAGAACAGAAGAGAGTAATAGAGTTGGAAGGGACCCTCGAGGTCTTCTAGTCCAACCCCCTGCTCAAGCAGCAGACCTAATCTAAACCATTCCAGACTGTCCAGTCTCTTCTTCAAAACCTCCAGCGATGGAGCACCCACAACTTTGTTATTCCCTGGGGGTTTCGCACACTGCTGCCCTTACCATTATCTTGGACTTGAAAATGACACCAGAGGTCATCTAGATGTACCCAACTGCCCCTTGCTTGGGACAGGCACCCCTGAAGTATTTTTGAGAGACGGAGATTCGGCTTCTTTTTTGAAGGCGTCTATTAAAAAAGAACCTACTAGCAGAGGGCTCCAAACACTCTTCAGGTCATCCTCACTTAATGACTGCCTCATTTAGTGACCGCTCACAGTTATGAGTGATGGAAAAGACCCTTTGCGACCAAACCTTGCCTTGATAGGTAGTCCTCGACTTACAATCATTCGTTAAGCAAATTTCAAAGGCATGGAAAAAACTTGACTCGTAACCAGTCCTCACATTTACGACTTTCACAGTATCGCCATGGTCATGTGATCAAAATTCAAGAACTTGATGACCAACCAGCATTCGACAAGTGAAGTCGATGGGGTAAGGCCAGATTCATTTGATGACTACATGATTCACTTAACAACGGTGGCAAATATGCTTCTAAAATATGGCACGATTCACTTAGCAATGGAAATTCTGTTCGCAATTTTGGTTATAAATTGAGACTAATCTTTGCAGGTCTCCGAAGCAAAGGAAAGCCGATATCAGATTGTAAGCACGGTCTTGCTTTTCGCTTAGCAACTGCTTCACTTAACGACCGAGTTGCCAGTCCCAATGATGGTCACTAAACGAGGACAACCTGCACAATTCCACTCCCAGAAAAGGAGGGAGGCTTTTACGGATGACTAACACAACGGATTTCGAATTGGGGGCACTGCACTCTGTATGCGGCAAGAGACACTTTTTCCCCACCCGTGTCGAGGAGTAATAATTCATCTACGGAATACAGTTAGTCCTCAACTTACGACCATCACTGAGCCCAAAATGTCTGTTGCTAAGTGGGACACTTGTTAAGTGAGTTTTACGATCTTTCTTGCCACTATTGTTAAGTGAATCACTGCAGTTGTAACACGGTCGTTAAGCGAATCCGGCTTCCCCCATGGACTTTGCTGGCCAGAAGGTCGCAAAAGGGGATCATGTGTCCTCGGGACACAGCAACGGTCGTAAGTATGAGTCAGTTGCCAAGCGTCTGGATTTTGATCATGTGACTGTGGGGAATGCTACACAAGTCGTAAGTGTAAAAAACGGCCGTAACTCACTTTTTTCAGTGCCGTTGCCACTTTGAACGGTCACTAAATGAACCATTGTAAATCGAGGACTAGTTGTGTATGCAAGCCAGCAAAATGGGAGGCCAGCATCCCCGGAAGTCCCGGTTCAGTGAAATTAAAAATGAAAGAAAACAAGAAAAATTCCTTTCCTCTTATTTTGGAAAAAAAACCCTCAGCTTTTGAAGGCAGAATCCGAATTTTTTTCTCCTTCTGGCTGGATTCTTTCTCCTCCTTCCCCAACCTGGCCCTTCATGATAGGATCTACTACATCTCCCATCATCCCCAGACAACTGGCAAGAGCTAAGGGGAGCCAGAAGGAAGAGAGAGACAGAGAGAGAATGAGAGAAAGAGAGAGAATGAGAGAGAAAGAGGGAATGAGAGGAGAGAGAGAATGAGAGAGGAAAGAGAATGAGAGAGAGGAGAGAGAGAAAATGAGAGCAAAGAGAGAATGAGAGGAGATAATGAGAGAGAGAGGAGAGAGAGAATGAGAGAAAGAGAAGAGAGAGAATGAGAGAGTGAGAAAGAGTGAGAGAGAGGAAAGAGAAAGAGATAGAATAAGAGGAGGGAGAGAATGAGAGAGAGAGACCAGAGAGAGAATGACAGGAGAGATAATAAGAGAGAAAGAGAATGAGAGAGAGAGGAGAATGAGAGAAAGAGAAGAGAGAGAATGAGAGAAAGAGAAGAGAGAGAATGAGAGAGTGAGAAAGAGTGAGAGAGAGGAAAGAGAAAGAGATAGAATAAGAGGAGAGAGAGAATGAGAGAGAGAGACCAGAGAGAGAATGACAGGAGAGATAATAAGAGAGAAAGAGAATGAGAGAGAGAGGAGAATGAGAGAAAGAGAAGAGAGAGAATGAGAGAAAGAGAAGAGAGAGAATGAGAGAAAGAGAAGAGAGAGAATGAGAGAGAGAGACCAGAGAGAGAATGACAGGAGAGATAATAAGAGAGAAAGAGAATGAGAGAGAGAGGAGAATGAGAGAGAGAGGAGAGAAAGAATGAGAGAAAGAGAAGAGAGAGAATGAGAGAGAGAGAAAGAATGAGAGAGAGGAAAGAGAAAGAGAGAGAATGAGAGGAGAGAGAGAGAATGAGAGAGAGAATGAGAGGAGAGTGAGAATGAGAGAGAGAGAGAGAAAAGAGAGAATGAGAGAGAGAGAATGACAGGAGAGATGAGAGAGAAAGAGAATGAGAGAGAGAGGAGAGAGAGAATGAGAGGAGAGAGAGAGAATGAGAGAGAGAATGAGAGGAGAGTGAGAATGAGAGAGAGAGAGAGAAAAGAGAGAATGAGAGAGAGAGAATGACAGGAGAGATGAGAAAGAGAATGAGAGAGAGAGGAGAGAGAGAATGAGAGAGAGAATGAGAGAGAAGAGAGAGAATGAGAGGAGAGAGAGAGAGAATGAGAGAATGAGAGGAGAGAGAGAGAATGAGAGAGAGAATGAGAGAGAGAAAGAATGAGAGAGAATGAGAGGAGAGAGAAAATGAGAGAGAGATAATGACAGGAGAGGTAATAAGAGAGAAAGAGAATGAGAGAGAGAGGAGAGAGAATGAGGGTGAAAGAATGAGAAAGAGAGAGAATGAGAGAGAGAAGAGAGAGAGAGAGAGAGAGAGAGAGAGAATGAGAGAATGGGGGGGGGGAGACGGGAGACAGGTTCCAATTTCACAAGGTCTGCAAATTGGCAAGTGCCTTCCCTTTGGGGAGGGGGGGGTCCCATCCTCCCTCGTGCCTGCCCCCTTCAAGACCCCAAGGGCCAGAGGTATGGAAGGGGGGAGGGGGGCGTTGGAGTCTGTGCAAGTGCCGGACCAGAATTCCCCGGGGGTGGGGGTGGGGGTGGGGGTGGGGGTGGGAAATGATGCAATGAGCAAGCAAGCAAGCCAAGCCGCGCGCACAATTAAAAGCACCAGAAAACGGGGTGGGGGGGAATCCTTCATGCTAAAACTGAGAGGGTCCATGTTTATATTCCAATATTTCAAATAGAAAAATTCCTTTTTAGTCTTCCGAATCTGTGGGGCATTTCACAGAGTTAGCTCTGCATTCAAGTGCCCGGCTCTATAGGAAGTCCTCGCCTTACGACCACAATTCAGCTCATATTTTTTTTCTTGCTAAGCGAGACGGTTGCTAAGTGAATTCTGCCTCGTATTACGAGCTTTCTTGCCACTGCTGTCCGGGAAGTCACTGTATTTGTTCAGTTAGTAACACGGTTGTTAAGTGGATCTGGCTTCCGCAGAACGGCATGGAAAAAAGCGAGTTACGACCGTTTTTCACACTTATGACCACTGCAGGATCCCCAGGATCAAAATTCAGACGCTTGGGGACTGGCTCGTATTTATGACGGTTGTAGTGTCCTGGGGGGGGGTGTCACGTGTCCCCTTTTTACGACCTTCTGACCAGCAAAGTCAATGGGGGAGCCGGATTCACTTAACGACCGTGTGACTCACTTAACAACGGCAAGGATTCACTTATCAACTGCGGCAAGAAAGCTGGTAAGGTGGGGCAAAAACTCACTTAACAACCGTCTCGCTTGGCAACGGAAATGTTGTGCTCCGTTGGGGTGGCTGGCTAGAGAATTCTGGGACTTGAAGTTCACCGGTTGTACCTTTGCTCCAAAGTCAATACAGGCAGTCCTCCACTTACGACAGTTCATTTAGTGACCATTCGAAGTTACAACGGCACTGGGACCAATTTTCACACGGGATCACCGCGGTCCTGTGATCAAAATTTGGCCGCTTGGTAACTGACTCATACTTACAACGGTGACAGAGTCCCCGGGGGGGTCACGTGATCCCCTTTGTGACCTTCTCACACACAAAGTCAATGGGGAAGCGGGATTCACTTAATGACCATGTGACTCACTTTACAACTGCAGCGATGCCCTTAAGAATTTGTGGCAAGAAAAGTCGTAAAATGGGGGCACTTAACCAATGTCTCGCTCAGCAACGGAATTTTGGGACTCCATTTTTTTGGGGGGAGGGGGGCGCTGGCTGAGGAATTCTGGGACTTGAAGTCCACCAGTTGTACCTTTGCTCTAAAGTCAATACAGGCAGTCCTCGACTTACAACAGTTCATTTAGTGACCATTCAAAGTTACAACGGCCCTGAAAAAAAGTGGCTTGGGGCCATTTTTCACTCTTACGACCGTGGTAGCATCCCCATTGTCACGTGATCAAAATTCAGACGCTTGGCAACTGACTCATACTTACGACCGTTGTTGTGTTCCGGGGTCCCTTTTTCAACCTTCTGACAAGCAAAACCAATGGAGGAAGCCAGGCTCACTCTACAACCACGTCACCCACTTACCAACTGCAGTGATTCACTTAACAACTGTGGCAAGAAAGGTCATAAAACGGGGCGAAGCTCACTTAACGAATGTCGCGCTCAGCAACGGGATGTTTGGGCTCCATGGGTGTGGCTGGCTGAGGAATCCTGGGAGTTGAAGTCCATCGGCCGTACCTGTGCTCCAAAATCAATACAGGTAGTCCTCCACTTACAACAGTCCCTTTAGTGACCGTTCGAAGTTACAACGGCCCTGAAAAAAAGGGGCTTGGGACCATTTTTCACACTTACGACCGTCATAGCATGTAGCTTGTAAAATGGTGGCTGGCTGAGGAATTCTGGGAGTTGAAGTCCACCAGGAGACGTCACTGCCCACCCCTCTTCTTTTTTTTAATTTTATTTATTTCTTTACAACAAAATATTTATTCACACACAGATCGCAAAGGGAGCTTTACACAGTATATTAACTTCCGTCAAGATATACAAATAAAAAATAAAATCTACACTAACCTTATCCTTTTTTTATTCTATTATTCAACCAAGTATACCATTGGTCCCAGCATTGAAAATATACGGAGCCCTTTTGATCTCTCAAAATTTTTGTTAATCTGTCAGCTTCCGCATATTCGATAATTTTTCCCAGGATCAAATCTTCAGCCGGTAAGTCTTTCCCCTTCCAATGTTGGGCAAAACATATTCTTGCTGCAGTTGTAATCAGACACCATATATTCGTGCCTATCTTATCTGGCCTAATATTTAATAGATAGTATTCTGGTTTCAATTGTAATTTATATCCCGTGATTTCTAATATCCACCTCTGTATAAATCTCCAAAATCCGACTGCCTTAGGGCAGGTCCACCATACATGATAATAAGTACCTATCTCCCCACACTTCCAACAATTTGGGGAGAGTCCTGGAAACATTTTGGCTAATCGAGCAGGGGGGAGATGCCATCTATACACCGTCTTATACAAGTTTTCTTTGTAAGTGGTTGCCATCAGAAATTTCAATTGTTCATCCAAATTTCTTCCCATTTTATCAATTCAATTGAGTAACCAATATTTCTCCCCCAGGCAATCATTGAGTCTTTAACACCCCTCTTCTAAAGTCAATACAAGCAGAACAATGAGACGTGTCTCAAACATCTGTCTGGTTTTCTTCCATCAACTGATGGCAGATGTTGTCCAGATCCAGGGGGAGACAAAATTCTGGATTATCTCCAGATTATTTGGGGGTCCCGAAGGACCCTGAGATTTTCAGCAAATAAACAAGAGTTCTGCACTAGCGCCTTGCACCCACCTGCCCTTCCCCTAAGCCTGCTCACTTCTCCAACTATTCGGATGCTGGTTGTTATTCCACATTACAACAACCCAACAGGAACCGACAATTCCCAGGAGTCCTGCCCGCCCCCAAAATTCACATGCCTGGAATATCCATGTTCCTCCCGCCCGCCGCAGTGAGTCATGCGCGAGGATCAAAGCCGCGTTTCCAGTAAATAGAGCTACCAACTTTCTACTACTGTACTCGTTCTTCGTTCTCCAGACTCGCTTGAAGTTTTCGAGTTACACATTCGGAGTGGGTAGGAACTGGCGCGATGCCTACTGGAAGGAAAACTGTCTTCCTGTTGCATTTTTGCGCCAACGCACAAGACCCCAGATTTCGCTCTTGTTCCAAACCCTCTCCTTTTTTTTTTCCCCCGCCCCTGGATCGGCAGTTTGAATTTTTCTGAATTTGCTGCCGCATTTTTCTGAATCTGCAGCTGAATTTTCTGAATTCGCCACTGTGTTTTTCTGAATGTGCAGCCGGATTTTTTTATTATTATTATTTTTAATTTACAGCTGGATTTTTCTGAATTTGAGGTCGGATTTCCTGAAATTGCTGCTTGCAATTTCCGAACCTGCGATTGCATTTCCTAAATTCTGCAGCTGGATTTTCCGAATTTGCCACTGCATTTGTCTGAATTTGCCACTGAATATTTTGAATTTACAGCCGATGAATTTGCGGTTGAATTTTTTGAAATTTGCATTGGGATATTCTGAATCTGCCGTTTGTATTTTCTGAACTTGGGGTTCAGTTTCACTGAGTTTGCAGTTGAATTCGCTGAATTTGCCATTGAGTTTTCAGAATTTGCAGTTTGAATTTTCAGAATTTGCGGTTTGAATTTCCTGAGTTTGCAGCTGAATTTTTCTGAACTTGCAGTTTTGAATTTGCTGAATTTGCATCATGGGGAAAAGGAGTCTGTTGAAGCAGACTTCTGCACAAAAATGCAGGTATTTGAGAAAGTAATGAACAAGTCTGTTTTATTATGTAATACCCACCCCAGGCTACAATAATAGAAATAATTCAGAACTAATTCATCATGCAAAATCTGTTTTGAATAGGCTGCAGGGAGGACAATCTTGAAGAAAAACATCAAGATTTAACAGCACACAACCCTCCTGACATGTGACACACACTTTTTCCACCTAGGGCTGTAGGATTTTACATCGACGATTCGGCAAACACTGGACAAAAGAATGGCGCAAAGCTGACATCAAGACTCAAAACACGACAATCAAAACTCCAAATTTCAATAATCTGGATTATTTCTATTTTGGAAAATTTTGCAAAAAAACGAGACCTTAATAGCACCATCACTGATCATCAGACGGCTGAATTCACACACCTGAAAAGATTTCAGGCTGTCTAAGAAAGTCTCAACCAGCATAGCAAGTTTTCACAGGTCGTCCTCGTTCAGTGACTGCTTCGTTTAGCAACTGCTCGCAGTTACAACGGGGGATGAAAAAGTAACTTTGCAAGCAGTCCTTGCATTTATGACCTTCGCAGGCCCGTAAAGGAAAGAAAAACTGAAGTCAGACTGTAAGCACAGTCGGAGTTTCACTTAGTGACTGCTTTGCTTAATGACGGTGTTGCCGGTGCTAATTTGGGTCACTAAACGAGGACTATATCAAAGGCATTACAATAGTTAATAGATAAAATATTCAAAGTGGCCATGTTTGAAAACCACTGCTTAAAGATGAGCGGTTGTCTGATATCTCTAGACTCCATTACAGGTAGTCCTCGGTTTACGACGGCAATCGAGCCCAAAAGTTCTGCTGCTAAAGGAAAAGGTTGTTAAGTGATTTTTTCCCCATTTTGTGACCTTTCTTGCCACAGCTGTTAAGTGAATCACTGGAGTAGTGAAGTTAGTAAAACGGTTTTTAAGTGAATCCACCTTCCTCATTGACTCTGCTCATCAGAAGGTCGCAAAAGAGGATAACATGACTCCAGGACGCTGCTACCGTCATAAATATGAGTCAGTTGACCAACATCTGGATTTTGATCACGTGACACTGGGGATGTTGCAACGGTTGTAAGCTGAAAAACGGTCATAAGTCACTTTTTTCAGTGTCATCGTAACTTTGAATGGTCACTAAAAGAACTGTTGTAAGGCGAGGAATATTATATATATATATATATGAGTTGAAGTCCACCCATCTTCAAGCTTCCAAGGTTGAGAAATACTAATATAAATGAACAATATATTTCTTTATTACATTTGAAATATAATATATATTTCATTGAATATATATATATATATATATATATATATATATATATATATATATATATATAATTATTTTCATTAAACAGCCAGAGCCCCTTTCCCTCCTAAACATCAATTAACTAAATAGAAACAGAGTATTTGAAACCCTTTTCCTCATTTTCCATCTGCCTCTGATTCACCCGGGTACCATCTTCCTCTCCTCTCCCCTCCCAGGATCTTCCTCGCCCAATCGGAGCAAAGCTCAGCAGTTGTCTTAGCAACCGTTGCTACAGCAACCTGGGATAAAGTTGATCGGAGGATGCTGCCAGGGGCTTTCTTAGGGAGGCCGTACTCATCCACCTGTCCTGCCTTGCGAATGGAGCTTTCGGAAGTCACAAAGGAGGAATAACGAAGCAACAGAGGGGAGCTCGGAGATCATCTAGTCCAACCCCCTGCTCAAGCAGGAGACCCTATGCCACTTCGGACAAACGGATGTCCACTCTCTCATTAAAAACCTCCAGGGTTGGAACATTCACAACTTCTGGTGGCAAGCTGTTCCGCTGGTTAATTGTCCTCACTGTCAGGAAAATTCTGCACACTGGATCTCAGTACCGAATTCAGCGGGTCTCAATTTCCTTCTCCCCCCCACAACCGTTCCTGACAATTGCACGCTCTAGTGCAGTGATCGTGAACCTTTTTCCCGTCGTGCACCAAAAACAGCGCAGGGGAGTTCGCGCTGTGCGCGTGTCCACACCCGTAATTCCATGTGCCCCGCCCCCCCGTGCATGTGCATGTGACCCCCCTGCATTCCCCCCCCACACTTTTGGCACATGATGGCATGGTGGGCCCGGTAGGCCCGTTTTTCACCCTCCCCAGGCTCCAGAGGCTTTCTGCAGTGTTTCACTTAACACTGCATTGTTCACCCAATGGCAAGAAAGGTTGTAAAATGTACTCTTGAATATTTTTTTTCTCTCTAAAGCCCCTGAAGGCAGGACAAGAAGCAACGGGTGGAAACTAATCAAGGAGAGAAGCAACTTGGAACTAAGGAGGAATTTCCTGACGGTTAGAACAAATCAGTGGAACAACTCGCCTCCAGAAGTTGTAAATGTTTTTAAGAAGATGTTGAATAACCATTGGTCTGAAGTGATGTAGGGGTTGGACTAGAAGACCTCCAAGGTCCCTTCCAACTCTGTTATTCTATTCTATTCTATTCTATTCTATTCTATTCTATTCTATTCTAGTCTAGTCTAGTCTAGTTTATTCTCTATTCTAATTCTATTCTATTCTATTTTATTCTCTATTCTAGTTCTATTCTATTCTATTCTTTATTCTAATTCTATTCTATTCTCTATTCTATTCTATTCTATTCTATTCTCTATTCTAATTCTAATTCTATTCTATATTCTATTCTCTATTCTAATTCTATTCTATTCTATTTTATTCTCTATTCTAGTTCTATTCTATTCTATTCTTTATTCTAATTCTATTCTATTCTCTATTCTATTCTATTCTATTCTATTCTCTATTCTAATTCTAATTCTATTCTATATTCTATTCTCTATTCTAATTCTATTCTATTCTATTTTATTCTCTATTCTAATTCTATTCTCTATTCTATTATATTCTCTATTCTATTCTATTCTATTCTATTCTCTATTCTAATTCTATTCTGTTCTATTCTCTGTTCTGTTCTATTCTCTATTCTATTCTATTCTATTCTATTCTCTATTCTAATTCTATTCTGTTCTATTCTCTGTTCTGTTCTATTCTCTATTCTATTCTATTCTATTCTATTCTATTCTATTCTATTCTATTCTATTCTATTCAGACTTGAACAATGGGCCCTATCCAACAACATGAAATTAAATGTGGAGAAAAGCTAAGTTTTACACCTGGGCAGGAAAAACCAAAGGTACAAGTACAGATTAGGTGAAACCTGGCTCAAAAACAGTAATTGTGAGAGGGACCTTGGAGTCCTAATGGATGATCACTTAAATATGAGCCAATCCTGTGAGGCAGCAGCTGAAAAAGCTAATATGATCCTGGTATGAAGTTTCCGAAAGATGCCCTAATTAATTCATGAGCCATGAGCCAAACTTCAAAAGAAATACAGTCATTTATTAGGAGCAGCTTCCGGCAATACTCGGATGCAGTTAGAACTAATCCCAGGTAGATTTACGTTCCCCTCTGACCCTGTCTCTCCCCTCCTCTCTGGCCATGTCATAAATCACATTCTCCAATTCACCACTTTGGCTGGCTGTGAAACCCAACACCCTCCGACTGATTGCGGTAAGAAAGCATCTATGGAATGCAGCTTCAGTTAGGGAAATCAATCAGCTCCATCAGTTCTCCCTCCCTCCTGCTCTTGGCAACTTGAAAGCTTTGCAAGTTGACACCTGGGTTGTCTAAACAGAGGGATAGAATCAAAATCAGGTGAAGTATTAGCACCGCTTTATAAACCCTTAGCAAGGACACATCTGGAATATTCCATCCAGTTTTGGTCACCACATTACAAAAAAAGATGTTGAGACTTTGGAAAAAGTGCAGAGAAGGGAAACTAAGATGATTAAAGAGTAAAACATATGAAGAATGGCTGCAGGATTTGGGTTTGGCTACTCTAGACAAAAGAAGAATTAGGGGGGACATGATAGCAATAGTCCAGTATTTGAGGGGCTGCCACAAAGAAGAGTTGGGGGTCAACTTATTTTCCAAAGCACCAGAAGGCAGGACAAGAAGCAATTGGTGGAAAATAACAAAGGAGATAAACCATCTGGAATTAAGGAGAAACTTCCTGACAGTGAGGACAATTAACCAGTGGAACAGCTTGCCACCAGAAGTTGCGGCTGCTCCATCACTGGAGGTTATTATGAAGAGACTGGACAGCCACTTGTGTCAGCACTTCAAACTACATTCATTCCAGTGCTGACATAAGGAGGAGACGAGAGGGCAGCTGGCAAGAGGACGCTTGACTTTTCACCTACTTATTTTCCCTGAAGATAATATCCCCTGGGAGATGGGTTGGGAGGGGGGACATTCCTGGGAACTGAAGTAGTAGATATGGGGAGAGTGATTTGGAAGATGGCCAATGAGACGCAGAAAATTGGGGAACGGAAAGGGAAGGTTTGGGGGTCAGGAAGTCAGTCAGTGTTGGCTACGACATAATCGGGGACAGATTGTCGTGCTTAATAAATGAAAGATTTCATCCAAGGCTATCTGTTTGGAAAATGCAATTTATTTAAGACGACATTGAAACCTGACACTTGTCTGAAATGGTGTACGGTCTCTCCTGTTTGAGCAGGGGGCTGGACTAGAAGACCTCCAAGGTCCCTCCCAGCTTTATTCTGATTCACATAACAGATGTCACACTTAGCTCAATTTTGGTTGTAAATTGAGGATTACCTGTGCTTGTTTAGGTATAATTATAATATTTATAATTTGGGGCATGCCAGTGTAGCAAACTTACTTCCCTAAACGGCGAATAAATTTGCTTGCACTGGAATATATAATATAATTATTATTATTTTTCTTAATCCAAGGGCATTTTCTTTCTTTCTTCCTGGGAACAGCTTCATCTCGGGCAGACTCCGACGCAGCCGATAAATGTGCAGATGGAGAAGAGAACAGTGAGACAGGAAAAAGCACGCCTCCGGGGGGATTTACTGTCTTGGCACAAAGGAACTGGCGGTGCCGCAGCCTGGCATCGGGGAGACAGCTTCAGAAGCCTCCTGCTGGCACCCCAACCCTCCACCCCCCGCCCGAGAGGAGGGGAGGACAAATTTGAACCCTGGCGCACGTCGGCTTCCGTGCCTCCTACGGGAATTTGCAATAATGACGGCGCTACATTATAAGCAGCCCGAAAACTTTGGGAAGATCGGCAAGGCTCCAGAGAAGCGATGTGTTGCAGGCAGTCCTCGACTTACGACGGTTCGTTTAGTGACCAAACTTAACAAAGTTACAACGGCACTGAAAAAAGGGCGTTTTTCACACTTACGACCGTTGCAGCATTCCCCTGCAGTCACGTGATCGAAATTCGGATGCTGGCAACTGACTCATATTTATGACGAGCGCAGCGGCCCCGGGGGGGGGGTCACGTGATCCACTTTTGCGACCTTCCGAGCCAGCAAAGTCTACGGGGAAGCCGGGTTCATTTAACGACCGTGTTCCTAACTGAACAGTGAACTCGCTTAACAACCATGGCAAGCAAGAAAGGGCATAAAATGAGGCCAAACTCCTTTTGACGAATGACCCGCTTGGGAACAGACATCTTGGGCTGCCTTGTGGTCGTATGTCGAGGACTATGGAGAGGAGAGAAATTAACAATTTCTGGGAATTGTAACCTCTTTTTTTTTTAATTGTTGTTGTTGAATTTTGCGGCAGTTCAGATCGTAAAAACGAGAAATAAAACAGGGAAGGGGCGAAGATATTTTTGTCTCTCAAGAATTTTTGTCTCTCAAGGAACAAGAAGACCCACAACTGCCATCTGTCAAAAATGGGGTAGGGTCTGCTTGGGTGGGGGGCTGGACTAGATGACCTCCAAGGTCCCTTCCAACTCTGTTAATCTTGTTATTCTTCTGTTATTCTGAAGTTGTGGGAGCTTCATCCCTGGAGGCTTTCAAGAAGAGACTGGACTGTCAGAAATGGTGTAGGGCAGTGATGGCTAACTTTTTTGCCGTCACGTGCCAAAAACAGGGGAAGCGTGTGGGGGTCGAACACACGTGTGCCCACACCCATAATTCAATATTCCCCGCCCCCACCACACATGCGCACATGACTCCCCCCCCACTCCCCCCCCCCCCGTTAGGCCTGTTTTTCGCCCTCCCCAGGCTCCAGAGCCTTTCTTGGCTCCTGGGGAGGGCAAAAACAGCCTTCCCTAACCTCACAGAGGCCAGAAACGGCCCGTTTGCTGACTTCTGGTGGGACTGGAAGGCCCGAAAATCAGCTGGTCGGCGCACGCACGCATGTGCCCTGGAGCTGAGCTAGGGCAACGCTTGCGTGCCCACTATTATGGCTCCGTGTGCCACTGCATGCCATCGGCTCGCCATCACTGGTGTAGGGTCTCCTGCTTGGACGGCGAGGGAGTGGGGGTTGGACTAGATGACCTACAAGGTCCCTTCCAACTCTGTTAATCTGTCAGCTCAATGAAAAGTCTGAAGGAGCCCGGCAGTCCCCTTTTCTCACGCGTTTTAATAAAAGGTGCTTTTTTTATTTTTTAAACGAAATGGCATTGGATCTGACGAAGTGAGCTTTAAGCCCACAAGACTTTCCGCCTTGGAATAAAATTTCGTAAGACAGAAAAGGGGCTGCCAGGTTCGCAAAAAACCCTCCGGATCCCTCGTTCCGAATGAACCCAAACAATCATAAGGAAATCTTATTTAAAAGCCAGTCTAGACACCGTGCATCTCTCCAAAATTTCTGTTTTTGAATGAAAGGTGTCAGTCAGAATAAGGGGTACCAGATTCCAGATTTTGGGCTGTTCTGAACGAAATATTTAGTGTCCATTTCTATCCTAGCACTGATGACGTTAGCTAGTTGGGTCATAAAATGTCTGCAAGAAAGCCATCGAAAGCTCAGAGAATACCAAGGATCCCATAGTCCTCCTCCTTCTCCTTCCTCTCCTCCTCTTCCTCACAAATGCCACTTCCTTCTAGCATTGATGATGTTACCTAGTTGGGTCATGAAACGTCCACAAAAAAAGCCATCAAGTTCAAAGAGCAACGAAGACTCCACAATTATTCTCCTCCTCCTCCTCCACTTCCTTCTCGGACTCCCCACTTCCTTCTAGCACTGATGATATTACTGTTGTGGCTCCGTTACCTGAGCCCGTGTCATCGGCAGGAGAGGACTCCGAGAGTGAAGGAGAGGTGTTGGCAAGGCCTCCCCTCTCTCCAGGACCCTCCTCTCTGGCAATGCCTTCGGTGTCCGCCGAAGGGCGAGAGATAGGGCCGGGGCCAAGCACGTCCACGCAGCCACAGGTGGACAGTGATGAGAGTGATGAGTCTTGGCTGGATCCACGCCAGCGTCGCAGAGATAAGCGCGCGCAACAGAAGAAAAGGCGTGCCCGAGATTAGGCTGAGTCACTGGACCACACCCCACAGGATATAAAAAGGGGTGAGGTGGCCATTCAAACTCTGTGACGGACAAAGCTGAAAGCTTCCACGCCATTCTGCATGGCCGGACTTTTTGCTATAGACTTTGCTGGATTATCTCTGGACTTGATTGACTCCGTAATTATTGAGCTGTTTCTTTTGATGTACCAGAAGTGGGGAGAAGTTATCTCTCCTCTTCGTAAGTAATAAACTCTTGGCAGGCAGCCACTAGGTTGTTGCCAAGTTCCGTTATCATAAGGAAAAGGATTTTGCCGGCTGGTTTGGTCTTTAACTCTTGAACGTCTGTTGGGTGTGTGTGCGTGTGGGATGGGGACAGAACAATTACCAAGTGTGGTAATGAAATGTCTGCATGAAAACCACCAACCTCAGAGAACACCAAGGACCCCACAATTCTCCACCTCCTCCTCTCCGCAAACCCTCCTCCCTTCTAATGCTGATAGTATTAAGTAGTTGGGTCATGAAATGTCCGCCAAGCTCAGAGAGCACCAATGCCCAGTTCACCCCTGAATTACAAATATTCTCTTCTATCTAACTCTGCCATTCTAAGAACACGACGCTAAAAGCAAACGAAACCAACGGGGTCCCAGCTCACAACAACAATACGAAAAAGCCACACGTTCAATGAAGCTTTGGACTGTTTCTAAGCTACACGTAATTTGCGTCTCTTATTAATCCAACTCCCTGTTCAAGCAGGAGGAGCTGCGTGGCCTTCAACTCCCAGAATTCCCCAGCCAGAATGCTTTAAAGAAGAATGGAGCCAAACTCCCAGAATTCCCCAGCCAGAATGCTTTAAAGAAGAATGGAGCCAAACTCCCAGAATTCCCCAGCTGGCATCCTGCGATGAATGGACTTCAGTGAAAGTGAGCAAGGTTGAGAAATATAACATGAAGAGAGCTGGGTAGGAGACTTCCAAGGTCCCTTCTGTTATTGTTATTAAAACAAGAAAAAAACATGCAGGTTGGGGGATTCTGGGAGTGGAAGTCCATCCATCTTAAAGCATGGCTGGCTGGGGAATTCTGGGAGTGGAAGTCCACCCCTCTGAAAGCATTGCTGGCTGGGGAATTCTGGGAGTTGGAGTCTACCCATCTTAAAGCATTGCTGGCTGGGGGATTCTGGGAGTGGAAGTCCACCCCTCTTAAAGCATGGCTGGCTGGGGGATTCTGGGAGTTGGAGTCTACCCATCTTAAAGCATTGCTGGCTAGGGAATTCTGGGAGTGGAAGTCCACCCCTCTTAAAGCATGGCTGGCTGGGGGATTCTGGGAGTGGAAGTCCACCCCTCTTAAAGCATTGCTGGCTGGGGATTCTGGGAGTGGAAGTCCACCCCTCTTAAAGCATTGCTGGCTGGGGATTCTGGGAGTGGAAGTCCACCCCTCTTAAAGCATGGCTGGCTGGGGGATTCTGGGAGTTGGAGTCTACCCATCTTAAAGCATTGCTGGCTAGGGAATTCTGGGAGTGGAAGTCCACCCCTCTTAAAGCATGGCTGGCTGGGGGATTCTGGGAGTGGAAGTCCACCCCTCTTAAAGCATTGCTGGCTGGGGATTCTGGGAGTGGAAGTCCACCCCTCTTAAAGCATGGCTGGCTGGGGGATTCTGGGAGATGAAGTCCTCCCCTCTTAAAGCATTGCTGGCTGGGGATTCTGGGAGTGGAAGTCCACCCCTCTTAAAGCATGGCTGGCTGGGGGATTCTGGGAGTGGAAGCCCACCCCTCTTAAAGCATGCTGGCTGGGGAATTCTGGGAGTTGGAGTCTACCCATCTTAAAGCATGGCTGGCTGGGGGATTCTGGGAGTGGAAGTCCACCCCTCTTAAAGCATGCTGGCTGGGGGATTCTGGGAGTGGAAGTCAACCCCTCTTAAAGCATGCTGGCTGGGGGATTCTGGGAGTGGAAGTCCATCCATCTTAAAGCATGCTGGCTGGGGAATTCTGGGAGTGGAAGCCCACCCCTCTTAAAGCATGCTGGCTGGGGGATTCTGGGAGTGGAAGTCCACCCCTCTTAAAGCATGCTGCCTGGGGGATTCTGGGAGTGGAAGTCCACCCGTCTCAAAGCATGCTGGCTGGGGGATTCTGGGAGTGGAAGTCCTCCCATCTCAAAGCATGGCTGGCTGGGGAATTCTGGGAGTGGAAGTCCACCCCTCTTAAAGCATGGCTGACTGGGGGATTCTGGGAGTGGAAGTCCACCCTTCTTAAAGCATTGCTGGCTGGGGGATTCTGGGAGTGGAAGTCCACCCCTCTTAAAGCATGGCTGACTGGGGGATTCTGGGAGTGGAAGTCCACCCCTCTTAAAGCATTGCTGGCTGGGGGATTCTGGGAGTGGAAGTCCTCCCCTCTTAAAGCATGGCTGGCTGGGGGATTCTGGGAGTGGAAGTCCACCCCTCTTAAAGCATTGCTGGCTGGGGGATTCTGGGAGTGGAAGTCCACCCCTCTTAAAGCATGGCTGACTGGGGGATTCTGGGAGTGGAAGACCACCCCTCTTAAAGCATTGCTGGCTGGGGGATTCTGGGAGTGGAAGTCCTCCCCTCTTAAAGCATGGCTGGCTGGGGGATTCTGGGAGTGGAAGTCCACCCCTCTTAAAGCATTGCTGGCTGGGGGATTCTGGGAGTGGAAGCCCACCCCTCTTAAAGCATTGCTGGCTGGGGATTCTGGGAGTGGAAGTCCACCCCACTTAAAGCATGGCTGGCTGGGGGATTCTGGGAGTTGGAGTCTACCCATCTTAAAGCATTGCTGGCTAGGGAATTCTGGGAGTGGAAGTCCACCCCTCTTAAAGCATGGCTGGCTGGGGGATTCTGGGAGTTGGAGTCTACCCATCTTAAAGCATTGCTGGCTAGGGAATTCTGGGAGTGGAAGTCCTCCCCTCTTAAAGCATGGCTGGCTGGGGGATTCTGGGAGTGGAAGTCCACCCCTCTTAAAGCATTGCTGGCTGGGGGATTCTGGGAGTGGAAGTCCACCCCTCTTAAAGCATGGCTGACTGGGGGATTCTGGGAGTGGAAGACCACCCCTCTTAAAGCATTGCTGGCTGGGGGATTCTGGGAGTGGAAGTCCTCCCCTCTTAAAGCATGGCTGGCTGGGGGATTCTGGGAGTGGAAGTCCACCCCTCTTAAAGCATTGCTGGCTGGGGGATTCTGGGAGTGGAAGTCCACCCCTCTTAAAGCATTGCTGGCTGGGGATTCTGGGAGTGGAAGTCCACCCCTCTTAAAGCATGGCTGGCTGGGGGATTCTGGGAGTTGGAGTCTACCCATCTTAAAGCATTGCTGGCTAGGGAATTCTGGGAGTGGAAGTCCACCCCTCTTAAAGCATGGCTGACTGGGGAATTCTGGGAGTGGAAGTCCACCCTTCTTAAAGCATTGCTGGCTGGGGGATTCTGGGAGTGGAAGTCCACCCCTCTTAAAGCATGGCTGACTGGGGGATTCTGGGAGTGGAAGTCCACCCCTCTTAAAGCATTGCTGGCTGGGGATTCTGGGAGTGGAAGTCCACCCCTCTTAAAGCATGGCTGGCTGGGGGATTCTGGGAGTTGGAGTCTACCCATCTTAAAGCATTGCTGGCTAGGGAATTCTGGGAGTGGAAGTCCACCCCTCTTAAAGCATGGCTGGCTGGGGGATTCTGGGAGTGGAAATCCACCCCTCTTAAAGCATTGCTGGCTGGGGATTCTGGGAGTGGAAGTCCACCCCTCTTAAAGCATGGCTGGCTGGGGGATTCTGGGAGATGAAGTCCTCCCCTCTTAAAGCATTGCTGGCTGGGGATTCTGGGAGTGGAAGTCCACCCCTCTTAAAGCATGGCTGGCTGGGGGATTCTGGGAGTGGAAGCCCACCCCTCTTAAAGCATGCTGGCTGGGGAATTCTGGGAGTTGGAGTCTACCCATCTTAAAGCATGGCTGGCTGGGGGATTCTGGGAGTGGAAGTCCACCCCTCTTAAAGCATGCTGGCTGGGGGATTCTGGGAGTGGAAGTCCACCCCTCTTAAAGCATTGCTGGCTAGGGAATTCTGGGAGTGGAAGTCCATCCATCTTAAAGCATGCTGGCTGGGGAATTCTGGGAGTGGAAGCCCACCCCTCTTAAAGCATGCTGGCTGGGGGATTCTGGGAGTGGAAGTCCACCCCTCTTAAAGCATGCTGCCTGGGGGATTCTGGGAGTGGAAGTCCATCCGTCTCAAAGCATGGCTGGCTGGGGAATTCTGGGAGTGGAAGTCCACCCCTCTTAAAGCATGCTGCCTGGGGGATTCTGGGAGTGGAAGCCCACCCCTCTTAAAGCATGCTGG
Organism: Arizona elegans; assembly: GCA_022577455.1. NCBI lineage: Eukaryota > Metazoa > Chordata > Lepidosauria > Squamata > Colubridae > Arizona > Arizona elegans. The sequence continues at coordinate 18,011,085 of JAKOOJ010000017.1, forward strand.
CTGGGGGATTCTGGGAGTGGAAGTCCTCCCCTCTTAAAGCATGGCTGACTGGGGGATTCTGGGAGTGGAAGTCCTCCCCTCTTAAAGCATTGCTGGCTGGGGGATTCTGGGAGTGGAAGTCCACCCCTCTTAAAGCATGGCTGACTGGGGGATTCTGGGAGTGGAAGTCCACCCTTCTTAAAGCATTGCTGGCTGGGGGATTCTGGGAGTGGAAGTCCACCCCTCTTAAAGCATGGCTGACTGGGGGATTCTGGGAGTGGAAGTCCACCCCTCTTAAAGCATTGCTGGCTGGGGGATTCTGGGAGTGGAAGTCCACCCCTCTTAAAGCATTGCTGGCTGGGGGATTCTGGGAGTGGAAGTCCACCCGTCTTAAAGCATGGATGGGTGGGGTTCCATCCCTTTTCTTGAGATGCTAGCTTTCTTCCTTGCAAAGGAGAATGCAAGGCAGCCCCTCCTTTCCTTCCAACTCCGCCGAGTGAAAAGAGACCGTTTTTTTCTCCCCCGCCACGCGTGCCACGGCCCCCGCACCTGGACTTGCCACTTTCCCACGATCCGATCGACAATTTCGTTGTTGTCTTTGTTGAGCTTGGTCTTGTCGTAACATTTCTCGTAGCAGAGGATGCGCAGGTACTGAGAGCCTTCCAGCTCGATCTCAAATTCCTGCAGAAATCAGACAGGCAGGAGAAATTTAGAGAAGCAGCAACAGTTTAGAGACCGAGAGAAGAAAAAAGAAAGTGAGAATACAGGCAGTCCTCGATTTACAACCGTTCATTTAGTGACCGTTGTAAGTCACAACAGCACTAAAAAAAGGTGGCTTGGGGCTAGTTTTCACACTTAACGACCGTTGCACCATCCTCATGGTCACATGATTGAAATTCGGCCACTCGGTACAGGCAGTCCTTGAATTAGAACAGTTCATTTAGCGACCGTTCGAAGTTACGACGGCAGTGAAAAAGCTGAGTTATGACCGTGTTTCACACTTACAACCGTTGCACCATCCCCGGGGTCAATATTCAGAACTTTGACAACTGGTTCACACTTATGACGGTCTCATTCTCTCAGGGTCACGTGATCCCCTTTTGCGACCTTTTGACAAGCAACATCGATGGGAGAAGCCAGATTCACTTAACAACCATGTGACTGACTTAAGAACTGCAGTGATTCACTTAATAACAGTGGCACGAACAAAAGTTTGGGGCCCTATTGTGGTCGTAAGATGAGGACTACCTGTATTACAGCCATGGTCAAATAAGTACACAAACGAAATATGACTAAAACAAATTCATTTTCAGTGAGCCCAGGAGCCCTGTAGGATCATTCAAGAAGTCCTCGACTTACGACTGTTTGGCCAGCCCAAACTTGCCATTGCTAAACAATGTTAAGTGAGTTTTGACCCATTTTACGACCTCGCTGTTAAGCGAATTGTACGTTCGTTATTCGAATCCGGCTTCCCTATTGAATTGGCTTGTCAGAAGGTCGCAGAAGGGGACCTCGAGACGTCATAAATACGAATATCACGTGATCGTGAGCATGCTGCAACGGTCGTTAAGTGTGGGGAAATGGGCACAACTTACAACCGTAATGAATCAGCTCTATTATGGTCGTATGTCAAGGACCCCTATATTGCCTGCCGTAAAGCTTGGACTAGAAACGAAAGGAGGCATTTTCCCACACTGGCAGCAAGAATGAGGCTGGCAAAATCAGGAGGCCTTTAAATTGGATTAATAAATAAAATTATCAATTTTATTTCCCAGCCGCATTGTTAGGTCATCTTTAGTTTATACAGTAAATTGATAACTGCATATCGTTTCTTTCCGGGAATCCTTTGCCAAGAAATGGCTGGGGGTTTGCCCCACAAGTGTTCCGATCATTACGGGTCGTCCTCGAGTTACGACCACAATCGTGCCCAAAATTTATCTTGCTAAGTGTGAAGGGAGTTTTGCCCCATTTTTACGACTTTTCTTCTCGAGAGAAAAGCGAGTTATTGCATTCGTTGTTAAGTGAATTATTGCATGGGTGAAGTCAGCAACACTGTTGTTAAGTGAATCACTAAAGTTGATAAAGTTAGTGACCCGGTTGTTAAGCGAATCTGGCTGTCACAAACAGGGATCACGTGACGTCCATCAACCATCATAAATATGAACCAGTGGCCAAGGGGCCGAATTTTAATCACGTGACCCCGGGTGGGGGGGGGGGGGCGGAAAATGCTGCAACGGTCGTAAGTGTGAATAATGGTCGTAAGTCGCTTTGTAACTTTGAGCGGTCACTAAATGAACCGTTTGTAAATTGAGGACTACCTGTAGTTTCCTTTGGAATTTAATCCAGTTTTTTGCACGTCCTGACGTAACTCGAGCAAAATTATAAAAAAAATTGCACAATCACAATCTTTACCTATCTGGCTCCCCTCCAACCCCTCCAATTGGGGCATCTACCACTTATGGACAGGTAAAAGAACATCGGTGCTTCTGAGCATGTGCAGAGTGTCATTTCAACTTTCAATTTAACCAGCTTCATCCTCAATTTACAACAGTTCATTTAGTGACCATTCGAAGTAACAAGTAGCACTGGAGAAAGGGACTTAGGACTGTTTTTCACACTTAACGACCGTTGCAGCATCCCTGTGGCCACGTGATCAAAATTTAAACACTTGGAAACTGGCATGTACTTATGACTGTTGCATAATCATGTGGTGAATTTCTGACAAACAAAATCAATGGGGTTGTTAAGCCACTTAACAACCGTGTTACTAACTGAACAATTGCAGTGATTCACTTCACAAAAGAGAAAGTTCGTGGAATGCGGGCAAAACACACTTAACAACTGTCTCGCTTAGCGACGGAAAAGTGGGGGCGACACTGCGGTCATAAGTCAAGGACTACCTATTTCAGAAATCGGCAATGAAAGCTGGGAAATCTCCCCATGCTCAGAGCAAGTGCAGCAAAGTGGGAAATGGTGGGGGGAGGCCCTCTGTACATGCTCAGAGGCATCGCGGATGGCTTACCTCGTTCCACTGAGGCTCCGTTGTGTCCCGGAAAACTCGTGTTTTGGCTTTGCTGACAAAATACCCGAAAGAGTCCACTTCCAGAGTACAGTAGAGGTCTAACAACATCAGGGGGGAAAAAAATAGGAAATAAATTTTATGTTTTACCTGAGGGAACTTCCTAAAATCCAGCCCTTAGATTTGTGTTGCCGAAACGTGGCTGGCTGGAGGATTCTGGGAGTTGAAGTCCACCCCT